>CM053977.1:7338790-7373790 GCA_028641955.1 Protonibea diacanthus
CACATCTGGTAAATTAAATAATTAACAGCTATCACTGCAACATGTCACTTAGTCAATACACACAAAAATAAGCATCTAAATTAATATCCGTGAACGTGACAAATGCGAGAAACCCTCATATTTCAGATGACACAAATAAAGAAAAGCAAGATAAAGGAAAAGCACACACGCTGAATATTTGATTGCTTTGCAGAAATAAAAGATTGATTATCATTTTCTTGTTCCTGCGAGTGTGAATCACATCTTGTCTCTTTCCCCAGTGATGACTTTGCTTATACATTTGAATAATGAAGGCAAGTCATTTGAATATTCCCTCTGTATTAAAAAAAAAAATGATGTTTTTACACGATGCAGCAATATTAGCCATGTTAATTGGGCTCTTTGGACTTTCCCAATAGAAAGGCTAAATTAATTACATATGTCGACAAAATGTCAGACACGCCGATCTAATAACTAAAACTGTTTCGAGCCGCTTTGTTTTCAGCGTGTGCCCATTTTTTTGTCTTGTGTGTGTGTGTGTGTGTGTGTGTGTGCGCGCGTGTACGACTGTGAATGAACTTAAAAACACTCTGAGCGTCCACTAGCCTGAGTTAGATCTAATGAACGAGATGGGAACAAAATGCTTTGACATCCTCTCCATGTTTCATGGGTGGCTCTTGAGAGTCCTTCTCCAATATTCATCCCCTCTTCTCATACTAATCAGCCACTACAGTATTGACTGTTTGTGCTTGCAAAGGGACTCGTGTTAGCGTGTATCTGCGCTGCACAAACACACACACGCACACACACACACACACACACACATCTTTTTAAGCTCAAATGTGCCAATCCACCCTCGAATTTGTAATTAAACATGTAAGAGATGGTTTGCAGGACGTTGCTTGTGTGTGTGTTTGTGTATGTGTGTGTGTGATGTATTCATTAATGTGTGCCCACCACCATGGGGGGCTTTGAAGTTCCACATTTTTGTTAGCTTTTGGCTGTTTTTCAGTCTTGAAGAAAAACTGTATCAGCGCATTTTCCTCAAGTACGAATAAACATTAGACTTTTGGAGTGGAGGCGATGGGGAGGCATTATTAATATCTGTGAATGTGATACGATCAGATGATGCGTGTGGGTGTGGGTGTATGTGTGTGTGTGTGTGTAAATGCGCGCACATGCATTAGCACACACACACACACACATGTGCAAGCGTACAGCAGGCGAGAGCGGGAGCTAACAGAGAGGCCTGCTGATGCCATGTTTCAGACGACCCCTTGAAGTGGAAATGAGCTTCCTCGGTCTTATAACTAGTCCGTTCTCACAAAGTCAGCAAACTCTGCCAACCCTCCGAGAGAAATGCAGACACCTCCCCACCCTCCAGCCTCCCCACCCAGCCCTGTGGTCAGCATGCAGGATGAATTTACCATCAAGACCTAAGAAACGGAAACGGATCCATCTTATTTCATCTGCTTTTCTGCAGAGGGGAACAGGATGAAAGGAGGTTCAGCTTCAGCGTCTTTAGGTGGCTTTTGTCCTGACTTTCACAGCCATGCAGCTCACAATGTCAGCTACTGTTAGACGGGAAAAGCAAATTCATGGCATTACAAGTCTTTACCACACAGTTCGTTCAATGTGGCAAACAGAACTGTTGGTCTTAGCAATATCTTTGTTTCCTTTAGAAGCATATTCATGTTTTCCATCTGGATCGCCTCATAGTATCTTTGAGTAGAGGTGCTATTTTTAGTTTGCACCAAATGACTGAAATTTGCAGTGTTATTACTGTTTCAATTTGCAGCTGCAACCAATGATTTCTTTCATTAGTACTAGAAAAAAACTCCCTTCAACAGTCTGTCAATTGCTTAATTTATAGAATAAATAATCAGATGAAGCCCAGATGATGCCCATGAAGATGAAAGTGATGTCTTAAAAAAGATCCAACATATTTAAAGAAGAAAATTGCTGGATTTCAGAAACTTTAGCCAATATTTGGTATCTGTACTTGATAATTTACCTAAATGATTGTCTAATATTGTGGATTTGTTTTCTGAACATTGAGTAATTAATAATCAACAATTTTTTCCATCACTGTCTGCAGCCAAACTCCCATGACAGACTCCTTTAGACTCACTGAGTGATTACAAGTGATGTTTTTATGTAATCCAGGCTTAAAACACTTATTTTCCATTAATCTTCAAATGGAGCTGAGTTTAGGAATATTTTCCTTTTCCTGTCTTTATGAGTATGTGTATATTTTGTTTATCTCTTGTTTTTAAATGATTTCTATTAATAATATTATTATGCTTTGTGTATGCATGCATCTGATGTACCGTGCATGCACGCACGCTGCTTTTTGAACCTGTGTGAGCACCTGAGGGTCCATCCCCAGCCGTCCTCGGAGCGGGGAGCGACAGCTGTACAGTGATGCTGTAGCGATAGGCATCATCGGCTTGCTAGAGACTAATTGGTCCACAGCGCTCCTCTGAGTGGCCTCGCTAATTAATTAGAAAGGCAGTGGAGCTGAAATTTTTAATCAGGACACCAGGCTCTCCAGCAACCAGAAAAAAAGACACATCACCCCATCATTCCATGTAATCCACCTGACACTGATCTCCCATGTTGTCATGTGAAATGTGTTGTGTGTTTAGGAATTCATATGATCTGACCAGGGAATAAGAAATACATTTATTACAGGGCTTGTTAAATCATTTTAATTCTGAGAATTTCAGAAAGTCTGTGTGTCCTAATACAGTATGCATGAGTTATATTTGGTTTGGACCCTAGAGAACAGTGCAAAGGTGGTCTTTTCCTCTGTGTGTTTGTGTAGCGCATGTACGTATCATAATTTCCACTGATGTAAATTGCACACTCGTTATTCCTTATTTGTATAAGTGGCTAAATGCAGATAATGTGTTGCAACACATGGTGACAAAAATCTTACTGCTGTTCATCAAGGACTGATTCTCCCCCTTTTTTTTTGTTTTTTCTAATTCCCTTTACACCATGAAAGCAAAATCTCCCTATCTGTACTTAGCTAATTAAAAGCACTCACTCAAACCAACACTTTACATCATGCTGTAAAGAAACTGTGGAAATCATGAGCCAGTTTAAAAGAAAGAAAGAAAAAAAAAAGCCTGGTTTTGTCTAACTGAGAAAGGAAAAGTTGAATCTAAAGAACGGTGCCTTCGCACCACTTTGGGGGCACATTTGCGTCCCGAAGCTGCACACAGCACACCACAATGATTTGTGGTGAAGGGCCAGAGTCTGGGAGGAATCAACCGGAGACCAAAAGACAAGACGCATGCTAAAACGAGAGCTACGCCGGTCAGCCACTTCACACAGAAGACAGGGGAAACAACATGTGTTTATCATCGCATTACTGAGATGACAAACTACCACCACTCACTGGAGTTACAGTAACAGGAAAATCATAGCGTAAGGACATGAGACAGGAAATTCGCATCCGTTTAACACGTAGATAACAAGGCTACTGTGGTAGAATGAATGCATTTTTGTAAAGGGGCCTGAAGACTTTCCACCGAGAGGAAAGTTCTTGAAATGCACATACCTTTACCTCGTTTGATGACATTCGCTTTGTGTCCTGTCCTAATCTTTGTGACCGTCTTGGCTTTGCTCGTTGCTAATCAGCCAGCCGCTCTTATCAGCCTGTTGCTTTGGCCAAAATAAACACACACCGCCTTTTTATTGCTTTGTTTTCACAGGTCATTAGGGGAAGGAGAGAAGACGCATTGATTAGTTTTCCAGACCACTGGATTATTGTTGTGTTATGACTATCATCATTAAGTTTCATTAAGGCTGTGGTTGTTCTTGTTTCCAGAAAATGAAGACGTTGCAGGAATGCTGTGTCGGTTGGAGAGCAGACGGCACGCCACACTAATCTGAAAGGTAGGGAAAGTCAAAAAGCACAACAGTTTATTCATGTCTAATGCCTGTTTGAAGCCGCGAGTTGTTCGTTACCCAAGATAAGACTGAACTCTGGCTCCATCATTCACATATTCCAGGCTTCTCTAAACTATTAAGCTACTGTTCCACATTTATTTGAAGCGCATTAAAGAAAATTTAATGAAGCAGCATCAGTCCCTGGCCAGGTCCTCTCAGCCAGCTTTGCTCTGGAGCTACACACATATGCTCCCAAAGCAAGAAGGAACTGGCTCTGTCGCCAGACTAATTAGCATGTGTTAGCTAGTTAGTGAGAGGGCGGCCCTCTGTGATGTGTACTGAAGTGGAGTAAAACGCCGGGGCAAGGACTGTACTAATGGCCCACTTCCTCCCCACGGGGACCCTCCCTGCAGCTCCACACGTGCTGGCATCAGTGCAGCCACGGGGCACCCACAGGGCCGCCACAGTGCCGGGGGCCGAGGTGGGCACACAGGAAGACTCCTGACTTCGACTGGCATCATTTTCATGCAGCACCGAGCTCTCCTGGTGTGATGCCTCGCAATGTAACAGCAGGTGACAGTGACACTCGCTAACACACATGCACGCAGGCGAACTGAGAGTGACGTGCTGGCTAACAGACCCATCAGCCTATGAAATAGCTCAGACAGCTGGGGCCGCCGCGCTATGCTAGCTGCCTGGCATTGGCGGATGCATTATTTACAGGAGGAGTTGGAGCATTAGTGAGCTCTTTGGCACTTGGTTAGCAGGCGTAGGTGGTGAGCACCGACGGCAAGCGAGTGTATCTCTGTCAGTGTGAGTAAACAAACAGCGGGGACATGGTGTGACAGAGCAAATGGCGTGCCACACACAGACACACACACAGACACATGCAAACTCATCAGGGAGCCAAGGGAGAGCGGGAGAGAAGAGGAGGGGTGGGTGGCATTCATATTTATAGGGCCTTTCTAGCATTTGTCCCCAGGCCAAATGCTGTGACTACACTCAGCTAATGTCAGAACAGCACTTAACCAGGCATTTCCAGTATGTCATGGGCAGTGGGGAATATGTGGGATAGATACAAGCCAGGGCAGAAAAAAACAAACAAACAAAAAAAAACATAGAGACAAATAAGGATGGAAATTAAATGCAGTTGTGTTGTGTGCTGAGATTATTATGTTCCACGCTCTCTTTTTTTAAAGCGTCTGCTGCCTCTGAATTTTTTAAGCCAAGGCCATATATTTTAAATAAATGTGAAGAAAGTAGCTGAATCTCACAACAAATAAGATTTATGATTTGTCACCAAACCAAAACTCGGACTGGACTTTTGTTGCCACACTCAACTCAACATTGTTGGACACACATTCATGTCTTCATTCATACTCATGTTGCTAGGAAAGCAATAGATACAATAGATACACTCATGTTGCCCCAATATTTTATGGCTATAAAAAAACAGTGCTAAGTGATCATCTTCATCCTGGATTATGAGCTGAACTTGTTTGTCTGTGTATTTACAAACTCCACTCTCTGGCGTGGAAGTTGCTGTGCAGTGCACTGGCATTTGCACTCAACACTATATTTGATAGCTGTTGAGAAGAGGCCAAATTTGATGTTGGAATGAGGACAATAAAACCCTCTCTGAGCTCGGCACAGAGAGACAAAGCAGTTGCCGTCATATTATCACAGCATCGAACGTTGATGTTCCCTCGTTTCATCATACCTGTTGACACCGCTCAGAGTGCCCCCCCCCCCTGCTGAATTTAAGAGAGGTGAAAGTGACATTTGACAGGCCATTTGCAGACGTGTCATTACTCGCTAACTTGTCTGGAATGCGAGGAATGGTCTGCTTCACTTTAGTCACCTGTCCCCAAGTTTATCATGTGTCGAGCAGGGTATTCGCTTGGCATTACGCCTCCTCTCCCCTGGCACCCAGGGAGTCTGAGGCCTCACCGGCATGTCCCTTTTCACCGCAGACACAAATGGCGTGATACCCCCAAAGAGAGCTGAACGAGTGGGTAAAGCAGCTCCTTTTAGCACAATCTGTCATTATCTCAAGTGGCATGTAATCGTTTTGTGTAGCGAGATCCATTATGGATCCACTGAGAGCCAGGGCTAATTGTGGAGGCTTACATTTATTCATTTGTTTGCTGCCAGTTGTCCCCGCTATATTTTTGGGGAGGTGCAATAAATGCCAATGTTTGTGTTTCTGTGTTTTTTAAACGGTCGTGGTGATGTGTTGAAAAGCCACAAGGTTCCTTTTGTGGTCCCAAAGGAAGCTGACAATCAACATGAGGCAAAAGATTATGTTAATCACTGCCCCGGTCGTTTTTAACACTTTACTGACCATGTAAATGCATCACGAAGAGACTACTAAAAAGATAAATAAGGATTCAATATGAGTGCATGATATTATTTTAATACAAAAGCAAGGAGCTGTACTTTTTAAAAAAACTGTGTTCTCGGGGCGTGGGGAGGTGAATATTGACAACAAAGAGAGAGAAAGTCAAGAAGACAGATGAAACAGATTCATTAAGTTTGTGTGCATGGGTTTGTGTTTGCACAGGCCAAAGGAGAGTATATGTGGTTAATCTTGATCAAAGGTCCTTTTCTTTCTTTCATTGAGTAAAGATAATACTGGTAAAGCCCTTGGATTTCACACACTGAGATAATGAAAGCAAGTGTAATTAGCAATTACGTTTGACCAAATTAAGGCAGACTAACAGAGGCAAACCTCAGCATCAAGGCTACTAAACAGTATTATGGCCAAAGGTGTGCTTAGTCTGTTTCTTTATACCCTTGAAGACGTGTTGAAATAAGAGGATTGCGAGCAGACAAAGACGGGCGTAGGAGGAGGAAGGTTGCTTCTTCTCATCTTTGAATGCGCCCATTTCACTGTTTGCGCTTTATCCATAAATGATGAGTGCGCGCCATTGACGAGGCTTTAGCCACCAGGTTTATAGACCGCCGCGTTTCCACAGGCCTGGCAATTGAGGTGAGCGAGCCACTTAAATCCCCTTGCACACGTATTATTAGCATTACCATATCTGGGCCTAACTGCAGCTGAGGGGAATAATGTGTGTCAGGAGAGTGTAAAATTAGAACCAAAACCAACACTGCTATTTAAATACTCTTTCCAAGTCCCCACTTTCTTACTTATAGCTTACAATGTCAAACACTAATAAGCCAGCTAATTCAATTAGGACTCCATTTCTTTGAGATTCGCCCCCGAAAAAAGAGACTTTGTGAATAGATTTCCTCACAACTCCACACAGAAGTCTTCATGAAAAAGTGGCCTTTATTCATAAGCTTCAGCGTACAAGCGCAGGAGGGGGGGGGGGCTCGCTGCTGAGCTTGTTAGCAAAACACCCTGATCTGAGGCGAGAGATGTGTGACTAAAGCTGGGTCTCTTAAGTGTCTGTCACCCTGATCTAACCCGAGGAGAGCTCTTTGTAGGCTGTGTTTCCTCTGTCTGTCTCTGTGCGCTGCGCTCCGGAGTGACTGGGGATGAGCCCCGCCGTGTAGCTGCAGGTGACAGGGAGCCCTTTTTGTTGTCAAATCCTGATGGAGCTTCCACATGAAAAACATTTCACTTGAGCTGCTGCTGCTGCTGCTGCTGCTGCCTCTGCTGCTGCTGCCTCCTTTCTCTTCCTTCCTCTCCGTCTCTCTCTGTAGATGTCAAAGGCTACAACTACAGCAGTGATACAGAGACAGAAGGAGTCAATCTCTTACTCCTTTCACCCTCCCCAACCCCCCAACCCACCCCCTGCACCCCTCACTTTTCTTTTTGTCATGCTCTCTCTCTCTCTTACTATTTCCTAGCTCCCTCTCACTCTTCTATCGTCTCCTTTTATGACCGGCCTTTTCTCTTTTCGCTGCTCCTCTAACCCACCCCTGCCTCCCTCCTCTCCCTCCTTCCCTCCCCTCCCTGGCTTATAGATCTGAGTTGGGTCTCAGGAGGAAAATACAAGTCAAGCCATTGTCATTTCAAACAGTGTGATAACCAGACACTGGGCTGCCCACTGACAACTCAGGGGAACTGGCCCTGGCTTTGACTGTTAGCTCCCCTCTCTCTCTCTCTCTTTCTTTCTTGCTTCCTCCTTCCTACTTTTTTTTTTTATTCTGAAAGCTCCCTCTCTCTCTTTCCTCTCTTTCTCTCAGGCTCACCTCCTCTCTCTTCTTCCTCTTCCTCCTCCTCCTCTACCTTCCCCTCCCGTGCAGGAGACTCGGTAGCCTCATTGTTGTTTGTTGCCTGCCGCTGCTGTGTCTTGCATCTGCTCCTCTCTTCTCTCTCCTCTCTGTGCCGTGGGGGGCCGGGGGGAATAGTTGTCTTAGTGTGTGTACCAAGGTCAGTGCTCTCCACATGACAGTTCTCTGCCTCTCGACAAGGCGGGAAATCAATACTTTCGGACTTGTGGCGCTGCCCTCGGTGTAACAACAACACTGCCCAGCACAGAGCGCGGCTCATGCACCTGACACATCCCAAGCCGCCCCCCCGGGCCCTCGCCAGGGAGCTCCTTCCACTCTTATTCTGACCCCGTCATATTTCCACCAAGGCCCTCTGCTTCACTTTAATACACCTTTTCTCTCTATACTTTTTTCTCTTCAGGGCCTTCAACCTACCGTATATCAGATTCTTGTTTTTTATATATATATATATATATATATATATATATATATATTATGCAATTCATGTTTCTATTATACCTCTGGATGAACTGTGCCTCTTGTATCTGTTGCTACTGTGTGAGTGCGATCTATGCAGAGATAAGACAGTTGATCAGAGGGAACCACAAAGGAGCTGCTAAATGAGAGATGAGCTAATTACAGAGCAGTTGAGGGTATGTACTGTTACGTGTCCAGACCGGACCTATAAGGATGAAATGGAAATAACTGTGTCTCTATTTTGCTGGCTTATATAGAGGAGCAGGTGGTTCAAAGTCTATGAGTGAAGTCTTTTCTTCAGAATAAGTGAGAATAAAACACAGCGACAAGGCGGGAGATCAGAAACGCTCCATCAATTGACACTCAAGCCACAGGTGTTTCTGCCGATGCACCAAACCAACCCTCCCACATCCAGTCCAACCAATGACTGAAAGGCATCTGAAATAAGCGTGAGCAGACACCGAAAAGCCGTGAGATATGTACCCCTTAGTGACGTTCACGTAAAATGTACATGTTGCACAATCAGAACGCACAAAGCAGAACTAAAGGTGACATTTTTAATACACCCACTAAAGCCTAATATGCCTCCGTATGCTTATTCACTGCCAGGTAGAAGCCTAGAGAAAGAGAAAAAAGCACTGGCAGTGCGCCCCACACCGACCGTTAAGCCCTCCCCCTCGGCCAGCCTCTAATGACGAGAGAGAGCGTGTGGAAGGCCAATTACAGCTCCCGTCCTTCAGCAGTCAAACCGAGTAAAACTCCCGCTCTCAGCCCCCGCGGAGAAGAGAGCCACAATCGACCGGAGCCCTTCCGAGTCTCTCCGAGGGACACATGCAGACACATACTCGAAGCACTTTGTGTGTGCAACTGGACGTCCATCAATGGGGCCATCTCCCCTTCATCCCCTGGCTTGCTCCCTTGGTTCAGCTGGAGTAAGGAAAATGCATCAAATAAAACAGCCACTTTAATGAATTAGATATTGAGCTGTTCATTAAAAAAAATCAAATTCCCTGAAGTCAGCAGGGGATACACAGTACCAGAGTGTAACCAGGAGATGAACGCGACTTGTTTAGAGGAGTCATAAAACACAGGGATGTGATGACTTTACTGAATGTTCGCCAGAAATGTCTAATGTTCAGGAATTAGGGTGACTTCAGTGTTTTTCTGCAATCATGGCAAGGTTTCCTTCCTCACATCCTTCTCTCCTGTCACCTCTAATAGCTTGCTGTACTCTTACTTTCTGGTGGCAAAAGTTTAAATAACAGAAAGATCTGTGATTGGATTCCCTGCAGATGAAAACAAAAGGGCTGGAGGACCTCTCAGCTTAACATGAAAAAAAATCCAAGAGTGAAAATATACATCTGTGCAGGCAGATATCTGTTTTTATTGGCCGGGAGTCCAGGTAGTACTTAAAACCTTTGCAGCAGCCTCTCCCTACACTGCTGACTACGAGTGTTTCTACACAGACCCGGACAAGAAACACACTCCTGCTCCCAAACCAGAGTACATTGCTTTCTGATAAAGAAAAATGAACGCTACATCATATTAAAATATACAGCAGTTTGTCTATGAAAGCCCAGTCAAACAAATGGCAGCACTCATAAAGGTGGAAACAAAGAATCTATGTTTCCTCTGGTGGTTTTATCTCTGGCAAGCCACCATCAGCCTTGCCCCTGTTTGATGGAGAGATTTAAAGGATGCTGTCCTCACTCTCTCCTCCTCCTCCTCCTCTGCTTCTCCCTGGATGAATGTGATCTAAACAGCCACATCTCCCTACTGTTTTTTCACAGTGACAGCCTTTCTCATGAATTAAAAGAGGAACCCATTGATTTTCCCATTGCTTAAATTTGCAACTTAATCCCCCAGATATGTCTAGAATGTACTGCTCTGTCAATAGACGGCACCGCCACTGACGAAAAGGCAGTGCTGATGCTCACTGGAGAGAAGGGGAAGAAAAGGATGACAAGACAAAGGGGAGGCTAGCTTAGTGGCGAGCGCGGTAGTTTCTGCCTCTGGGTTCAAATCCTATATTACGCCATTAGAAAATGTCGACTATTACCAGATGAATTACCACGAACATATATAACACATCATCTAACTGAGCCACCAGGAGAATAAGAAAGAGGCACGACCCAGCCATCTTACTTCAGTCCACTTTTCCAAAGAGGCAAACACACCACATCATTATGTTTATAAGGCTAATAAAGCAATCACCACGGTACATCTGTATAGCGTAACCAGCCATCTAACATGGCCCTCCAATGATCAAATATCATTATATAACCAAAAGCCAACACACTGGAAATAAGTTGTCTGGAAGTGAGATGGAAAAAGCACACTTGTCCCCTCTGAGTGAGGGGTTTGAGGAAGTAACGGGATATCAGGACCTCTCCCCAGGAGCAAACAAGGCAGAAAGCCCATGCCCTAATTCACAATAAGCACCATAATGTTCTCGTCTGACTCCTAATGTACTCTATAAATCTCCGGTACTCTGCTCTACATCAGTGTAATACTTGGAATTAATAGCCTGATTTGTACATCGAGTGCGGAGCAGCCTATGGGCCGAGCGTTGCTTTTTATCTCCACATGTACAGGACGAAAATAGTCATTATTGAGAAATGTGAGGAATATGGAATTCTAGGAAAACATTTGACAGTTTCTGTGGAATAACTGGACACTATATACAATATAACACCGGGTGACCCTTACAGATTTCACCCTCCTACACTTTGTCTCTGGTTGAAAACCCTATCCCATAAGCCTCTGGGGTAGTATGGCTCCTTGCCAGTAGCTGTGCTGTTGTTGGCAATGGATTTCCTTTGTGGCCTCGGTACTTGTGTAGGCCATAACATGATACACACAAAGGCCGACAAGAGCAGACCAGTGTGCACACCCTTCTCTCTCTCTCTCTCTCTCTCTCTCTCTCTCTCTCTCTCTCTCTCTCTCTCTCTCACACACACACACACACACGATCGGCATACGCTGCACACCGTGCACGCACATCGACACATGTAATTATGCACAAAATCACGATTCTCACCACTCATCCAGAGAAGACCCGCAGCCTCGTAGGAAACAAGGATGGGGGGGGGGCACAATGTATCCTTGACGGGGTTCATCTGTTTCCAGTTTGGTGCAGATGCTCAGGTTTTATTGCAGCAGTCTAGTATTTCATGGCAGATTTAGCCAGTGGTTTGGTTCTTCACTCGCTACAGCTCTAATGATGGCACATCTCTTGTAAATTGTGGCACACCAGTAATACAGCATGTTGCTTGATTCCACCAACTTCTACCATACAAAGACATAGACAATTTATGTTCCTCACACTGACCTCTCGCTCTCAAAATAAATCCATAAATAAATGGCCGAGGATCCACTGACATAAAGCACACAGGGCGGAGAACATTGAGTTAATGTACAGGTAGTGCCTGGACTAGGTAATTGACCTGTTTGTTGTTCAAACTGTTTCAGCAGAGCTGCTGCTGAGGCGGGAACTCGATATAAAAAGGACCACATTTACTGTTCTACTCATTTAGTGGTGAGCTTGTAATGCTTTTCAGCCCTGTGGTCCTCATGTCAACACAATGGGCCTCCATTTAACCAAGATACACAGTTTTTGGCAAAAAATCACCACAAGGTTTAAGAGGCACAAACCAAATAACTCCAAACAGCATGTTCTGAATTTTAACTTGTTGAGATTGTGTTACTCTTAATGATCACGCTGAATTGTCTAAGTTATTACCGCCGCTCATTATGTACATTTTTCTTCATCTTCTGCTTTTACAATTACCGTATCTGTCCGTTGTCTACTTTGTACTGCCATTTCTGGTGACCAGATGTTGCCAAAAGCTAAACGCTTTCCGCAAGCATGTGTATTACTTGAATTTTTATTACTGTAACATATGATGATAAATTTGATACTTTAAAAACGGCATTTTAAAAAAAAAAAAAATGAATTTCATCATAGAAAATCATCTTTCCAAAATACAGCCACAAATGGCCTCATTTAGTTTCCACGTACAATCTAAATTAAGAACACGTAATTAAAATTCAGAACACGCTACTTAAACTAATTTTGAAAGTGGCACAACTTTTGTCTTGCAAAATGCAGGGGGCACCACCCTCTGAGTAAAAAACACAGTAATGTACATAGATAATGTAGTTTCTACACCCTGTCAGCTTCCACACACGCACACATCTATTTCCCCTCTGTGTGTGTCAATGCCAGCGGCGCACCGAGCGATGCCTCTCCGTCTCAAGACAGAAGTGTAGCGTTGAGTGTCTCTTAACTGGCTCGTTTAGTCCTGATGGCTTAAATGATTTCATCACTATTAATGACAGGGACCGTGGCTCCCCGCGACGCGTTGCCAGATGCTCGGGGACCGCTGAGCTTCCCGCTCTCTTCCTCTCACACCCAGCCGCCTCTCCTCATCCCTCCTTCTGTGCAGTCTAATGATTGTCCTCTACATGCCCCCTACCATCCTATTCTTTCTGTTTTCCTCAGCCGCTGTGGCCTCCTATGGATACTAAAACATGGTGTAGAGACACAGTTTTGGCAGTCACATCGCATGAGTGCGGGGTCAGTGTGCTGCAAGGCTGCAACTCTGTTAACAAGTCATCCAACCAGCATGTAATTGTTGTTGTGAATATCTACACCAAGTACTGAGAAGTTTTAGTAAAAAAAAACAAGATGTCCACAAACGCACACTCTTTCTCTGTGCTACAATGCGAGCCAACAAATCAGCTATCAGCCCAGTTCCCGAGCCACTACAGAGGTCAGAGGTCAGATAAAGAAGGTCAGCTGGCACAGGATCAGACTGCCCTCAGAGGTCTTTCCTCCAAATGGAATCAAAAGGCTTTTTGACGGCTGCGAGCTATCGCCACACTGAGCCCCTGCCTTCATTAGCTTCCCCGCATAATTGGCAAGCTAATTTTGAGACAGATGCATGGCCTTGTCTT
Source organism: Protonibea diacanthus (assembly GCA_028641955.1). Lineage (NCBI taxonomy): Eukaryota > Metazoa > Chordata > Actinopteri > Sciaenidae > Protonibea > Protonibea diacanthus. The sequence goes on from CM053977.1 coordinate 7,352,291, forward strand.
GACGCATTGATGTGATTTTCATTCATTTGGATAATGAAAGAATTAAGTACCATTTTGGTCTCTCTTTTTCTCCTTTTCCCCGTCTCCTCTGTCTTGTTGAGCTCCTCCGTTCCAGCTAAGTAATGGCATTTTAATTCTACATGTGTGAGTGTACGTGTGTGTATGCAGGAAACCGCCGTTCTTTTTATGAATGCGTAAGAGCTTTTGTCTTTCCTGGCATTGTAACCGATAAGCTTGGTAAGGATCTGCTACGCGAACTGAGAATGAATTCTCAAAGCGAACCGTTTGTGGACTGGCGCATATTACGGTAAAATTCAAAATCACTCCTCCAACATATGTTTTCACTATTTAAAGTGCAGGTACAGTTTCCCCTCGTATTTGGCCCTTGGATTTAATACAGTAACTGATTGCTACTTTTAAGAACTGCCAAGTGTCATGCACTGCTTTTTGTTCCACACAAAAATAAGGCTGTAGGTAAGATGTTATTTAATCAGCCTTAATCACCTTAAATAAAAGTACATTAATACCAATTTAATAGTACTTATTGTCACATGTTTGTGGGATTGAATAAAGTCTCCTGCAGCAGCATACCAGATCGTCTGGAACTGTGTATGTATGTGTGTTGTCCTGGATATAAACATGTATGTTCGCGTGTGAGAGCCCATGCATGTGCGCGTGTGTATATGCAGTTATAATTTCCCAGAGCCTAAACCTTCATTGATTCAGTTGCTCTTGTCTTCCCAAGAAACAGCGAGAGGATTATGCCTTTAAAACGAGCTTTCTCATTGCAGATATTAGGTCATTAATTTCACAGGCTTACATATGAAAATATTGACTCTTCCCAGACACCCCACTATATCCTCTGTTCCAGCCACGGCCTTGTATAAATAAATCTTTTCAACTATGCAACATTGATACGCCATTGATGTATTCGTTTGAGGATCTAATAAATAAGCAAATGTATTGAATTATAGTTTAATTACTAAAGTTCCTGATTGATTCGTATGGCAGTGTCTGAGCCATGTTTGTGCCACAAAGCAGAAAATCTGTTCAGAGCTTTACAGGCAAAACTAGGAAACCTGATTTCGAAATGTTTCCATTTCTTAACTGTTGGTCAACTATTTGAAAGAAAATGCGAATGACACTTTATATTGAGGTGACTCCACTACAAAGGGTTTTACTTTCCACATAATTTCCTGTTGTTCCCCCTCTGAGTTCGTCACAAATCAATGATGTGTCTCAGTGAAATGCAAAAACAACTGTATGACACAGTTATTCTTCCAATCCTCGCTGACTTGTCATTCCAGTAAATTAAGTAAATCTCTGATTCACTGCGTAGACGGGGGGACCCTAAGGACCACTAAAATTATCCAAGTCGCACACACACGCACAGACACAAAAGAGGCAGAAACTGTCTCAGAATAAGACAGAGTCATCCAGTGGGAGCGGGTGGGAGATGGGTGCAGCTTTATGTCCCCACATAGCGGACGAGGGATGGGCAGGCTTCGGGGAAACAAAAGAGCGGGAAAGAGGGAGAGAGGAGAGAGTGAGAGTGCAAAGGTTGTCGCAGACTAGTCACAGAACAGGAGGAGGGGAAGGGGAGAGGTGGAGGGGTGGGTACGTTCCAACCTCTCACATCTGTTATTCGTTTGTCCCGAGCTGGGAAGAAAATAGCAGGAAGCGTTCTGGTGGTGGCGGAAGATGAAAAGACAAGAAGATTGAATAAAAAAACATGTGTCGCACATGCACTGTGGCTGATTGGATATGTCCCGTAGATTATCCCCCAGAGTTACTGCCAACTCGGAAAACATGCGGTGGCCGCATATGTACAGAGGCATAAGCAAAAAGAAGATTCCCCTCATTCATGAGGCAGCTTGGCATACACACCCAGCCTCTGTCTACACGGCGCAGTGTCAGAGTCAGATCTACCCCTGTGGCCTCGACACACTGGTGTCTAACCAAACCTCCCAGTTTTGTTTTGGCCATCATTACACTTACCGCTGCTACAGCTCCTATTACACTGTCTGCATCAGCTCACATCTGGGCTTCTGTGCTAAAACATGCTTTACTCAAAAAGCAAAAGCTCGTATCATTTGTCAGACTAAGTGGCAGTCTTTTGCTTTGTTCATTACAGACACACCAGGTGTGTACAACAGACGCAAAAATAGAAACAGATGCAACAGTCATCGAAAACGCGACATGACAATGCCAAGTGGCAGCCATTAAAAGCTCGTCACTCGCCCACACGGTGAGACCTCCCGTCGCTAACGAGCCGAAATGTGGCGGGACACAGACAGGTAGGAGTAATGCCTACGTAATTATGCAAAGAGCGCGAGTCCGCATTTGTGCACACGTGCAGGTGTTTGCGTGCGTGCGTGTGTGAAGTGTGCTCGTGTGCCGTGCCACTTATGGCCCATCCCACAGCTCATTAACAGTAATAAGTGACTGCCGCCACTTCTTTTTTTGTCAGTGGGGATGCAAGCCAATCAATAGGGTCATTTCACATCATAACGGCTTACCAGAGCACATTATGGCACTTGTTCATGGCTGGGAATGGCTGCCATTAGTGGCATAGCCAGATTAGATTAGGGCTGGGTGGATGAAGGGTGGGAGGGAGTGGGGCAGATGGAGAGAGAATTAAAGAGGAGGAAGAAGGGAGGTGGATCAATATATGGATAGTTATGGAGATAACATCACAATAGGGTGTCTAGGAAAGATAGCATATTACAGACTCCTGATTTTTTTTTTTTTTTCCTTGTGGGAATGGGTGTGTGTGTCTGTGTGTGTGAGGAGGTGGAAGGTGTGTGTTTGCTCAAGCCTTGATGCCTATGAGCACTTGTCTATGAATGAGTCCATTGAGTGTGTGTGTGTACAAATTTGAGCATGTGTTATGAGAGAGTATGAATTACAGCGATCTACTCACAAATCTGCACCTCACTCAGTCTGTGTGTGTGTGTGTGTGTGTGTGTGTGTGTGTGTGTCTGGGGGCGCGGAGGTGTGTTTGTGCGTGCTGTACTTTGGCATATGCGTGTGCAATCCTGTTTAATTACAGATCAGGCTTTGAGGCAGAGGCAAACAGTGCTATAATTACAGGAAACACCTCCTTTAATATTTTATGGAAATCTACCCTGTGAGTGTGTGAGTTGTAAGTTGCACGTATTTATTCAGCATGAGAGAGAGAGAGAGGAACAGAAGAAGAAAATCAGGAGAGAGAGACAGATACGCATATAGAAGGCTTGTTCTGAATGACTTCTCGCCTCGTGATCTCAGGCCCTTCCTTTCATTCCTCCTTTGCTCTTCACAGTCTCTCATTTCAGATTTGTGTTTCCAAATGGCTACGCTAAATGCCCCTTTTTCCCCCACTTTTGAACTGCTTGCCTCTCAAATATTTATACTCCCTTTTACAGGGCCAAGAGACAGAGGGGTGAAGAGACTTAGATCTATCTATTAAAGATGAGCAACATCTCAAATGCATAAAGAGGGGTGATGAACACACATGTTCAGGGACGGAAAGGTGTAAGTCATGGCTTAATGGTTGATGACATACTATGAAGACGGTTTAGTTTTTGATTTACTACAAGTGAGAGGAAGCCGGGAAAACAGGATATGTTTTGAAAGAGAAAAAAAAAACATCACATGGGAGTAATAGAGCAAAAAAAAAAAAGGTAACACTAATACTGTTTACTTTATGCAGATTTTAAATTAGTTCAGCATCTGTTTTGCAGCATAACCTAACCTTGGTCGTCTATTACATTTTCCAGTCCCTCCAAAATTAAAAAAAAGAATCTGTATGAGCAGCACTCGGAAACAACAACAGCTGGAAGTACATATATCATGACCACAAAAAAAATCACAATGTCATGTCATCGAGTCAATGCTGATTTATTTATTTGTGATGTTTTTTTTTTTTTTTTTTGAGAAGGCCAAACAGAGGCCAAGCTGAACACATGTTCCTTCTTAGCCCGCAGTGACACAAACACACAAACACACGCACACAATGGCAATATGCTAACACTAAGCTAGTGCCCCCCAACAGTGCCTGACACACTGGGGGACTGGGAGCAAGGCTTTGCTGGTAGCATGCTTTACTACTCTTTGATATGCACCAGTCATTAAAAATAGATGGCGAGCAATCATTACAGGCATCGGAATTAATCTAATTAGCCTAGCACACTAGGCCTCTTTGGTATGGAGGAGGAGGGGGGGGGGCATTCAGCAAACAGAGCCACCCAGCTGCAAATACAGTGTAAGCAGACGCTACATAGGACGCTATGGGGGCTGTGGTAGAGGAGGGAGATAATCCGCCTTGACTTATTAATACGCGCAAACAAGATTTAGCTCCTCAAAGCAAACAAATGAAGCAAGCGCTAAGAGGAACGAGGGGGGAGGAAGGGAGGGAGCAACAGAGAGCGACATGAAGAGAGAGCGCAAGATCGAGGGATACCAAGGGGAGATAAATTATTTAAGCCTGCACGGACTGTATGGTGAGCTGCAGCTACCAGTTGTAAAAACGGACTAAGGGCCAGAAAATGCATGCTCTTCGGCCCACGGGTGCTCCTTTGCAAACAAATACGTTTTTGCCACAGTAAAAGAGATTTCACTGTGGCGTTCAAACCACTTTGGGAGAAGCTTCAGCAAGTCACAACACGGATCCAAATCTGCTGACTATGCCACCAACATTTCTTTTCAGCTTAAATAGATCACTGTAAGGGTCATTGTGGACAGACATGAGTCCTTTATTGACTCTATGGACGATGGAGTGCTTAGCCCACAACCCTTCTTGACCCCTGTCACGGGTAATGACTTCTGCAAGTGGCTATGGGTAATAGTCCTTCTTTTTTACTTATACGCTAATAACTGACAGGACGTGGCTTCAGTTAAGCTGGGATAGGTCCGCCCGCCCATGATTAAACATAAACACTTGCACAACTTCTGGGATCTTCTATGGTGTGTTTGTTTGCTTAAAAAAAAAGTTCTTAGCAGGCGTTGAGACCAAAAATAGCACTGAGTGTATAAAAAAAAAAAAAAAAAAAAAAAAAAAAAAAGGCAAGGCACTCTGTGTCAGTGTAGATGTGTTGCCATGGGTACTGGTAAGAAAATGAAATCCACCAAGTCCAGTTATGGAAGGTTTACCAGATGCTAAACATGGTAATCACCGTGACAATAGATCTATCTGCTGACAAGTGAATATGAAATATGAATGCATACAGGATTTTTTTTTTTTTTTTTACTAATTATGACTCTCCTCTAACCTGCTTGAGTTTTATTCTGGATCTTTTAGGGTTAAGTAAAATCTGTACAGGCGGAGGTGGCAGTGGTGGTTATGTGCTGAGGCTCGACACAGTGCCAAACTCTCCTCCCTCAGTGGGTGTGTTGGCCATTCTTTCATCCCAGCTTCTCTAATGCTAGCAGACGGTCATTACCATCTCTTTGATAGTTGGGGTCCCAGCTGTGTTCAGGGGTCTAATACCCCTCAACCTCTGTCCCGGTCTACCCCTCCTTCCACTCTCCATCCAACAATCCATCCATCCCTCCATCACTCCCTCACGGAGCCAGTCTGAAGGTACATCTGAATAACTCCCGCAGGAGAGAAGAATGAGAGGGGGGAAGAAAAGAGATAGAGAGAAAAGAAGAGAGGGGAGAGCTAATACCAAATCTCAGATGACCAAACCAAACGAAAGTCTATCAAAAGCCAGCTCAGCAAACACAACGGCCATACTGATGAGGCGGGAGCAAAGCAGGGAGGGAACATGGCGAGAGGACAGAAGACTAAAGCTTGGTTTATACATCACTGCAGGGAAAACTGTGTCTTTGTGGCTGCAGTAGGTTACGGAGAATCATTATCTACATCCATATCTTCTGAATCAATTATATCAGAGACGCAAGCATTGCATGTGCTGTTTTAGCAATCTAAACCTGAATTTGAGGAAACTATAGATCTGAATTTTAATAATGTGCAGGCTGCGTTCTTGCTAACAAAGTAGAAAGATCCCAAAGATGTAACCACATCCTAAATACCTAAAATGCCACTAATACCAGTGTCTACACCCATATAACCACCAGAATAGGTCGATTTAAATGAGCCTTACTTTGACTTGATTTCTTTATAAGTGGCTCGTGGGCTCTGTGTATAGCACTGTGTAGTTTTGTCTGCTGAACGCGTAAGGAAAAAAAAAACATTTAAGAGACATGACAAAATGAGGAGGAAACATCGAGACGAAGACAGAGGGAGAGAGACACATCTATCTGTTTATGTTTGAATAGATGGTATCCCAGAGCGGTCAAGTGTGGTATATTTTTCAAAATGAAACCTCTTTTTGCCGTTGTCATTATTTACTGCACTGTACGCTCGTGCGCACACACACACACACACACACACACTCACACATAGAAACACACAAATGGAAAGAGAATTAAGAGAACTGTAGGTGAACTGTAACTGTAGGTGGCATGCGGAAAGACACAAGCCAGAGAAAAACAGAGACAATTTCACCGGCACCTCACTCGCACGAAGGACATAATAGCGCTGAAAGCAAAACGACTCAATGAAACAGGAAAAGTGTATTTCTTGGAATCCACTTACACTCAAATTACAGTGACATTCTTGGCAGAGCTTGCAGCACAGGGGTAATCCAATGTACTGTAGCAAAAAAGAACTTTTGGGACACTTATCAGGCCTGTGACATGAAAAACCAAACTATTAGCATGCAAAAATAAAAATCACAGGAAGAAATCAAATCAAGCAAAGAAAAGAAAAAAAGAGAGAGCCTGTTTTCTTGGCAGCATTTAAATCCAACTTTTTTCTTCTTTTTTTTTTTTTTTTACAAATTTTTTTCATTCTTTCTCTCCCTCCTACCCTCCGTCACCAGGTTAAGTTACAGACATGAGGCGAAGGAATGAGGGAGTCAGAGTGGTAACATACGGTACCATGAGGAGTGAGACGCCAGCCCTCCCTGACATGGCGTGCACCAAGAAAGAACCCCTCCCTGGCCCCCACAGGCAAACACACACACAGTACTTGGACATATACAGACCAATCTGCCAAATGCAAGCAGATGATATGATTGTGTTCTCCCGTGCGTGCACACACACACACACACACACACACACTCACAGTCTTTGTTTCACCACCACCACCACCCCCCCTCTTGCTTCACTTCCTCTCTCCCTCTGTGGCTCGCTCTGCATGTGTCCTGTCATATCTCCTTCAGCCCATAATTGTCCCAACTTATGGTGTTTCTTCCTGCAAGCCACAGTTTAGGAGAAGTGAAATCCTTCTAAGTGACTGTCACAATGCATCAGCCTCAGGCGAGGGACCAACGCCCCGCTCGCTCCCCCTCCATTATTCCTCCTCCCTCATTCAGTTCCCCGGCTGCACCCCCCCCCCCCCCCTTCATCCCTCCTCACTATCCCTCACTTTAAGTGTTTTTCTTGCTGAGATGCTCCACTTGTGCTTTCACTCCGTTTCTCTTTGTCGTTCTGTCTCTCTCTCTCTTTTTTTTTCTTCACTCTCCCAACACACTCCACTTCCTCTCTCTTTCACTCTCTGTCCCCGCACTGCATTTAACCTGAAGGGAGAGCTGTAGCCACAACATCACACTGCCATTAGGCCCTGCCTGTGACCCGCTCTCCGCTCATTCCTTGTTCTCCCGGCTACACCAGCCAGGAGAAGCAGAGGTTGAGTTTGCCTCTGCTTCCCGTTTCCTCTGAAGGGACAGTCACTCCTTGACACACTTTCACACACAAACACGCTTTCACACACACACACCAAGAAGAGAAGCTAAAGGAGTGTGTGTTCTCTGGACGACGTGACCTTTGTCGTGACCCTGGCATGTCACAGCCCTGTGATGCATGTGTCACTTCTTCTCTCCCTCCGACCTTAGTGCTCACGTCTCTGTCACCCAACCACACACACCAGTTTCTCTTGTAGCGCCTCATTACACACAAAAACAATGACTGGTCTTTCCTGTCAACCAAATATACTTCCCATTTCAAGTTTGTCTTTGAAGCTCACCGCATTGCACTGCATATGTGGACTACGGCTGCAAGCAGCAGTTCATTTTATTTTTAATTTAGTGATTAAATGTTTGGTCTATAAAATGTCAGGGAAAAAAAGGTAATTTGTTCTAAAGTCTTATTTTATCTGACAAGCCAATTACGCCAACAATTACTCCTTTTTCGAAATAGTTGGAGATTCATTTTCTCTTCAACTAATCAAGAGGCTGGCTGATCCTTTTAGCTCAAAGATTACAATAAAATGAAATGCCAGATGTCACTCCGACTGTGCCACAAGTGGGGGCTAGCTAAATCAAGCAAACACAAGAAAAGCAAAAACAGCTAAAAATCAGCAGTGTGGTTTAAACTAGCGAACAGATATGTGCTTATTTTGGGCCACAGTGATTTGCGCGTGTGTGCAGCCGTGTGTACTATATGTGTGTTTAGGTCCCTTTTCCTCTTAGGTGTTTTTCTATTAGCCCTGTCAGGGCCGGGATCGGTGCTTTATTGAGCATTTTATTGGAGCTGTGGACAGATCAGTCGCCTATCAACCTTTCATCGACCAATCATGTGCAGTGAGGGGAGGGACCTGGGAGGTCTGGCAGAGACGGACACTCTGCATTGGAAGGACGGGGGGAGCTCGGGTGGTCACTCACTCATCACTTGGATACAGTCCGGCACTCAGTGTGCGTGTGTGTGTGTGTGTCTATGTTTGTGTCAAGAAAAGGGTCAGTCACTGGTCACCAGATGGTAACTGTTTGGGCTGGACCACAGCAAGCAAGAGAGAGGGGGACAGTCTCTTTACTCTCCTTTCTCCCTCTGTTCCTCACGCACATACAACAAACCATGAGAGTGATGGGTGATAATGGAGCAGACACTAACAAATCTGCACCTCTTGGCTAGAGGCCTTGACTGAGACTCAGAAAGCAGACGGTCTGTCCAACTCATAAGCCCAAGTACAACACACCACTACATACTCAGCAGACAGAGGGACCAGTGACCCTTACTGTACAACGCTCAGTTTCCAGCGGCACTCATTTGTTGTTAAATGACATTTACACCAGTGGAATTCACTGTGGTTAGCTTGTAGATGTGTAAGCCATTGCTTTGCACTGCAGGAGTTGGGTGAGTTTTAAATACAGCTTGCTGAACAGGACCTTGTCACTGTGTGTGGCCTTACAATGTGCAGGCTACTGCTGCTCTGGATATTAGCTCTTCTGTATGTCTGGCTATTAAATACCAATCCACAGCCACACACACACACACACACACACAGACCACTTCCCTTTCAGTCTTAAAGTCAGGGACATAACAGTTTTGGCTGGCAGTATTGTGTGGGCCACAAGAAGAAGGAGAGAAAAAACAACTGTTCTTTTAGGTGAAACCTTCCAGCTGGAGACAGAAGAGTCGGGTGGGGGGGAACAGAAACGAGGCACTTGCCAGGACGACCAAGAAGGACAAAGTTGCTTGAAGGAGAAATTGTGACTGAGCAAAAGGGGTTGTTGGGTTAAGGGGAGAGAGGAGACAAGAAAGTTCATGTGAGCTGGAGAAAATTGAGCATTTGTAGAGTGAAGTAACAAGAAAGGAGTGAAAGAGAAGGAGACGTTAAGAGAGTGAAATTGTAAAATACAGGGGAAAAAAGGAAAGAAAAGAAAGAAAGAAAGTAGAGAAGCGCCAGCAGCTGGACTTCTACTGCTAATTCAGCACTTTAACAAATCAATGCCACTTGAGGAGTACAATCCGCACCCTGAGCTCAGCGAGACGCATCAGTGAGACTGTGGGCGTGTTTTTGTGTGTGTGTTTTATGTGTGTGTGTGCGCGCGCCTGGAGGGTTGATGATGTTGGTGTGTGGTCGTCCACAGTAGTCCACATTAAGGTCCAGTAATGTGTTAATTTATAACTCTATCACCCCAGACGCCTGCATTATCCATCTGTGTCACACGCTAGGCTTACTATATCTATCATCCGGAGGGGAAAAATGGCCAGTCCAGAGAGATTAAGCCACCGTTCGTGAGATTTTTTCCCTTTTTTTATTTCTTTCTTTTCCCTTTAGCTGTATCTATTGCATCTTTCCACACTCCTCTCCCTTTGTCCTCAGTTCCCCAGGTCAGGGTGATCAATTAGGGCTTGACAGACCTCTCAGTCCTAGCTGACCACTGGAGCTCCGGAGGCCCTGCAGACATGACTATCTACCCGGAGACGGAGCACTTAGGCTTGGGTTTTAACACGCTCCCTTTCCCCTGGCCCTGGAGGCCTGTATGAATGGTGCTGTTTGGATATCAGTGATCAGTGATTGAATTACACTTCACCGTGACCTTTGTGAACTCAAAACGTGTTATCACTTACGGCAGATTGACAAAACAGATTGTAATAATCAAGAACGTAAATGTGTGTGTGGCCCGCGTGTGAGCTGAGAGGGCAAAAATTGGCTCTATTTGAAAAGACCCTTGACGCATATAAGTCAGTGACATATAACCCAGTCTGTCATAACACTACAGGAGCTGTAATTTTACAGGATTTTGCCACCACTTCTGGGCAATAATGTTGATATTTCCATAAAATATTATGTAGCAGGAAAGTATCCCTTTTTTCCTGTTGATGCAATGAATCACGGTTGTCAAAACATGCAAATAACATACTGTATTTCTTGAGTAAACATGGCTCTGGAGAGGTGGGGGGGGGGCGCCACCGCTGTCCCGTGTGTGTGTGTGAGTGAGTGTATGTGTTTGTCAGTTTGTGTTTGTGCGGGTGGCTCATGCTCTCTTTGTCAGTAGCAGCAGGCACTAATAACACACAGGGGGAAATGATCAATACTCACCCTCTCTATTCAATTTCACAACATCACTACTATCACCGGACACACACATACACACGCACAAACACGGGCACACACGCTCACGTAAAATACACCGGCGTTAATGTAAAACAAAGGGCCTTTCACTAACAGATGTAGCCAGAGGGCTGACTAAAGCAGGAGAATTGGCGTTGGTGTGAATGCGAGCGATGCATTAATATTTATTTTGTTAGAAATACTCCCCTCTATCCTGGGAGAGAAGTAGTGAACATGAGATATAGAGGAGAGAGAGAGAGAGAGAGAGAGGGGGGTGGTGGAGGTGGTGGGGGCTGATAGGAAAGACAAGCAGGCAATTCCACCTTTAAAGAGTGCAACAGTCATCACAAGAGGAGAAAGGGAATCTGCCCATTAAGACTAAGTGGATGTCTATTAGATCATGGAGGTAAGGAGGTGGGCATTTACCATCAGTCCAACTCACAAACAACCATGTCTGCCCCTGGACCGTGCCAGTGGCTGCGAGTGTAATACGCAGCCATCACGTTGACATCATTTAAAGTTTCTCATAAAGTTAATAGAGCCTTTTTTGGAAAATAAATGGCTCTCTAAACTTTTAGGAAATTTACTCATTCCCTATTTAAAACTATTTACTCTGAGCGTGTCTGCCAGCGACATCACCTCTGCAAAAAATGAAGGCAATTAAAAGACTATCAAAGTCACCACCCAGTCCTATGAGATCAAACAAACCCTGTGCCCTCTTTCTACTTCTCTCCCTGTCTGTCCCCTTCACTCCCCCCCAACCCCCTCCTCCCTCTCCCTCCCTTCTTCCCCAGTGTAAAACCCCCCATTCTTATCACTGCGGTACAGTTAATCCTCCCTCTCTCCTCCTCCTTCCATCGCGGCGTCCCTCAGGGGGTACGTGAAAGGCTAAAAGGAGGGAGCACATTTGCCACTTGCCTCGCGACACATAATACGGAGCAGGCAATCAACTTTGGCTTGACATGTATTTGCTCATCTCTGGGACACACACAATCCGCCCCACCACCACCACCACCACCACCACCACCCCACCTCCACCACTGCTGGGAAATTGAAGGGTGGGGGCTGGAGGGAGGGAAGGAGAGGTGGGGGGGTGGGTGCCCAAATTAACACTTGACATTCAATACGGTCAGGTCCTTAATTGGCCGGGGCCTTCCTGAGAAGGCAATTTTCTATTCCCCAAACTGCCCCCGCACTGCGCCATGTGCCAGTGTCATCTGTGTATGTATGTCTACGTGTCTGTGTCTGTGTGTGTGTGTGTGTGTGTGTGTGTGTGTGTGTGTGTCTGCTGGTGTGCGAGGAAGAGAGAAATTGCATCTGTGTGTAAGTATGTGCAAGACAAAAAACTGAGACAATGTGTGTATGCATATATCTGCATGTGGCTGTGTGTGTGTGTCAGTGTGTGTGCTTCAGCCAGGGCCCTGTCCTGAGAGAGGCCCTCTGGTCCCTTCCCTCTCTCTAATGAGGCTGGATGAATTAGCGCTACGTGACATGATTTGAACAGCGGTGGCGCCCCCCCCCCCACCTCTCCTCCATGTCTCCCTCCCTCCTCTTTGTCCTTCTCCCCTCCTCATCCCCTGCTCTTTTTTTTTTCCTCTCCCTTAAAGCAGTGACAGGCATCTGGTGGCCGAAAAAATGCCAGGAGCAACCCTGCGGCTCTCGCCTTTATGCGTGCTGCCGCTGCTGAACACCACGCCATGTACACGAAAACACACCTTAGACAATGCGCACGTACACACGCACTACCACACAATGAAACACTTTCGCCTTCCTCTCGCAGTCTCACTTGCACTTCCCCGCATATCCAGTTACAGTTGATGTTATTACAGCTTTCAACCTGAGAGGTATTAGGCTTCCTTTAACAGATCTGACAGCATTTACAACACAGGCAAGTCGACGCCTCTAATCGCCTCTGTGACTTCAGCCTATTACCAATTGATCTCAAAGAGAGCCTCCTCCTCACCTTCTGACTGATGCACAAGCTGTCGGATCCTTTTCCTCTTCTTTGTCATAATGCGCTTTCTTTCTTCGCTGCTACATCCTGTAAACCTGACTGCTCTTTAAGTGCTCTCATTTCACTTTTTTCCCCCGTAATAAATCCCACAGCTGTTTGCTTGTGATATATATATTTTTATATATGTATTATATTTTATTGAGTTATGTGCGGTCACCCAGAGGCTCACCTTTGCCCTCATGAGCCGCTGCATAAGTCACAAAGAAGATGCTAAATTTATCAGCTTAATGGTCGTGCAGAAAAATAGCAGTAAATCTGGGTGATAAATCCATTGTTGCCACCCTTTACAAATCTAAACTGATCAACAAGCTGTGAAGTAATGGCCTGGATAAAGGAAACAAAAGCTTCAGATTTTTTTTTTTTTTTTTTTGCATTTGGAGGAAACATAGCAAATGGATTAAATGCCATGAAATATTAAATGCCAGTCAGAGTCACACACATCATGCAGCGAACGATGCTCCAACAAAGCACTTATCGCTGAGTGTGTTTCCCGACAATGGAAGAGGCAGCTCAGGCCATTTACAGAGAAAACATCAACATGGAAAAAGCAAGTGTATGTGTGTGTGTTTGTGTGTGTGCGTTTGTGTGTGGCTATATGTGCGCACGCATAACAAGACGAAATCTTTTAACTCACACTGAAAAACAGAGCTTTGTCTTTACAAGAATTCTCACTTGGCCCCGTTTTTAAAAGACCGAAGCTGTCACTTCAATCGCACCATAAATGTCGCACGAGGTGGAGCCGCCAGCGATGTGTGCGGCGCCAGAGGTCATGCATGGTGACCTCCCACCCCTGGCCGGTTGCCGCAGATATAGGGTCAAACCAATTGATGTGTATCACAGTAGGCTAATTAGATCATTTGTGAGTTAATTGACATTATGGATTGTTAGAAAGTGAAGAGGAATGCTGCTCGATATGTGATCGGCTCACATGCAGACAGGTTCAGTTTAGTTGTGTGTGTGTGTGTGTGTGTGTGTGTGTCACATTCAGATGTTCAGTGACAACACACACACACACACACAGTGCTTCTCAGCCCACACACACGCTGTGGTATTTCATTGCACCGCGCATATATACACACAACACACACTCACAAAAACAAAAGCCACCCAGAGTCTCAGTTTGCCAGAAAAACACGAGCAGTGGGATGCCAAGGCAGCTGCATTTAACAGTGGCCATTAAATGTTATTAATCCAACAGCGCAAACATCTTTACAAAGTCAGCAGAGAGCACAAACAAATGCTTACACATGTTGCTTTAACACTTTGCTCACAAGAAAAAAGTAGCTAATGAGTTTAGACTCGGGTTTTTTCGGGGGGTTAAAATGACAACATTGTTAGGAAGCAATTTACACAATCTGTATAAAGAAAAGACATAATAGGAGTGTGTGAAAGTAGGTATCTATGCCTGTAGCACTGAATATCTTTGAGTGTGTGTGTACATTGGCTACAAGCCTACCACAGCCTGTACCACTAGCCTCCCTTCTCCAAAACCTCCCTAAAATCCTCCCTGGGCCTCTAGCAATCAAATCTCCACTGTAAGCTGGAGACAGAACAGAACAGAGCGGAGAGATACTGTAGACGGAGAGTGAAACATGGGAGCGAAAATGACTTGAGAGAAACAAATGAAACAGAAAATAGTATGTGTGTGTGTGTGTGGAGGGGAGGAGAGGGCTCTCTGTACTACTCCACCTCCTCCCTCACACACACACACACACACACATAAGCCACAAAGTTCACCATATGCATTAAGGGATGTAACAAGTTCACATGTGAAGTGAGGACATGAAATCACTGTTACCTGTTAGAAAACCATTTTCTTTGCACAACAAAGTTTAGTAAATTACCAGCCCATCGAAAATGTGCAATACACACACACACACACTCAACAGTACATGTTGGATTAGCAGGGGGAAAGAGACAGAGTCAACTGTGAGCCCTGAACAAAATTACCATAATTATCCATAACCATAAATAAGCCTGATGATGATGATGATGGTTTTAACAATAATAATAGCAATTCACCCTGAGTGCTTTTTCAAATAACAGTGACAGCATTAGTCACATCGCCAACAGAAAAATGAAAGGCTCTGTGCCTTGAGAGCTCTTCTTCGCTGCCACTGCTGATGGGGCAAATTGGCAGGCAGAGCGAGCAGACAGGGGTCCTTAAGACGGACGTAAAAATAGTAGGCTGCCGATTTGCCCGTTGCTCTGGCGCGGCTCCAAGGAAAACAAAATAACAGGAGTTGAGGAATAACAGGAAAAGGGAGAAGCCGTGGTGAAAGTATGCCCAAGTTCCTGTCACTTAGCACAGGTCACACCTAATGTCACCTTCCTCTGGATACTGAACGGGAAAGAACAGCCTCTCACAACAATGTCTCTGCCATATGTTCATGTCTTAAAATACTACAGAATGCTGCAAAATCTGTACAGTGTCTCCGATTCTCTCGTTCTCTTTTCACTTAAGTCAATTACGTGTGATGATCTTCCCTGCCGGTGGCAATCTCTGGGTCACCGAAGCAAACACGAGCCCCTCCCAGCTCTCAACACTCTTGTGACCCCTGGTACTGCCACTTCACACACACACACACACACACAATTATATTTCAACCCTTTCATAACTGCCTGGACCTTGGTGACAGCTGCTGCATTCCTGCCGTGTTTGTGTGTGTGAAAGAGAGAGAGAGAGCGTGTGTGTGGTGTGTGTGTGTGTGTGTGTGTGTGTGTGTGTGTGTGTGTGTGTGTTGTGTGTGTGTGTGTGTGTGTGTGTGTGTGTGTGTGTGTGTGTGTTGCTGCCCTGGCCCCGTGCTTATGTCCCCCCTCATTAGCCAGTGGCGGGGTGGTGACATCCTGAACGACTGGCCCTTCAAACACACACTTCCTCTTCACACCGGCGACTTTTCCTCACCGCAGGAAACTACACAAAGACAAATAACTAACAGCCCACACTTTTGAAAGAAAATGTGGAAAATGAAAAAAGGAAAACGGAGTGAAAAGGGTGCGTTCAGTTGTTTAAACAGCCATCAGCAGAAAAAACGATAAAGAAATCACATGAAGTGTAAAAAATGTGGATTTATGATCAAACTAAAATATCTGGAACGAATCTGCGAAAACAAAAATGTGCAGAAATATCAAAAGGAATCTACACTCTTCTATAAAAATGCACTTTATTTCTAATATTATACATTATTTTCTCAAAGGAGTGCTAATCACATGGCACACGCATGACGTTACCTAATCACATATTCAGCTGCCACACTGAACATTTATTTAAAACTAATCAAACCTATAAAACCCGTCCAAACCAGCAGCTCAAAATACCACGTGAATATCCTAAATGCTCCGATTCCTCTTCAGATTACTGCTACTATAGTGATGATTTTGTCAAAAGCGACTCACATAACACATACTAACTCACATACGCATCCCAGCACAGGATTAAAAGAAGTCCCTGGGAAAGACTGAGCTGTAGTAGATTTCATCACTCAGCCCTCTGATAAGAGCAGAGCAGATGGCTTTGCATTTCTGTCGTTCCCCAACACACACGGCGCAGAGTGCACTGCCCTGCCAGACGTATGATAAAGAAAGTCTTTTGACTTCCATGATAGCGGCCCTACGTTCTGCACCCTCCCCATTATTCGTGCATCCACCATGGCTGCGATGCAGCCGTCTCCTCAGGAAAAAACAGGAAACAGCTGACATGGAACCCGTGAGTGATGCTCACATGATGCTTATTGATCGCTTTTTGCCCCGGGTCTCGCACACAGTCAGGGTCGGTGCTTAACCATAACACTGGTCCTTCAGGGCATTACTGCGCGACTACAGGGGTTACTGTATGACCTGGGACACACATGATCATGGCCATGTGAAATGCAGATTTATTTATTTTTTGTATTTAATATAAAGATGAGAGTAAAATAGCCTTTTTTTTCAAGACTATTAAAGTAAGAGATGTTGAGGCAGAGAAAGGAGAATGGAGGCGTCTGCGTGAGGAGTCGTATTGACAGATTTCCTCGGCAGTCTCCACGAAAGAAAAAGAAAAATGATGGAATTAAATGGACGTTGATTTTATCCACTTAAACATATACTGTAGATGTGTTGCTGTGGATGCAACAGAATAAACATTTATTAAATGGCATAAAAGGGAAACAAATTATATTAATGAATGTTAAAATCTCAATAAAAATGAAAGGATGTGTTTGGTGATGCAAGCGAAAAAAAAAAAAACAGATTTAAGAAAGCCAGTAAAAATGTTGTGGACGTCATATCTCCCTGGTTGGTGCCTGGGTAAATATAGTGGGGACCACAGCATGAATGGGACCTTGTACATCCTCCTACTCCGTCAAACTAGATGGGTTCTTAATAGTGCACACACACATACAGTAAATATACAAGTAGCTGCAGCCACCTTCCCACTCAATCTTACTCTCCCATTTCTGTGCTCTCTCTTGCAGAAATAATGCTGCCTTCAGGAAAGACTCACATCGTCATTGTTGCATATGCACAAAGACGGAGAGAGAGAGATGCTCGCTGAGAGAATGCCACAGTGGCCTTTCTCAGCGCTGCTCGTTGTTATCTGGCACCCTCTAAACCAGCCAGGAGCATTGCAATAATTGCATTAAAGAGTGTAAGAGCCAACCGCAACTTTACAGTTAGAGGCAGGTGCTGTCGGTGGGATGTGTTCTGGTGAAGGAGTAGCTTTAAACCTTCTCCAATCAGGTGCAAACAGCCAGTCACTTCCCCTTAATAAAGAAACATTATTCCACTCCTGACACTTGTCCTTGTGTCTTATTACAAGTGGTAATCCTGTAAACGCATTAAACGCGTGCAACGCCCAAAGTGGTCCTGCGTTACACGGGTTCAATCTCAAGAGCCCTCACTATGAAGACAGTAGCTCCAAAATAAGACAATCTGGTTTAGCACGTGGAGGACTGGTGGTGGAGATAGAGTTTTAGGTGGGAAAGATAAGTCGAGAAGAAGAGAGAGAAAATAAGGAGGGGGGTTGAGGTGTGGGGAATAAGAAGAGGGAGGAAAAGCGAGTGAGAGAAGAAGAAGCAGTGAGAGACAGAGACGTAGTAGAAGAAGGAAAAGAAAAAGTAGTAATGGGGGAAGTGGTGCGTGTCTTTTCTGCAAATCTCCTCTTTCACCTCTGCTCTCCTCCAGCTCTCCAGCCAAGGCCAGCCAAGAGACACTTCACCTCGCACCCACACACACATGGAGCCAGAGCCAACACACAGAAACACACACTCACAGAGAGAGAGAGAGAGAGAGAGAGAGAGAGAGAGAGAGAGAGAGAGAGAGAGGACACACACCCACAAAACTGCACACACACTCACTCACACAACTGGCATATGAGTATTTAGCCACCCACTCAGAAAAATAAATGGCAAAAGCACAGACACAAAAGCCTTAACGCACACATGCACATGCATTAACTTCAGTGTCAGAGCGCACACACACACACACACACACACGCTTGACACCAGATACATGTACGTATAGGCATCCATATGCTCTGTGTGCAACGACCCATCAAAGACAGACATGGAAATAATAACAGTTGAGTGTAACGACACACACACACACATTCACTGACTGTGGATAATTCCACACACATGCATCAAATCACTGCCCAATCCCACACAATGGTAAGAAGCAATGCATATGCACCACATATGCAACACGCCTGTACCCCACTGTGTAAAACAACGTGTGCGCGCGCACACACACACACACACACACACACACACACACACACACATACGCACACACACACACTGACCACTGTAAGTGTATCAGTGTGTTAATGGGCAGATTAGCACGTTCTGTGATCTGCACTGAAGAGGATAATATCAACCTCATTTCTTCAGTCAGACAAAACAAAGCAGAGCGTGTTACTCCACAAATATGTCTGTCATCGTGCCCTGAGAGCTAACAGCATTCACGTTCCAACGTTTAACATACACAGACAGGATTGCATAGGCTGCGCTGCATTAACGAAATATAAAGGAGAAGGGAGAAATCAAGCAGTGTGATTGTAAAAATTGATCCAAACAAAACATTTAAATACGACACAAGACATGAAAACACGAGAAAATATTGAAGAAAGATGGAAATGGAAGAACTGAAGCCAAAGTTCAGAAATTTAGATTTTTAGGTTGGATTTTTTCTTTTGTTCTAAAATAAGCGGACAGTTTTTCTTTTTAATAAGGTAGAAAAATTACTGATTTAAAAATATATCCACATGTATCACAATCCATGAGTGCTATTTAGTTTAATTTTAATAAACATTTTAAATTTGCAAATGCATGATATGAGTAAAAATTAAATGCTGCAGGCTTGTGGGTTAGTTTTCAAATGAAAAAGGGAAATTTACAAAATGGATGTGAAATTCAAAGAAAGCAAAAACTTTCAATTTTGAAGAGAAAATATTATTATTATAATTATTATTATTATGACAGAAAATTCTAGATTTCTTTCTAACAGCCTGGTGTTGATTCGTGTATATCAGGGTCTCCGTGTGAGATGGAGCAGGCAGCACTGAGAGCAGACAGAAGCTGTAATGCCACTGTACCTCTTCCAGGTCTCGGCCCATAGTCGACCTGTCGCACTTCAAAGGAAGCCGCGTTACAGCACCCTTGCAAAAAGAAAAAGGAAGAATCTATTTTAGAGATTTTTTTTTTTAAGATTGAAGACATGCACTGATTTCTTTTTTCTTTTCTTTTCCCCCCTTTTCCCCCCTCGGAGGTCTGCTGTAAGCCTGGGTGGCAGCATCAGATCCTCAGGTGGAGGTTCAAGCACATTTTTTACGAGCTTTTACAACCTTGAGTTGTTCCCACATTCCTCCGACTTGAAGCGGAGGATAAAATATATTTATTTTTTTTAAAAAGAAAAGAAAAAGTCGCGGCCTCCGGCTGCTGTATTGTGCAGGAATTATCCCTGATGAACCAATTAGGCTCGTAGTATCACTTAACTCCGGGGTTTTTAACTTGCAAGGGTCGATATTCATAGCCACGCATGTACAGCAGCGGGTCAATTAAGGCTCCAAATATTATCACTCCGTAATGCCTGGGAAATAATTCAACTCCTAATTAATGTTTGCATTTTTCCCCCTCCATAAAAACAATTATCAAAGTTCCCTCTTGCAGTGTTTTGTAAAAAAAAAAAAAAAAAAAAAAAAGTGCACCGTTTTCTGAACATTAGGAAGCTGAGAAAATAGGCAGTATTTATCGAATCCATTTCATTGATTTCATTTAAATTTCATGCTGTTCATGTTGTTTCCTGTTGACACTCGCGTGGATTATAGAGGCTGTGAATCTGCTGCTGTGTGGCTTAGAAAAAAAAAAGGAAGATTAAAAGCCTATTAAGGCCTGTTATGAAAGGTGTAAATTACTCGCTTACAGTCGTGCTTTAATCGCCACTGTTGTTAATTTCGTTAGTTTAGAGAAAAAACGCAATTGTGCAAAACTGTTAGATTATCAATATGCAATCTCAACACAACAAACAAAACAGCAAATATCAGATTATTATTAAATTCACCTTTTTTTCCCCCCATCTGTTTCTCCAACTCATAACAGCATCGCCTCTAGCTAAATATTTGGGAGCTTAAATGTTTCATTGTCTTGCAAACATCGAAGAGAACATGGAAATAAATAAATATATTAATTATGAAATAATTCATAATTACAGCCGGAAACACGTGAAAAGGTCTTGAGGTGAATCAAAAATCAAAAATCAAAAATCAGTGAGTGACTGAGGTGGCTTTCTTCTTTCTCTAATTCACATCTGTTTTGTTTAAGTAATTTTCTTTACGCTGGAGGAGGCAGGTGCTGCTTTTTTATGGCGGGATTTGTGCTATAAAACACCGTGAGCAGAAAAAAAAAAAAAAACAAGCTTCAACATCACATCTCCTTATTCATAATTTGACAATTAAAATCTTTACTTTCTTTACTTTCACTGATGTTTTACGCACCGACGTGATCAGACACCTGCTGTAAACCCATTTATGTCATTTCAGCTGTGGCTGACAAACTGCATAATTCAGGATGGATTCGTGTTAAAGGGATATTTTTTTCCCCTCATTTATGAAGTCTTGCTTTGTGTGTTTGTGGTTTACAGGGAATGTCAAAGGCATTGGTTAACGTTTTTTTGGCTTGGTGATGCCCTGCACCTCACCACACAGCCGCATCTGTCCTAAACGCATTGCGCAGAGCTCTTTCGCGTCTCTATCGATCAGATGGAAATATAATTTGGTCTAACAATGATAAAATACCGCATCCCTCGTGTCACCTAGTTGATCTTTAAGGAGAGAGAGAGGGGAAGATTTTGAAACACAAGCCCATAACGCATTCCTCTCCTCCAACACCCCAGGGTGCGCCAGCCTCGGCAAACACAAAGTCATTATCGGTTAGATTCCAAGAAGGCGAGTCTGTCAAGGAACAGGCTTCCTTCGGAGAATTTATGTCATGCCTACTAAACATGGGAAGATGTCTTCTAAGTGGTGCGAGGAAGGATAAATAACAGCGAGTCCCACAGCTGATTATATTGAAACAACGGTGCGCATTTGTAAAAAGGATTGGGGATGCAAACGTGGGGGTCCCAGCAGATGCTGAGCGCAGGGGCCCATCCACCTGCTTTCAAACCGGGAGAGGTGAGGAGAGAAGG
>CM053977.1:9178790-9676590 GCA_028641955.1 Protonibea diacanthus
TGCCATTTCTCAAAGCCCTAAAATGACACTGGCCGTGCTAAACATGGAGTCCCGGGGACACAGGCAGAGCTGCTGTGCACGGATATTTCTGTCAAAACATATTCCTGGCTGTCTCTCCAGCTCATTTTTGTGCCACATATATTCATGACTTTTGCAGACAGAAAAGGCAGGAAAGAAAACGCAGCGATTAGTAGCTATCTCGCAGTTGAAAACCACACCTCCCTGTGATATTTCTATCGAAAGCTGAAGTCTCAACTAGCATCGTCTTGCTAATATTAACACAATTTGTAACCAGGTATGCCAGAAATCAAAAAATAGCATTTGAATCAAACTATTCCAGCTTACTACAAAGTTTACTTTTGTACTTACAGCTGAAATTTGTGGCCTTATTATAAGCATAATAAGTTTAATAAGGTTGTAACAGTAATTAATCTGCAACTATTTTTGCCAATCAATTCAAGAGTTGCTGGTTCCCATATAGTTCTGTTTGGCTGACTGGTTGGATGAAAGAAGAGCTTTGTGTTTAGCAGTGTCACAGCCATCATGAGGAGAGTTAGCTCAACTACAGTCCACCGTGGGGGGATGGTGTTGGGAGTAAATTTTGTGACTACAGACATGGAGGATGAGCCTTCCCCTTTCACTAAAAAAAAGGACTCCATTGTGTTGCCACAGTGACAAAGCAGTTTTGCAGGTTCCACCTTCACCTCTCTCCTCCCACCCAACCAGCTCCCTTCTCCCTCACGCTAAAACTTCTGTGCTACCGGTAGTTTCATTCATTCTTGTGCAGGAGGTGCAAAGTCATTTCATAACTCAGGGGAGCCAAAAGGGGCTATCAGTGCTGCTGCGCACAGACAGACAAAGCTGGATAAGGAATTTAAGGGTGGCCAACAGGTAGCAGACTGATAATACACACACACACACACACACACACACACACACACTCTGGCTAACCTGGATTTGTCACAAAAAGTACCAGCTGATTTGCTTCAACAGCTTTTCTGCCATGACGTGTCTTCTGACATCGGTCATCATGTCGTACTTCATTAAAAACTGAGGTGCAGTGTGTTTTTTCATTGAGCAAACCTGAGAAGTGCATGTCGTAAAGGTGGAGACCCGATAATAGTATAATTTAAAGATTAATATGCATAAGAAATATGTCAAATTTGAACTGTAACACTATACAGTGCAGACTGAGCCATTAGGTATACAGTAAATAAAGAAAATACCACTACATGTGGGGGCAACAAGGACAATCAGGGCAACAAGTAAGTAAAGTCACAGGAGAGCAATAAGTGCTACTTCATTTTGTAAATCATTACAATATCATCAAGGCCTTTTTACGCAGATGAGTGTGATGTCAGACTTTTTCCAAAAAAGCATTTAGATGTCAGTGTCAGGTCTGCAGCAGTGACAGCAGTGCTATCTAAAGGCCTATCCTGAGCTCTCATAATCAGCTTACCAGGTTGAACACCGTCTCCACAATGTCTCGGTTGGAAACTTCCCCAACTTCCACCAGGCCGGCGAGAACGGCGAATTTCATCTTTATCCCCCTGATGGGCACTCCGGGGTTGAGAGCCATGGCGCCCGATCTGCCGTCCTTTCCATCACCTGGCTGCGCAGCGCCCGCCACCGCCACCGCCGTCTCCTCGCTAGCCATTTGCTATAAAAAAAAAAAAAAAGGAAAGGGAAGGGGAAGGGAAGGAAAGGAGAGGAAGGAAGGACGGGACAGGTGGCGTTCACAGGTAAGGCACCTGTTCACCCTCCAATGGTGACAGTGCAGTGCGGAGTCGGAGGAGGAGAAAAGGAGGAGGAGGAGGAGGAGGGGGGGGATCTATGTCCCCTTCAGTTGAGTTGCTGACAGTCTGCAGGCACACAAAACAAACGTTTTACACCCCATCCAAAACAGTTTAGCGACTGAGCCTCGGAAGTGGGCGCAAAAGAGAAGATTTCTCCGCGGCTGGAAATGTCACTCCACAGTGAACTACTACTCCTCTCTCTGTCCCCCTTTTTGGTCCGTAACTTGATAAGGAGACGGATGAGGATGAGGAGGAGGAGAGGGGGGGGGGGGGTTAGGTTAGGTTAGAAAAGCCGTGTGAGGGAAGTGTGTGTGCTGCAGGTAACAAGGAGGAGAAGCAGGTAAAGTAGAGCTCGCCCTTAACCTGGTTTCCTCGTCCCGCTCGGTCAAATGGCAAACGAAGATACGGTGACTTTAATATCTCCTCGCACAGCGGTGGAAGTTGCTATTGTCACAGAGTCCAGACACTTGACAGGTAGCGCGCAAAAAAAAAAAAAAACTCACAAACTGGAGGGGACAAGTCCGTCAGCAGCTCCGGCGGAAGTCGACGAAAGGGACACACGCGTCCAGCTCCGTCCTCCCCCCGGCAAACTCCGAGGACTCGCTCAAATGTCAGCGTTAACCCAGCTGCGCTGCTTTCTCTTCCTGATTTACCCCGGTAGCTTCAGCTCGTCACCGCCATGACAGTGTAGCCCTTGAGTGAGTGGAGCATGCGCAGTGGGGAAGCTGAGTCCATTCAGTCTCAGTGGCAGGTGTGTCGCTCAGGTGGCTTTCTCGCGCGACACGCTGGGATTCAGCTGAAATCAACAGAGCTTCCTCGTGCATTCAGTCACTGCGACTTATGTTTTATCATCCTGACAGCGGTAGAAAGGCAGTGGGGGGCAGGTAACTCAGTGTATTTACTCGAGTACTGTACTTGAGCGCAATTCAGAGGTAATACTCAGAGGCATTTCAGAGAATATAGTGCTTTTACTGCACTACAGTGATCTCACTGCTATGAATTTCACATTAGAAAATGTTATGGGTATGGTAAAGTACAAGAACAGATGCATAGCAGGCTACAGACAAGCTGATTGATTACAAAATATATATGTATTATGTGCAACATGCACATCTACTAATCACAAAATCAAATTTGTGAAAATAAAAGTTACTGAATACAACAAACATAAACAGTCTCTGCAAAGTGTAATGAGACAAATGTGGAGAAATAAAATGAAGAGCCAATCAACTTAAGTAATTGCACTTTAGGGAATGAAATGTGTCAGTGGGTAAAGTGTCTTGTTTCGGCGGATGAAATGTGTTACTGCATTTCAACAACAAAGTGTCTCCTGATCCAAAGACATGTAGTGCAGAAGGTTGAACAGCTGAGCGATGTGTCTGATTGGAAAGTTTGCAACAATAAAACGCTCTTCATACATCGGTGCAAGAGTAAAAAAAATAATCCATTCATTATCTGTAACCGCTTATCCTCATCAGGATCACCGTGGGCGAGAGGTTGGGTACACCCTGGACAAGTCGCCAGCTCATCACAGTTACCAATTAACCTTTTAAGTGTATTTGGACCTGGACTTTGTGGGAGGAAGTCAGAGTCCCCTGGAGAGAACATACAAACTCCACACAGAAAGACTCCAGCCGAGGTTTGAACCAGGAAACTTCTTGCTGTGAGGAGACAGTGCTTACCACTGCACCATAGTAAAAATAATGCAATAATATAATAATTAAACAACATACTGGAAGGGGCCTTACTGTATTATGAGTAATTTAATAATGCTTAAAAGGTCCAGTGTGTAAGATTTAGGTGGATTTATTGGCAGAAATGGAATCTGATATTCATAAGTATGTTTTAATTAGTGTGTAAGCACCTGAAAATATGAATGAATGAATGAGCCTTTGGTATCTACAGAGGTAGCAGGTCCTCGTCTACAGAGCGCACCATGTTTGAACCAATGTTTTTACAATAGGCCAGAAAAGGCAAACTCAACACTAGCTCTAAATAGGACATTTAGCATTAGCCCACCGTAGTTTCTCCTACATGCTTGGAAGGGCGAGGTGAGGGTATTGAGTTGGTTGCAGGTTTTAAATGTAACTTGTAATGGAGCATTATAACATTGTATTTCTACTCTGAATATTTCTTCCACCAAAATTGACTTCAAATATATTTTAGACAAGTTAAACTTGGAGTCCTGCTGCCTGCAGCTAATCTGAATAAATACAGATGGAAACAGATGGAAAAAGAAATGAAAACTTGGTTTTGATGGTATTTGACTGTGACCAAATAATATTTGTTTTTAATACAATATGTCTTTCTAAACTCATGACAAGCTTACCAAAGGTTTTTTTTTTATAGTGACTTTATGCATCACTGCAATGAGGAATTTTGGGCGCTTACACAAGTTAAGAAATTGAACACGGTGGTAGTTTTACTTTCTATCATATTACAAATTTCAGCATCTGAAGAAACTCAGAAAATGTTCCTATGATACATGGCTTCATACCGCATGACAGAACAATAAACCCTTCACTCGTATTTACATGTTATATAACTATATTACCACACCATACCACAGCACTGAGAGGGAAATGTGTGCTTTGTTTAAGGTAGTCTAATATGCTAGACAAACACCAAACACATATTTATGCCATGAAAAACACAAAAGGACGGTAAAATGCATTTAGGACTTTGTTTTTCTGCAGCACAACAGCACTTTGACAGATGTCTGCGTCCCAAGGCAGTGCAAACCAAACATTAAAGTAAAGTGACAGCCCTGCTTTGCTTGCCTTTTCAAATTACCACCAACAACCCCATGCCATGTGAGATGTTTACAGAGCTGAATAGATAAGAGGTGCCAGTTTCATCTACGCCTGTTGTTGCGTGACTCTAAATCAAATCAGGAACATTATAATATGTGCTTAATATGTAATAAACAGTGCATGTATTTTAAGTCTTCTCCTTTCTCTGCTCGTACTGGCAATTTGTTCTGCTGAGGAACCATGAGTGTTGTTGCCACAGAGGCAGCTGGCGTCACTGTTACCACTGACCTCCCAGCAAAGTGTAGCTGAGCCCTCAGGGACACTGGGAGTCATGGAAGCCAGCAGCACCACCCATGAGACGCAGGCCTCATCTCTGATGTAATGACCTGAAATCAGCAGACTTGTTCACAGCAGCCCAAAGGTACACCGTCTTAAATAAGGCTTTGAAAAGCTTTTGCTGACCTTTTGAATTGAACATGAACCATGCCTTGTTATTTTTTTATATATATATATAACTGGGCTCTATAGAGATAATGAGACATTCTTTGGCATATCAACATTTTACTATAATCATCTTTCGCTCTCCTCGTGCCATTCCTGTCCAAAAGACTTCCTATCTGAGCAGGAGATTATCATTCTGCAAATTATTTAGTGTCTGAGACAACAGTTAAATCATTGAGCACTTGCTAAGACCTTTACTCCAAGATTGTGTCAAACTGAATCTCACAAGATTTACTTTAAAAACACAGAAAAGTATATTAATGGTGACAAAAGAAAATTCCATGCCTTCCATTCCATGCTCATCTTGATGCCTGTTCAAACAATACAGCAGATTTCTTTCTTTTTTTTATGAAATAAGAGGACATTAAAAAAGCAAACAATGACGTATTAATATTATGTTAATTCTGACGTCTCAAAATATTTTAAGGTGAAAAGATTTAAAGTTTTATTGATGGCACCACTTGCTGCAGTGAGATGGTGACTGACTTCAGGAGGACGACACTTCAGATCACAGAGGTGAACATCCAGGGATTGGATATCGAGATGGTTGGAGCGTACAAATACCTTTTTGTTCACCTCAACAACAAACTGGACTGATTAGACAACACAGACGTCCTGTACAAAAAAAAAAAGTCAAAGTCGTCTCCACTTACTGAGGAGACTGAGGTCCTTTGGAGTGTGCAAGACTCTGTTAAAAACTTTCTGTAATTCTGTGGTGGAAGCTGCATTATTCTGTGCAGTTGTCTGCTGGCGTGGTCTGGTCAAGAGGACCAGCTCTGTCCTGGACTGCCCCCTAGACTCCATAGAGGAAGTGGGGGAGAGGAGGATGTTAGCAAAACTGCCATCCAGCATGAACAACTCCTCTCACCTCCTGCATGAGACTGTTGAGGCCCTTCAGCAACAGACTGCTACTCCCACCATGTAAGAAGGAGCTCTACCGCAGGTCCTTTATTCCTACAGCTGTCAGTCTCTTTAACTCCAGCATGACTATAGCAAACCACAAAGGAATACGCTCTGTTTTTCACTTTGCCTGTCTGTTAATGTTTACATACGTTCTTTCTCTTGTTTTCTTTTTGTATTGTAATGTGGCTGTTCTATATGTATCTTTTTATAATATTCTGTGGGCACAGAGACACCACATTTATCAAACTTTAACTGGTTTGTCTGTCAGTTATTTACCAGTCGGGGCAGTTATGCACATGAAACTTTTAGGGTGGGTTCTCCTAAACACTTTAGGGTGCAGGAGTGTGTTTAGTTTTTTTACGTTGATTATACCAACAGACAAAATTCTTTCCTTTGTTTCAATACCAGTGTGGGTGGATGACAAGATGCAAACAGGTATGTTTGACGCGTTAACACACCTAGATACAGGTTCTGCCTGTTCAGAGAGGACGCATATTCTTTTATAAGCAAAGTGTTCCTGTAAATATGGCAATTAAATGTAATATATGTGATATGCATAATACAAATGGAGGAAAATGAGTGCTGTAAAAGTTTGCATTTCATATAGATATGCACACCATACTTTTATTTTATTTATTCATTTAATTTCAACTGTATCTTAGATTTTTTCTATATATTTTTTATTTATTGAGTATTTTCTTATACACCCTGTGTACTGTGAGCTGCTGTAACAAATTAATTTCCCCTGTTTGGGATCATTATAAACTCTATTGTATCTTATTTTATCTTAATTGTTAAGTTTGATCACTGCATTGAGATATTTTACATATTTTTCTTTATAAATCAGAGGTCTTTTTTTTCTTTTTATATTTCTTTTATTTTAATATATATTTTGTATAGTTTTATTTATTTTTTTAATTTATAATCTTATTATTATATAGTCCTACCTACCTATATATATTCCTCACTGTCTGAAATTATCAGTGTAAGACATCCATTTTTGTAGTTTTTAGTTTGTAGTTTGTTTTGACTGTATAGTCATTATTTGTATTCATTTGTTTCCATTCACACCACCACACAGAGTTATATACATGCTCAGAAGTTACTTCATGACATTATCACTTTAACCAGCAGGGGGCGCCACGAGACGCTCCAAGAACTCGCGAGAGAAGAGCAAATCTCACGAACTCGGACTCTCTTTATTTCTCGCGGGATTTCGTGTTTCCTCCTCTTTCACTCCCTGTAGCCAACATGGCAGTCGGCAAGAATAAGAGGCTGACCAAAGGCGGCAAAAAAGGTGCCAAAAAGAAGATGTAAGTAGCAAATTCACACGTCGTTACATAAAACAGAGTTTGTCCTTTACGTTAAGTACACTTTGGTGTAAGAAATGTGAAGGATGAAGCCGATTTTAAATAGATGATACAGGGCCAGGGGTGAGTGCTAGTCTGGTCGTCGCCGGCCTCTGTGGCGCTGGATGGAGTTGTGACATGCTGTGTCCCTTAATTCAGCGCTGTAGTCATACTTCAGCTGGTTTAATCGTACTTGTATAATTAATTTATAGCCAGTAATGCCAAAGAAAGCATAAAAATTGGTACCAGTTGGGCCGCGTACATACTGCCAGTGAACTTATTAGCGAAAGGCTACCAAGTGTTAGCATGGACTTAGCCGAGCTTACCCATTACATGGCAGTCAAACGCCACAGTTCAGTGATTACTGGTCAGGATAGCAGTATTGTACACAAACGAACAACCAGACTGCCTGAGTTTTATGTCTGAATTGTTCGTGAAGTGGCTGACATTGGTGAATTGGACCAAGTATGAGTAAATCCTCCACCATGCCTGCTAGCCCGGTTAGCGTCCTTTGCAGTGCGTGCTTAGCCGGCTCGTTAGCAGCAGCAGCAGCAGCTCTGGCCGTGAGCTCGCAGCTCTGTCTGTATTTTGGTTGTCATTAATGCTCGTTACTCCTTCACACAGTGTGGACCCTTTTTCCAAGAAGGACTGGTATGATGTCAAGGCACCAGCCATGTTCAACATCCGCAATCTTGGCAAGACCTTGGTCACCAGGACCCAGGGAACCAGTAAGTCCACATAGTGTAAATCCAGCTCATGTGTATTAAATAAACATGCTTGAACAGTGTTGGCATTGGAGAGATTTCAGCCCCAAATGATGGCTGTTCCTGCTGCTGCAGCTCGTTGCTTCCTCTCCAACATGTGCTTGTTCCCTAACGTCAGTGTTTTTATCCGCCGCCTCTCAGGGATCGCCTCCGATGGTCTGAAGGGACGTGTGTTCGAGGTGAGCCTCGCTGATCTGCAGAACGACGAGGTGGCCTTCCGCAAATTCAAGCTCATCACCGAGGATGTCCAGGGCAAGAACTGCCTCACCAACTTCCACGGCATGGACCTGACCCGCGACAAGATGTGCTCCATGGTCAAGAAGTGGCAGGTAATTATGTTTTAATGACTGGTACTGGATGCCCTTCTGATGTCACAACCAGTACTTTTAGTTTACTTATTAGCAAGTTGATCATTTTAAGGATGAGCAGCCCTACAGCATGAGCTGGTTTTAGGAGCATTGATGCTGTAAGTGAAGTTTGGTAGTTACTGTAGGGTCAGTTGTACAGATGGCTGGCAAAAGTTGGCAGGAATGGCAGTGGTAACAGCAGAAAACTGGTACTGAAGATTAAGGTCGCCTTGAAAAGAATAAAAACAATGTATTTGTACTGAGTCATAGGCATTCACTTAGTTACTTCCTTGTAGTCTGATCTGAATTTAAGAGTATTGGTACACACTGTGCATTGGCAACATGGTTTGTGTACAGTGGAGCTCAGTAGCAGCTTTCTTCTTAGTTAGCTGTTGAACATGGAATATTAGCAAAGTGATGTTGTTCTTTTCCCTCTTTTGTAACTTTGTATAGAAATTGGGTTAAAGCATCAAATGTCCTGGTGGTAACAGCTTCCAGTTAGAGGACCGGACGTGTGATTTTTTTGGTTGCAAAACATATTTTTGCCCCAGATGGCCATACTTTTTTCATGCTTTTGCAATTTCACATACGTTGTGCTTCGAACTTGTTTTGTTGACTGTGCATTAAATAAGTATAGATACCCAAGTGAACAAAACTGCACCGTGGTACAACCTGTCTAGATGCTGTGAAAGTGTAAGAAGCAGGTGCAGGGATGAGGAGCGCAGCAGAATTTGGATTGCCACACAATTTGTCTTAAATACAAGGATTGTTGAAGGAAAGTGGCACGTTGGGATGAAATCTTTCCTATAAAGTCTGACAGATTATTCCAATCTTCTTCCAATCAGACCATGATCGAAGCCCACGTGGACGTCAAGACCACCGACGGCTACCTTCTGCGTCTGTTCTGTGTGGGTTTCACAAAGAAGCGCACCAACCAGATCAGAAAGACCTCCTACGCCCAGCACCAGCAGGTCCGCCAGATCCGCAAGAAGATGATGGAGATCATGACCCGTGAGGTTCAGACCAACGACCTGAAGGAAGTCGTCAACAAGCTGTAAGTCGTGTAGCTTCTCCGGCTGCTGAATGACAGTTTGATCAAGGCTTTGAAAGTGTATATTATTCTTTAAAATTATATGGCAGCTTACCAAATTGTATTGAATGTTCAAGATAAGCCTTAGTCTTTTTTAGTTTGATGACTAATGGTGGTCATGTCAAGATTTGTCGGTGTAGTTTTTACAAACCAGAATTTCTATTTTGAGTGTCCTGGTATTTGGTTAAATCTGGTCTTCTCTGAAAACTTTAATGATTTGATTGCTTGTTGCATTAACATGTTGTGTATTGTGTCATTCCAGGATCCCTGACAGTGTTGGCAAGGACATTGAGAAGGCCTGCCAGTCCATCTACCCTCTACACGACGTCTACGTCCGCAAAGTCAAGATGCTTAAGAAGCCCAAGTTTGAGTGTAAGTGATACATGGTTATAACACTTATTTTCCATCTGTGGGAACGCATGATGACCTTTTTCGGTCCCATATGATCTCCTGATTACTGTATAGATATCAGCTGATGTTCCCTCACAGGATAAAGAACCTGCTGCTCTGTAGAAATGATGCAGGCTTGCACGTCTAACATCCTGTTGCTTAAATTTTCCAGTGCACTCTTGACCTTGTTTATAAGCCGTGGTTAAAAGCTTTTTGTGGGTTTTTTTTTTTTCCTGTCACAGTGGGCAAACTGATGGAGCTCCACGGTGAGGGCGGTGCCGGCAGTGCTGCAAAGGCAACCGGTGACGACACTGGAGCCAAGGTGGAGAGGGCTGACGGCTACGAGCCCCCCATCCAGGAGACAGTCTAAAAACACCCTGACAGATTTAATAAAAAATGTAAATGACCAACAAACTGTACTGTTGTCCTTCAGTCTTGTATGTTTTTGTGCATGGAATACTAGTAGGTGCTGTAGAAGCAGTGAAAGATGAGGGGAATATCCAGTTAAAAGGCAGATTGTGCATCATAAATCCATTTATTTAGCACTCAAAACATGTTTTGTACTTTACAAGAGAAACAGCAAGATGAATGAAGCAAATTTAAACAGCAGCGTCAAATATGTAGTTAATCCACAGGATCCCAATTCTATAATCTAGGTTATGAAAAGTATCTTCAGATGTTAACCTTATGTATCAAAGGTATTGGAAATATTGTAACTAATGTGAAAAGGTGAGACAAACCACTAGATGGTGCAAAAGTACAGGTGAAGAATCCAAAGCAGTTTGTACATCAACATCCAGCGTGTTTAAACTGCCAGTCAGCTGTACTCATAAATTATCAGTGAACACTCAATTATAAGTTAAACATGTTGCGCTACTGAGATGAAATACTGCATTCCAGTTTGAGATATCTTCAGACTTCCACTGGTGAAGTACATCCGGTCAGATGTTCAGATCTCATTTCAGTGTCTTTTTCTTGCATTGAAAGCCACATGGTACTACGCCAGTACTTGCACATAGTTTTTAGGTACCATGGCCCGTTTCCCTCTAGAATCACCCAGAAACCATTCTTCATCAATGGACTCAAGATTGGTTATGATGTCCCCGACCTGAAAAAGAGCGGGAAGAAGTGAGTGTTGGCTGAAGTGCTTTCAGTAGATAATTGTGCAACGGGAAGACAAATCACTGTACCTTCAGAGAAAGTTCCTCTTCACAGTCTGAGGTGAAGTCGTACAAAGCCCTGGCTCTGCTACCACCGCCAGCAGCAGCAGCAGCTACATTGTACTGGTTATTAGAAGACTGTTGGCCTGTTGAAGAGAGCATATACTGAATTTAACGATATTGACTGAATGTAATAGGAAACTGAATATCTTGGACAGTCCAAACAAGCAATTTGAAGACTTCTAGTTCCACTTTTGGCTTAAGTGAAACAGTGATAGACAACTTTTAAAGACCAAACAGTTCATCAAGAACTTTATTGGCAGATGAAGCCACAAAAAAAAAAACAAGCAATTCACCATCACATCATGAGTAATTCAACACCTCATTTTCTCTACCAACCACATGGTAGTGCTATAAATCATCCCATATTTCTCCTAAATACTTGTCTTTATTGACGCCCTCATGTTCAATGATGGCAACAAATAGGAAGCGTTTAGTAATTATGTCACATCAACACCATACTGATGCCGTGAGAACGTCATACCTGTGCTGCTCTCTACAAAAGCGTTGGGGAATATGCCCTCTCGGCCGTTGAGCCGGCCGCAGCTCCACTCAGCATCAATACGCTTTGTGATCAGGATGCGGTCGCCCTGTTGAAAGGACAAGTCGCTGTCTGAACTCCCAGTAAAGTCGTACAGAGCCACCACCCACTCCACACCGGATTGAGACACCTACAGCAAGCAGGACAAAGAGAAGAAATCGCAAAGTTAGTGATAAATACTGGTGTTGTGCAATGGTAGAAAGCTTTATCTGCCTGTTTTACAGAACACATTGGGTCAGTTGCAAACAGGAAACCAACATGAACCTCACTGATGCTTCTGTTTATATAAATATTAGTTACCTGAGCAGGTTTGGCAACTTCAGGGTGTGTATTTGGAGAAGCAACCATGCCTGTGGGAAAAAAAATGAAGGGTTGCTAAAATGGTTACTAAAAATGAAAAATACACTCTCCAACGACATAAACCCATGACATCGGTATCAGTTGTCCTGACTATGGCCTGTGCTGCATGAGTGTGTTCAAGTTGTCGAGACGCCTTTTGTAAACAGCTTTTTAATTAAATATAAACAGAAGCACAAATTCCTAACATGCCACACAAAGAAATGCCAGCCGACCGTGAAGGGAAAGGATGGATGAAGTCTCTACACTGATGGACACAGCTGCTCTTCTGTCTTTTATTCGAAGATCAAGAGGATGAAATGTTGGTGCAGTGTAAATATTCACATTTTAAAGACATTTCAACTCACTCTTGGTGGCCGAATCAGCTCAGAATATGAATGAATGGATTTAGTGCTTCCAGGTAATCTTACCAGGCAGTGCTATCCTTGTGGACTGGGTCTGCTGCTGACTTGGAGGTGGAGGCAGATCTTCAATGATCTCAACAAAGTTCAGAGGGAAGATACCAGTCAAGTTGCCAATCTGCCCTCGAGCCCATTCCTGTCCAACAAACGCCTTCAGCTGGATCACATCCCCCTCAGAGAACGACAGCTCATCGACGTGCTCCCCTTCAAAGTCGAACCTCGCCACGCATCTCGGACCACTTTAGGGAGGCAACATTTCAGACATCAGATTAGTTTATCGGCGTAGTTTGTAAGAGTTAGTGCTAACTGTTTATGATATAGAAACAGTACCTGACTGATGCAGGTGGTGGCTTCGCTTTCCGTTCAGGGAGGGGCTTTGGTGAATTTGACTATATGGAGAAATGATAATGAAATGCTTTAATTCAGCGAATCAGTACATATCTCTAAATTACTTACATTCAGTGGGTTTCAATGGTTGAAACTTACCAGGACCTTGACATAATTGATGGGAAAGAAACCAGCTGATCCCCTACAGGTGCCTCTGTACCACTCACTGTCCACCTGCTCCACCATGGTCACAACATCTCCTGCTCGCAGACCCAGCTCTCCTGGACCCTCTGTGTGTGCAGAACAAACACATCAGCCATTTATGGCATTATAATGATAATATGAACCATTTGAGGGACTGACTCATTATTTTCAGGCATCTGATATCTTTGTTTTGAACATTAATATGCATTAAAAGAATAGTTTGCCATTTTGTAAATAGACATATTTACTTTTTTTAGGCAACAGTGAGAAGATTATATCGATTTCGTATCTGTGTGTTATGGATCTGGAGTCAGGAGGTGGTTAGCCTAGCCGTGCATAGCTTGTATAGCAGCCTGGTTTTATCAAAACATTTTGTTTTTAAGTTACTCTTCGTGAATAAAGACATGACTGAGATACAACATGTTAATAAAGGAGCATTAGTGGTGTTGGTGGGCATATTTTGACTCCACAGGCTGGAAACTGACAAAGCTCTCTCTAAAGTTCAAAAATACTTATTAGCATGATGTATGTAGTCTGCGTAATATGTGTATGGATATTTAATGTAAATATCTGATCACAGTCAGTATTAGCAGATGTTTGTTTTTTTTTAAAAAAAAACTTTTGTGTCACCTGGATTGAAGTCATGTACAGCCTGCACCTTAAGACCAGAACCAGCTCCACCTGAACCAGCTGGACCGGCACCCTACAGGGAGATAACAAAGACATTTAAAGGTGACTGTAGCAGAGCCCCCTGGGCACAAACAAGCATGATAGTCTCAGATATCATACACTGTGTGTTTACTCATTAATGAAGGACAGGTTACCTGTGGTTGGGACATGTGTGAGGCGGAGGCAAGCGGAGTTATGACCTTCATGCGAGACTTGTCGACTCTGCCTTTGGTGTCTCCGACCTGGCACTCAAACGTATTGTGGTCGATCTCGTCTAGCAGCAGAAGCACTTCATTTTTCTATTGAAAAGTTCAACAAAAGGTATTTTACTGTCTCTGAATCAACTCTATAGACTTGTAAAGGCCAGTAAAGGTAGTTTAGACACCTGAAATGACAGCTCTCCTGTGTTACTCCCGTTGTAATCATAGGAAGCAATCCCATGAGAAAGCTGAAGCTGGCGATAGAAAGCAAAAATGAAACAGGTGATCATCAGCTGGTATATAAAACATGTTTACAGTACTCAGTTGGGCAGTGGGATCTCTCTCACAGTGTATTTGTTGTAGAGATGGTGGCCTGGGTTGGGCCTTGGGGGTAAGACGGGCCCTTTCCTGTGGGGCTTCTGCGCCTGGGGTCTTGGTGAAATCTCCCATGATACTGAATGGGATCGACCCGTGGCCTGAAGGTTGGGTGGGGGAGGTCTTCCCGGGCCTGTTTTGGCTGGAGGTGGGCGAGGTGGAAGCGTTTTGCTTGTACTCAGTCTCCTGAAGCACGACACCATCACTATTACAAAGTGTACCATCATTTAATGTGTATACTTAACTGCTAGATTTCTTTCCTCCTTCACTCACCGAGGTGGTAGCGATGGCTCTGGCGCAAACTCCTGCAAAAGAATCCAATTGTGCACTTTTATTAGCACTAAAACAAAAAATGCACAGTCTACAGCAGTGGAAACCATAGAAACCAGGCTACAACACACAGCATTTAGCCTCGGTTAGTGTCAGCTCAACA
Source organism: Protonibea diacanthus (assembly GCA_028641955.1). NCBI lineage: Eukaryota > Metazoa > Chordata > Actinopteri > Sciaenidae > Protonibea > Protonibea diacanthus. The sequence continues at coordinate 9,193,411 of CM053977.1, forward strand.
GCAGGCAATGTGTTCACGGGGCTACAATAGTTTCTTTGTTTGTGGAAAGCAGAGGAAATGAAGCAGGTAAGCCACACAGCTGACAGACAAGATAAACCTGACTGAGAGAGACGTTCTGGGCACAAAATGCATCCTGTCAGAGTTTATAAGATGATGGCACCAGTGACCCAAAACCTTTCAATTAGACTAAAAAACTACAGTTGAGAAACAAAGACAAGAAAAGTCACTCTAACTCTGTATTTTCAGGTCTGCAAAGAATAACCTTAATTCTATAGAAACTCTTCAGTGGTAGTCTTTACAAAGTCTATAGGTTTGCGCCCACTCATTGTGATGCAAATCTTACCTGGAACGTGGACGTTGGGCTTTGTTTGTGGTTCACCGAGGTGTTTAGGTGCCCTACGGGCTTCTGAGCAGGAAGAGGTGGGGGACTGTGCAGAAAATTATCTGACACTGAGAAGAGATCTGTCTTTACCACAAAATGCTGAAAACCTGTGCTCCATTATGATGTGTGCTAAGATAGTAAGTCTTTTAGTATATAAAATATCAATAAACTATAAAATACAGTGTTTCAGTAGCATGTATATAACTTTAGGTTTTAATTACATGGAGATGGACTCACATGATCCGGTTTTGCTGGGGACCCTGATGGTGGTCGGTCTCCGTGCTATATTTTGTCTGGTGAATGAGCCTCCGTTGCTGTCCACACTCTGTTGAGGCTTGACCGGGATGTGATCTGAGGACAGAGATGACTTGACTGTGTATCTGTGTATTTATGTCAGACTAACTAGTATAGACATGTGAACAGTTTTAGATATGTCATTTGTAATCCAGCACAGTTAACTCATCTACGCAGCTTCTCCTGTGCAGCACCTCTGTCAGGCTGCAGACTGTCATATAATATGTGTAAATTGGTAGAAAAAGAGTTGGTAGCTAATCATTTGATGACTCTATTCATTTGTTATCAGCATAATTTGAAAGCCTGTTAGTTGGTCAGACAGGGTAAGCTATGTGAGACTTAGCTTTGATTGCTGTGCGGCAGTTTGTGATATTATTTTGAAAGGTCACTTATCAATAACTCTTCATTATTATGATAAAACAAGTGATTAATTAACAAATTCATGAGCATATTAATGTCTAACAAAAAAATAATGAGGTTAAACTCCAAAAGAGCAGTGTTTGGTCAATATATAGCTTAAAATGAAATGCTACTTACTTGATGGACAGTCCACATACTCATTTTCTCTGTGCATGGAGGCCGAGTTGTGGTTGTTTATATTCATGTTGGGTTTCAGAGGTTCCTTAGGAGGTTTCACTGGAGGTATAGGAGGAACTGGGGAGACGTCTTCATCATAGACGGTCTTTGCTCTGGTCAGTACAGGACGCGGTCTGTCTGAGCTGGCCGCCTTGTTGTGTAAAATCTCTAGTTCCTCTTTTATGGACAGTCCCACAGGTTTCTTAGGGGGCTCGGGTCTCGGGGCTGGTGTAGGGATTTGGGGGATGTTTGCGAATGACACATTTTGATTATCATCTATACTGTGGTTAAACTGAGGTTTAAGGGCTACAGAAGGTTTAGCAGCGACTGGAGGTTTGTTGGTCACCTTCCTGGGTCGAGGCTCTGGTTTAGGTGCTTCAACCGCATTTCCATCCTCGGTGCTAGTCTGGCTCTCGAAGGCCTGGATCCTGGCCCGGATATTGCGTTGACTGTGGCTGCCGTTCATCTCGCTACCAGCATCTTCGTCTTGTAAGGCCTCGTCGGATTGGTTAACAATGTTCTCCTCACACTCGTTATCTGCACTGAAGACTTCCAATAACTCCTTTAAATACTCGTTTGATTGTATCTCCTCTGAACTAGATTGAATGTCGTCGCAGTCTTCACTGATCTTGACCAAAGTCTGAACCTCTCCTGTAATTGCCTTCTTTCGTGATTTTGTACGAGGAAGAGGGACGGGCCGCTGACTTTGTTCTGAGTCTGGAGGAGCGGGGGTAGTTTCAGCAGCAGGGGCAGGAAGCTGTTGTGTAGGGAAGTCCCAGTGTACGGTGACAGATCTGGTGCATGTGTGAGAGGAATCTGCTTTGCTGGGTTGATTTACATCTGACTTGGCGTCACTTGGGTCCTCAGTGTTTGTGGATACTGTTCCAACCTGTTCATCAGTGGGTGCAACTGTTTTAGTGACTGGTTCTCTGTCCAAAGGTTTCGGCAGTGATGGCCTCGGTGGTTTTTGTGGCTTTTTACCTGTGAAAGAAATGTGATCATACAAGAATCATCATGTATAGAACAGAAACAATTCGGTACACCACCACCAATGATTCCTGCGTGCCTCACCAGCAGGTCTTTTTCTTGCTGACTGTTTGACAGGGGCGGAGGCGTCTTCCCTCACGGGGTCAGTCTGTGTGGCACTTGTGGTGGTGCAGGCGGCCCGGCGAGGGGCTGCAGTCGGCTTGACAATGTGCTCTTCCTGAGTCTTCTCTTGAATCACCTGGTCATAGGATGGTGGGGGCTAAGTCATGAAAAAGAGAGGCGTTCACACACCCGCACACGTTATTTTCCTAAAAACCTGCGGCGTTTCTGATCATGGCACCTGCTGAATATGATGTATGTTTGGTGATGTGCCATATGTACAATTATTATTAATTCACAGGGCTGTAGCTTCTATTGAGGATACTGAGGTTATGTCCTCAAAATGTTTTCAGGATTTTAAAGGTTTTATAGGTTTTAAAAAGGTTTTATATTATATATACACAATCAAAGTAAAAATTTAAATTTAATATATTTAAATTTTACTGATAATAACAGCAGTTTCTGGCTTTACAACAGCTCTGCTTTTACCTTCTAGCTTGTATTTACATTTTTGCGCTCAGTTTTTAGTGTTTGCTAATTACTTGATTAAGAAAAACTATTCTTGGACAGCAGTCTTGGATACCTAATCTAGATATAAGTCCATCTGAAGAATCAAGCATTGCTCACTGATGAAAAAAACAACCAAACCCACCTGGGAAACAGCCTGGATGCCCGCAGACCAGCCTGACTGTGGAGGAGGAGGGAAAACCACAGAGGTTCCTGAGAACCAGTTGTTATTGGCCAGAGGTTCTGCTGAGACGATGGTGATCTCTGGCCGCCTGAAATACAGACCATATACATGTCATATAAATATCTATTGCACCAATATAAAAAAAACAAAGTACACATATATACAGATTATTATTTATTAGCCTAGCTAACAAAGAACAGCGGCATGCAACAAATTACATGACTTCTATTTGAATCTGCAACACTGAGAAGAAAACTGTCAATAAGGTTAAGAAGTAAACATCAGCTCTGCTTTATGTTAATGTTACCTTCTTTCTCTGGTGTGGTCACTCTGGGAGTTTGTTTTTGCTGAAGAAGGAAAGATCAGATTAGTCACGTGTCATTGATTTCTCTGCTTAGAAACTTTTCCCACATTTTCACTTTAATCTGTCAAAAATTATATAAATGTAATGTCAAATTTCTGAGGGAACAAAATGGTTACAAACTCTCCCTTACTTATTTTTCATTTTCTACTAAACCCAATGCAAGAAATTAACCCTTTACATGTTGCGTGATCTCAAAAAAGTCACTGAAGCTTTTTTTTTTGTTTTGGCAAACTTACTCAGCTTGAGAGCAGCTCGTATAGACGACAGAGGTCCTTGGCTGAAAAGAGAGCAGAACATTAACCCCATTTATCATCAAGGTGTGGGGCGCATACAGACAAAAGCAGGTTCATACCGATGTGGTGACTCAGTTGTTAAAAATAAATCCCTTCGCTCACCTCTGGGCAAAACCATACAATACGCTATGTTATTTTATACACGCTGATGCCAAGTTATGCAGAGACAGGAGAAAGGATTTACAACCCTGAGTACCTGGAGAGAACCCAGGCAGACACGGGGAGTGCTAACCACTACACCACCATGCCGCCCTAGTGCAATTAAGTGTGCAGTATAATTGCTAAAGGGACATATTACAGTACTGCTTACTGAGATGTAAACATACAGAGGGAGTGGCATGTGTCAATAGAAAGAGAAGAGCAGTGAAACACTTAAACTGGAAATGACTAGTTTAAACATTTTTTCAGCAGAAATTACTTGAAGTGTATAGCTAAAAACTGCAAAAAAAAAAAGTCCTAGTCCAAATAGTTATGGTTTAATTAAGGGAACAGCACAAAGAAAAAACATTGTTATGTTAAAGTAAGTATAAAGTATTGTTCTTATTCAACTATATTTAAAGGCAAAGATATGTTACACAGATTAAATAAAACATCTTTTCAGCATTGCAAATGCTGTTCATGCGCTCAGATGAAATCCGCCTACCTTATATGAACGTGGCTCCCAGTGGTGTTGGTGCCACTTCCAGGTAAACGCAGAACAAAATGACTACTCTTTTACACAACACCCTCTCTCCACGCAGGAGCCAAACATGTTTGATATCCTCAGGCTGTTTACCCCTCACTGATAAAGATTATTCTCTCCTCCTCACCACGTCCCGTCTTTGTGCTTTTATCATTTGCATATGTAGAGATTAGAAACAAACAGTGATGGTGTGCCAACAGTCCAAAGCTACATCAAACTCTCTTGACAGTGGAGGCAGGCTCATCATTAACACACATCCCGCTCATTAAGGACCCGCTGCAGCAGGGTGATGTAAACTATCTGGGGGGAAAGACCAACAATCCCCGCCCTCGTCTCGATACCACGTGGCAGTTTATTTAATTGATTAGCTAAGCGGTAAACACGACGATCCTAAGGCCAAAAAACATCCCGTGTGATCATAAACTGCAGTTTCTAATTCCTTTTCCTGATCTCTGTGAACTCTACAAGTGTCAGCGAGGAGGCTCTACCTTCTTTAAAGTCTGTAAACAACTGCAAAAAAAAATGCAGCCCGTATTGACATATTGATCCCCACGTTGACCCTCTGCCCGTCAGTCAGTGAGAATAGATTAGTGCATTGTTTGGTCCATTCACAATCTCACCATCAGCAGATCTGGCTGTTAAAGGGATAGTGTCCCCATTCACAGCTACAGATACAGTTTGGTGAGACGTAACAGCTGTTAGTGGATCCACAACTTTTGGTAGGACTGAAGGAAAAGTGACAAACCTGGAGTGTAAATGATCTGGTTTGGTTCTTTCAGGATCTGGAGAGAAAAACAAAGAGGGATTAGTTTTAAAAGTGATGTGAAACATCCTGGCTCTTATCAGCAGTCATTTCATGAAGATTTATGTGATTTACAAGTGTTGTTTGTTGTAGGATTGGGTTAAAATATCGGGATACAGTAGAAGATATAATGCAGAGACTGTTAAGGGATAAAATAAACAAACAGGAATGTCAGTTTCTGTCTAATCCAATAATTTAACTTTAACCTAGTTTTTTATTGGTTTGACTCGATTCAGGTACACAGGCCGTAACACATTCAGTATCGTACATCATCCCCTAATTTTAGTGAACTGCAGCAAGATGATGATACCAAATATTTAGACAGGGCAACCGAGGACTTTCAGCACAACCTGACCTTATTGATTTACTCGCTGAGGATCACCTGAAGGCAAAAAGCTCAGAGACTGAAGGTCAAGGAGTGCAGGATTAGCAAAGCATCAGCAGCGACGATATCAAATGTCCGCCGTGAACTGTCGACACTAAACTTCAAAACTTAATTGACTACAAAGTACTGAATATTAAATAGACTGTCTATCTGTCTCTATTAATAGTTAGCCATCATATCAGACTGAGTAAGGCTGTAGTGAGGAGATGGATTTGAACACAGGCGGATTTTATTGCTTATGAATGAAATGTTTTTGAGGAAACAAAAATACCACTTGGTACTACAACTTACAGATCCAACTTTATGAACTAGAAATACAAGAACCTAACCCTTTACCAGAAAATCAGCAATTACTGTAAATCCTGATGAACCAGTTAGTCTGAAGAGTGTCAGTACTTCTGAATCTAAATTTAGACAGAAGTGATTATAATGTTACGATGATGCATTGTTATTTTCCTGGACATAAAGAACGGCATAAATTATTGCATAAATTATTGCATAAATTTCATAAATTTGTATGTAATAGCTTCTATCGCACATAATTCACATACATTAGATGGAAACTCAACAAAACTGTCAAACATTTAAACAGTAAAACTGAACACTGAACGCTCAAACAGAAGTCCTACGGTAGTATCAGTCAACAATATGTTGTGTTGATGTGACATAATTTCTAATGAAGTTCAGTCAATGCAAAGAGTGAAATTAACCGATACTCTCCAGGTGCTGCTACAGACACGTGCAACACACCCCGACCCAATTTCTTACTCAAACAAGTAATAAAAGCAGCAAACTGTACATTTCCTATCAAAGTCCATTGTTGAACAGCGCGGCTAAGAAACAATATCAGTACAATAAAACAATCAAAGGTCATTTGTGTCATCATCATAAACTCTTTTGAAGAAAAACATCCGGCCGGGGGTTGAAATCAGCATTGTTGTTAATGCCCCCAGCCTGAAACCGTGACCTCGTTGGCAGTCAAATCCACCTGTCACACCTGTTACCTGTTATCTGTTAGTGCCACAGCGCTACTGCCTCGAGTTACACTTTAACACCATGTGAGAAGAGAGAGTTTCAGCGCCTCCATGTAGTGAGAAAGAAGTGTTTTAGCAACTGTCAGAAGAAGTATTAAGCTGTTACTTCACACACAAACACACATCACCGTTTCCTCGTAAATGTGCAATCTGATATACGTGACATAACAACACAGTTGTCTGGCTAACTTTACCTTCACTTCATGCGTGTGATGTGCTGTCTGTTGTGATACTATGTGGTGACATCCCTACCTGTGAGAGATTTAAGGAATAAATGTCAAATCTTCAGCATCAAATGATTATTTCCAGCAGGAACCTCCCCTCTTAGTCCACCGAGAGAGTGTGACAAAGACTTTGAAGCTAGCAGTCACACACCCACAGACAACAGAGCAGAGAGGGAGGGCCCTATAATATCTCAGCTCTCCTGTGTGTGTGTGTGTGTGCGTGTGTGTGTGTACTTGGCTGATCTGATGAACTGGAATGTGGTCATTCAGGAAGTAAAGGGGTTGTGCCACACGACACTGCACCATCACTGTCTTTTTCCTACAAACTAAAAGGTCACAGGGAGACTCACACCGTTCCATTCGTGACTGGCAATACTGGCATAACAAGCGCTTCAATGATTAACCTCAACAGCTTTGATTGAGCCTCCACTAAGCCTGTTTGTTCAGCTGAAAATGTAAGGGCAAACTTTACATGTGTAGCATCTTTCATCCTGGTCAAGATGATATAAAAAGCTACAACAAGAGATTATTTATGATCACACACACACACACACACACACACACTGGGGCTAAATCCTGGCTAAATAGACAAGCTTTTGAGCTCACTTTTAAAAACATCAAAAATTTAAGCTACCCTCTGATGCTCTGGGATGCTGCGCCAAAAAGCTTGGAGCACATGAGCTAAATGCTGCTTCACCAAAGGTTTTCATTCTGCACTTTGAAGCAGTTAAAAGGCTCCCAGAGTACCTGAGGAGCGCTCCTGGTTCATGTATTAAAAGCATTTCCGATACAGTGTCTAATATAAAGTCATGGAGTGCTTGAAAAAGAGTGATTTAATATTAAAATCAACATGAAAAGGTGTAGGCGTAATATTATGCGTAATATATATTCTTCTTAACATATAGTAGACATAACAATAGCAAGCCAGCTGGTATTAACATTATCTTTGTATCTTTTATTATCTTTGTATTGCTTTGAGGGGGATATTTATGCATGCATGCTATGTTAAATAGCAGATTCAAGTCAAAAAGAACATTTTAATAGTAGTAGTAGTAGTAGTCACTAGTTGGCTGGGATCATTCTTAATGAAAGTCAGTGTCTGTCTGGACCTTTCTGTACTCATACACATTTTTAAAAAAAAAGGATGAAATGAAGCTTAGTGGAGGTTCACTCATTCTTTACATTCTTTCTCTCCTCTCTTGAGGAATATCGGTCAGCATGATCAGGTCTGATGGCATCTCACAGCTGTTGGGACATTTCAGTCTGAAACAAAAATGTCAACCAGCTGCTGTCACCAAATTTTAGGGCAATCCATCCAATAGTTATTGATATTTCAGTCGATTTATTTTCAGGACCAAAGCGGTGGACCAAAAAGCCGACATCACCATCCCTTTAAAAGCATGCAGAGTATTTGAAAGAACAGTTGTAGCACCCTCTGACTGTGCTAAAATCACTCATTAAACAGTCTTTGAAGAGTTTGAGAAAATCGCTGCCAGATTATTTGACGAGCACCAAGAACACCTCATAAAGCTCTGACTTTTCTAATCAGCACATGCCCAACGGTATTTGGCGGTGACTGACACCTGAAAAGACACCGCAAACACACGGGAAAGAAGCTGCTGGAGTCAGCAGGAAAGGTTTCCCTTCACAGCCGCACTCTCACTTGAACACATGCTGACATTACTCAGCACTGCAGCAACAGTCGCAGAGCAGCTGGGGGGAAGCGGGCGGCAACAAAGGCAAAGAAAGAAAAACAGTCTGCGACTCTGAGTGTTGTACCACATCAGCCAGAACGTCCCACCAGTGAAGTCTGATAAAAAGGTTTAGTCTTCGGTTACAGTGGCATTTCCCAATGGGCATGGGCAAATTTGCAGATTCAACAGTAACAGTGGTGGACTGCTACTTGAGAATTCCCATTTTACGCAACTTAATACCTTTACTCCACTACATTTATCAGCTTTAGTTACTTTTTGACTTCACAAACATATGATAATGTTATAAAATATGATGCATTTCTCAAGCTAAAACTACCCAACAGTATATAAAGTAGTTACAGTTATCTCAGCTGTAGAAATATATAAGGTAAAACACAAACAGGAAACACTTTTATGCATGATGAATACTTTCACTTTTGGTATTTCTGCTTGTACTTGAGTTCTTTTACATTTTGGTATTGCTACTTTCACTTCCTCGACCTGTGTGTCATATTTAACAGACAACAGGACAAAACAGATTTGCCCTCACATGAAAAACAAGACAAATTACGGATATGTCATGAGTGACTAACACAAGCTGATGTGGACCTTTACTCAAAGAAGATAACACGGTGTCACTGCAGGCGAGTGATTCACAGTGGAAACTACCCAAAATAGGTAGACGATGTGGATCCAACCACGAGGGAACGCACCGTATTAAAACGAGATTCTGAAAGGATGAAAAACTGCATCAAGTACAGACAAGTACGGTTTGCTCATGACACAGCAGCTCGTCTGCAGGGAAAGACTGACAGAAATTCCCATCCAGACAGCTGGTGGGGTCAGGGTGTGGCTTTAGGAGGGGGTCAAGCGTTTGCATGCCAGGTGTTACAGAGGAAAACAAGGAACAAAGAAAACTGTTGTACTGCGAACTCTAACTAAGACTGAGGTAGTTTCAATATTCATATGTGCGGCGGCTGACTGAAAGTGAAAGTTTGTGTTTGCTCATGAAATTACAGGTTGAAATTAGACAGTACAGATCAGTAAGTGAGACAAAACCAAAGGGAAGCATGGGCCAAAGTTTCGATAACCATTAAGTGGTTAATCTGAAATGTGAAAGTGAAGTTACTGTAATAAGGCGACAGACAAATTTTCAGCTCGTTAGCCCACGGCCACTGTTACTGGGAGATCCATCAGTGGCTGATGACACTTCATGAAGATTTTTCAGTGACAGGATAAAACAAAAATAAATATTTGTGCTGTCAAGTCATTGCTAATTGAGTCAATGTTTAAAACAAAGAGTGTCCAGTGCATCATTTTAGCTAATTAACTCAATGAAAGCAAACTGTCCTTTGTACTGACCTTTAATATTTTATCTTTAATGGGAAAAAATGCTTTTGTACTGTGATAAAAACATGACAAACAACCTTCATCTGCTTCATACTGTAGAAGAAGGTTTAAGTCTCATAGCAACTGAAGGAGTACAAGAGGTATCAAAGCACAACCTCTACAGATATTTACATATTTTTTATTATTAATTTTTAAAGCATACATAAAGACTTTGCTTTAATTTACATAAGCCTAGCTGTGTGGTTGAGAAGATACTATAGACCTACTGTCAGATTTTAGCTTCATAGAGAGTCATGGTGTAGTTGAAGGGCCGTACTGCTGTTTTTACATGTTAGCACCTCACCTCACTTCCAGGTAGTTATGATTCATGTCTGCATGGCATGAAGATCAAATAGCTAGGCTCTTGGTGACTGTTGCTGTATTCTTGTGAGTAGGGTTTCAATGGTATACCGACACCTTGGTACTGTGGTATGACAATTGACGGTTATCACGCTGTACATTTGCTTATCTCCATCCATCCATATTGCATTCATTATTTTAAAAAAAACTGAATTCTACCGTAAAATGTCATAAAAATATATTGTTATTTATTTATTTATTTATTTATTTTAAGATTACAATAAAGTATTTGTTCAACTGACAGAAACCCCCTTATCATTGCTTTAAGGCTTAATATAACCAATGATGATAATAATAATTGTATCATTATAATACCGTTTACCGTAAATACCGTGATATTTTCTCAGATGGTACCGTGAAAATTTCTTACTGTCCAACCACTTTTAAAAAAAATCCACACAACTCAACCAACTTTCATTAGTTTTGTAATTGATCTTTCATCAAGTATGTAAATGAATAGAAGACAACGGAGGCCTGAAATCCACCCACATTACTACCATCACATAACAGCATGGTTTGCAAAGAGATTAGCTGGGATGTAACTGGTGAAAACATGCAACATGACTGGTCTGCTCTTTTAAAAAGTAATCATTAAACTCACTTCACTGTCAACCACAAAACATAATAAATCTGTCCCTCCTATGGGCCATCCATTTCGATTCACGTTTTTATTTAACCAAATATCCGTTAGTTGATTCAGAAAAGTGTTCATCTCATCAGAGGACTGCCAGTCTGCTACATGCCCAAACATACCTGTCGTTTGGTTTCTGCTCCGGACGTCCCGCAGATCTCTGCGCCCCCCCTCTTCCTCCTCTTCACGCCGGGCTTCAGCCATCGAAGATTTAAAAGTCGAAAAAATAAAAAAAATATATAAAGAAAAAGAAATCCTTTACTGGAAACTCTGGTTACTTCATGTGTGTACACGCCCGATAGAAGCTGTGTAACTGTCCTGTCCACTAGAAGTTTCAGTTCAGCCCACAACAAGCCTGCAGTGGATGGAGGTGGTGCCACTCACTGTCAGGACCCCAAACTGGCAAAACACAGTCCAGCTTCTGCGTGGATGAGGATTATCCATCAGGCCATGACAAAACTTCACACAAAAGAAATTATTCACTTGTTGGGGAGCAGAAAAATGAAAAGTTTGACCATATTATTTATACATTTATATTTCAGTTGTTTATTTATATTTCATCTCCCAGCATGAAGCTCTAGATTGTGGTTGAAAGCCTTCTCCAAACAGTCATGAATAAAAGTCTTATACATCAGTTTGTTGTCCTAAATGTGTAAAATTTAAAAGTATTTACTCTACTACATTTATAATAGTAACATTAGTGAATAGTTTCTTTGCAGAATCAGATTATTGATACACCGAAAATACACCAAAATACACCAAAATACACCGACTTCATTGGGTACACAATCCAGTGTGATCCAACACAACAACTCAGCCGGGAACTGTAGTAGTACTTCTAATATTTTGGCCACCCCATTTACATACATGAGAGGGCCATAATATTAAAAACACCTCTCAATATAATGCAGTCCAGTTTAAGACTCCTGCACAGTACAACCTCAATAATAAACATAATAGTTAAATGAATACTTCTCTGACAGAGTCAACAACTGAAACATCTTGAGCTTCATAAAAGTTGAATTTATTGCAGACATGATGAAACGTGATGATGTATTATAACTTACTATAAATCACTCAGTAATCAGTTGAAATTAATGCTGCCTTTGCCAGCTAACATTAATTCATTTATAATCTAATACTATTTATTATTCTGCATAATGAGTACCTTTGATACTTTAAGTAAGTTTAGATACTAATACTTCTGTAGTTTTATTTGTAACAGAGTATTTTTACACTGTGTTACTATTACTCAAATAAAAGGTATTTCTTCCATCACTTCAGAAACGTTGAATGGGTGGAGGTATAGTTGTGGGGGAAATTGCATTTTAAGTGCTGTTCCACTAGATGTCGCCACAGGCCTACTCTTCTTTTATTAAACAAAGTTTAAGTAAAAAAAAAAAATCAAGTAAATGTCTCTTTGATTTAAAACATGGCAAAGTTTTTAGTTTAGTAATCACAGTTTAATTCTAAGTGTTTAAAATCGTGACTCGGTATAAATGTATCCTTCGATCAAGCATAAATGCAGGTTTCATGACTCTACAGTATAATTTCATGCTGGAAATCACAATGATCATAATCCCACTGCAGCTGCAGATGGAAAAAAAACTCTCATCATCGTGGATTTAGAGATACTGAAGCCTGCAGGATAAAAGGCGACATGCAGGAGCTATAAATGCAGGAAGAGGTCTTAAATGTAAGAGTTTAAAACAGGATTTCATGTCAACATGGACAAAATAATCCTCTGTTTCTGTCTTTGTCCAAACAAATGAGACTTAATTTGCCATAAAACACTGTCATATTTCATGGCAAAACCTTTATTTTATACGGCATTCATATGATATCTTCATGTCAAATTATATGACAAAACAGTGTCTTCTATTGATAGAAAAAACTTCTACTTATACAATAAAGTATGGAATGAAATATGAACTATGAAAATCAACGACACTAATATCCTTTAACCGTAATATTAGAAAAAGTTATACTGTATGTATTATGGTAAAATTCTAGCAACCATAGCTGTGAGTGTTTTATGGTAAATGTACAGTAAAACACAGTCAAGACACAGTCATGGCAAAACCTTTATTTATACAGCATTTTATGGAAATATATACAGAATAAAGTAGTATCATATATAAGAGACAACTGTAAAACACTGTAATATTTCTGACAACCAACCTTAAACGTGAAATCAACAGCACTAATGTCCTTTTTTCCGTAAAAATTATACTGTATTTATTTTTGTGTGGCTCTTACTGTGCTTGTTTGTGCATCTTTTTTGACCAACAGGTGGCGACATGCTGGATTGGTCTGTGTCAAACCTAAAATATCTCATTTTATCCATCGATTCTTGTTCAAGCAATCTTTATAACTGCTCCACATCAGCAGGAATCACGCCGATCTCGTAATACAAAACAGAAAATAATGATTTCTCATCCAAATTTAGGTTTTGGGGAACCTAAACATGGAAAATATTGTTTCCACTGAGAGGAGGAGACCAAAAATCCAGGATGCGTTTGACCACAAACCAAAACTTTTAACCAAAATGTCTGTATTTAAATCAATATCCAATAGTCTTTAATTTCCTCACAGGTTTTCTTCATACACCGCACAAGGAAAATGCCACATTAACACCCTCCACCAGTGGACGTGGGCCTGTTGGAGCTCAGTGGGAGGAGCGTTCAAATGAGGATTAGTGCGCTGTCACCTATGTGTGCGTATGAGTGTGTGTGTGTGTGTGTGTGCGCGCCGCGGGCCAGGTTAAGTAGCCTGGTTACACACACAATACCTCGGAGTGCTGTTATGAAAGAGGGGAAATGATGAAGCTGTGACCAGCAACGACTCGGTGATTTAATCCTGAGAGGACATTACTGTGTGTGAGTGAGTGTGTGTTAGTGTGTGTATGTGTGTGTGTGTGTGTGGTTAAACCTGCTGATCGACGCCGTTCACAAACTGCTGTGCGCTTTTTTCCCCCCTCTCTCTCTCTCTCTCTCTCTCTCTCTCTCCACCGTCCAACCAGCGGAGGATCCGTCCGACGGTAAGACGGGAAAAAACTGAAAAACGCAACACTTGATGTTTGTTTACAGCCGCAGCATGAACTCACCTGTTAGATTACAACGTGACGGTGATGTTTGCGGTGCTGTTGGAGCATGTGCGTGTGTGCTTTTTTTTTTTTTCTTTTTCTGTGACAGTTGTCTGTGATTGACATGTGCGGGTGGAGGAAGGGTCGGGTATCTGAGGAGGGGTGGGGGGCTGGGAACCAGAAGTGTTGACTGGGTTTGTTGGGGGACTCCCAGTGACGTGACGGCTAGTTTTGCATCCTCGTAAAGTTAAAGAAGTGAAATCTGCGCAATGACTCTCGTGCTTTTTGTTTTGCTCACCATAGAAACAAAGTAGACCCACCCAATCTCTAATCATAGTTCACAATTTTGCAACCTCAGCCAATAAACCAGTCACTGCCTAATAACATGCTGTCAGATCTTGCTGGTTTCATGATCCTGCAGTAACTTGCAGTGCTCAAAGCGCCATGCCTTGACATATATTAACAGATCCCACGTGTTGTTGTTGATAGCTGCTGGCAAAGTTTACAGGAGAAGTTTGAAGAGCTGCTGAGTCCCTGCTTCACCCTCCAGCTCTCTCTCTCTCTTTCTCCCCCTCCTCTCTCTGTCCTTTTTTTTTGTTGTTGTCCAAATGAGCTTTGAACTCAGGTATCTATTGTGATGGAGACAGAATGCAGGCGGTGTTGAGTTACCCAGCAAACATCATTAAAGTTTCATGGCTGGCCATCCTGTGTGAGTGCCATTCCTTTACAGGTGTTCTCTTCCACCTGTGAAATCAATGTTGTTCACAATCAGCTGATGTAAGCTGAGCTTTTGAGGGAACGGTTTTTTGGGGTCAGACATGAATGACTGAAGCTGTTGTTGTTGTTGTTGTTGTTGTTCAGGCCTCTCTGTAGAAGATCCTAGAGGTTGTTTTTTCCAGCTTGAACTGAATTTTACAACTATTATTGTAATAATAATTACAATAAGTTTGTTTTTAAAATAGCAGAAAATAGTGAAAAATACAGATCACAACGTCACAACTGCTTTCTCAGAGGATTACCAAAAAGTTAGCATAGGAATAATCAGCAATCGTGTGTTTGTATGTGCACATAATGAGGAATTTCCTAGCCTAAAATAACGTCAAATAAATGCAAGTACTTGCACTAGCACACCACTAAGTCTGTGTAGCACCTCATCACCATGTTAGCCTAAAGTAATCACTTGCAGGAGCCCATCAGATTAAAAATATGTCTATCTTTTTGTGGAGTTTGGCTGTAATTTTTGCCATCAAGTACATGTTATTTAATCTATGATTTATGTAGAGTTGGCGGCAGTGGGTTGAGCCAAGACAAAGTTATCTTTTCTTTTGACACTCGATTAGAAGATATACAACAAATAAATGTTTCCATCGCTCTATCAGGGATTGCTCCCATGATATAACACAATGGGTCAAGTGATAAGTCTTATAAATATTCAAAATGGCATGTATTTGTGTTTGAATCCCTTTGCATGGCTTTATGTGTGTGCGATCTTTCTGTTTACAGCCCCTCCAACACAAAGTCATTTTACTATTTGAAAATAATCTTTACTTCCCACTTGAATTCTTTCCATATTTCACACACTTATTTCTATGTCCATCTTTGGTAATAAACTTAGGGAACACTGGCACAACGTTTGAACTTATAAGGGAACACACTCGAATGAATCAAACTGGACACATATCCCACGGTTGCCAGCTATTACTAATTACTGCTGATTTAGTATAAAAGAGTAAATGTACAGATGCCTTCTCTTTGTGCTAACCAAATATGATGACCCAGGCGTCTAATAAATTCTTAGCACAAGATCGACTTACAGGCAAGCCTGGAAAAGTAGTTTTCCAGTTGTCATGGAGATGGTTCAGTTGGTATCACGTGACCTGTGTTGGTTTTTGGTCATGGTCACTTTGACATGCTGCCCACCCCAACAAACAGCCATGTGTTGTCACGTGACTGAAATCCCTTACTTGAGTCACGTGATAACAACTGATCTCCTTTTTTTTGTGTGTGTGTGTGTGTGTGTGTGTCTTCCGCAAACGTCTGCATGTCATCATCAAATGTGGCTGCTGTGGTGTCTAAGCTGCTCTTTAAAAATGCTCTTTAAAGCCCGACAAACACACTCTGACTGGGCCGGGCTGGTCTCAGGAGGAGGGATGTAAATATATCAGCAGACCGACCACTTAAAAGGTATTTGTCGCTATAAACAATGTGAAATGATGGTGTATTCATGATTGCAGGGAAGTAATTGAGTGTGATTTTGATGTTTTTAACATAGTTAAACTTATTTGGGGCTGTTTTTTATTGAGAGGTCTCTCTGATGCTGTCTAAATTGGTTCAGTTTGATCTCTGTGGTCCTCGCCGCGGGTCTCTTGATCTCTTTCACTCCAGAGTCTACAGCAAAAATGTAAATCTAAGCAAATTTCTCCACTTTTCGTAACAGCGTCCTAAACATGAGTAGGTTGAACATGAATACTGACCTGCAGCAGGAATGAAAGTGAGGTTTAGCCTCCATGATTCAAGTGTTCGGGACAGTTTCTGAGGAATGAGAGGAATGTGAGGCTAATCGGTCATCTGTATGATTAAGTGATCCTCAGAGGGGACCCAGATCTCATATAGTGGGAAGTCTGTTTGGCTAACATGAGTGTTCAGACCTGAAATTAAGATATTCACAGACGGTATCTCTGTTAGCAGCACGCTGGACTGTGAATAATGGTCATACTAATGTGATTAGATGTATAGGTTCAAGTCACAAGTTTGTGATTTCGATTTTCTTCCCGTTTGCTGCTTATACTAAACACAACGTTACAGAGTAAGTAGTGTTTTTAAATTTATATTTAACTTAAAAATCACAAGCAGTACAAACGTTAACTGGTGTTTTATTGTAATTATTGCAAAAATGCTGCCAAAGGAACAGCTCAGTGAAATACAAAATTAGTTTTTGTAGTGGTACAGGTGCTGTAGTAACGTACCAACACCACAAACACGGCCAGCTCAGCTTTGTCTCGTGTTTGGGATTATCTCCACCTTCCCCACTCCTGTCCCCACACTGACCCTGAGAAGAAAGTCAAGATAAAAGGTGCTCAAACAAGCCGCCCGTAACAGCACCCACCTGTCAGTCGAAGCGACCACAGTGTTAATTATGCATAACTTTGAGCCTTAACATAATTTGAAGAGATGAGTTATATATAAAATTCACCCTCGGTGGCAGAGAAATTAGCTATAGAGGTGAAAACTGTTTTTTGTACCAGGCTGTAAACATGTTTATTTCTGCTGTGATGTTAGACATTTTAACACGGAGGCTTATGGAGACTCGTTCTGTAGCCAGCCTCAAGTATCCGTTTGAGGAACTGCAGTTTTTGGCACAACGATCGAGGTGTTGGTAGGCATGTCTTAGACCTTTTTGTAGAGAGCCATGCTTTCTGTTAACCCTGAACTACTTAGCCTATGCTAGGTTAGGCTAACGACATTCTGACATTCGCTCCATATGAAACTCAGTCAGTGTAGTCTGTTATGAAATGACACCTTCAACTGAAATACTGATGTCTGGATATGACTATATGAGTATTGTGAACGATTCAGGTAGGGAATTCATTATAGACCGTGTGATAGTCGCCCGTTTGTTAGCATGCATTTGCTAGCCTGTGTGCCAGCCAGTTTGCTACAAAGAATTACCCTGTATCCCCGCTGTGAACTCACTGTGGTGTCTGTTTTGAAAAAGCCTCTCTTGAAAGGAAAAGAGATTGTAACTTGAATCAGGTTGAACCACTTCTGTTGTCCAAGAACGAAGTGGAATGAAGGTACAAGTTACGTTTACGCCGCCTGTAGTTTGTCCTCTAGCATCGGTAAAGACAGTTTCCAACATAATGAAAACATTATTGTGCATGAGGTGTACAAGGTCAGTGCCAGTTGACCATGAATAAATGAATAAAAGAAAATGTTTTCATATATACATGAAAACATTTTCTTTTATTCAACCAAACTTGTTTTCAAAGCGATGAAAAGTTAGTGTTAAAACAGTGAAACAGAACTGAACGAAAACAGGTTCACGCTTATCCACACCCAGACAAATATTTGACACAGCTAAGCCCGACAGGCATTTTGGTATGCTCTGTGTTTCTGCTTTAAAAACACAAAGTTTTGGAGTTATCCGTGTCTTGTAGCTTTTCAAAGGAACTCCATTTCATATCAAAAACGCTCTTTTCATACAGCCGGCTAATTACGTGAGTGCAGCACTGCAGCTTGCTCTCATCTCCCTGATAAGCATCTCTGAACTTCACAGACACACCGTATCTTCTGTCCTCCTGCTTCCATTCCGCATGCAAACACAGATCTTTTTTATCGGCCTGTGAGACGTGATGCAAACGAGCTACAGAGGAAGTAGCAGGAGCAAGAGATAGTGTATACCCACACTAAACACATTCTTATCACTGACAGAAGCCTATTGTAGTGCGGGGATGGGCTAAAGCGCCATACCAACATAAAAGTAGGGATGATGTCACCGGCCCACATTGTGCACATACAATGTGGTAATTAAGCCTGTGAGGGTCAGAAAGAAAACATGGTGGAAAAACGCCCTCAGTAACATTCAGCAGGGTTATAATGATATGAAGAGATTAACACACGATGTTTAATATTTTCAGCTTCATTTAGGCTGCAATTTGACAGAATCCAGCCAGTTAGCTTAGCTTAGCACGGAAAAAAATCAAAATCAAACCAAAAAGATGTCTTCATTGGTGAGCGTTAGGGTACATTCAGACAATGAAAACACAGATTTTTCTGCTCATTTGAGTGGGGTACTGCGACTTGGCTGCAGCTGTGCAGGCTAGGAGGGTGTTTCGCCAAATAAAAGCAGCGACCTGCAGCCAAGAAGTTGAGCCGGGTCCAGCTTTTGGAGAAACACAACCCGATGTCACGCTGCGGCTGCCAATCAGGCACTCAGGCAAACGGGCAAACCCTCCACAGTCAGCCTGAAATGTCTCTGAAACCGAGGTGGATTCATGGCCTAAACTCTGAGACTCTACCTGTTGTGTACTGGCTTTATTTATTTCATGTGTACCCACCCTCTAACTCTTTGTCTGGCTTGCAATTTATGCTGCGAAATAGAGACACAAAGAAGTTTCCTTTAGTTTGTGTCTGATGGTTTGAGAGAGAGCACTGGTAAAGCCGGTTAATCAGCGAAAGTTATTCTCTGATTGTTTCACATTGAATGTACCCTTAATGGTATGAAAACAATGGGTTGGAGTTTCACATAAACCAGTCATAGACCAAAAGATCCAAATCTTTTATCAGTGCGGCTTTTGTTGACAGTGATCTGATATTTATAAAACCAGGAGTTGACTTGTGAATTGGAGCAATATACCTTATTATTGTTGCTAGAAAATTTTGGTGGCACAGCGCACATGGCAACCCATGTATATATCATACACAGATTTGACGACCTTCGATATTTAGGTTTGCAAGACTTTATCATGTGCTCTATGGGAGAAATTTCATCTCGCCATCTCAGTGTTGACATTGTAAACATGTTGCCATGCTAGTGTTAGCCCAAAGCACCACTCTGAGTCTAAATAAAGCCTCGCAGAGTACCTCGCATGGCTGTACATGTCATTAGGTTAAATCTGACTTTTTAGTCATTTATTTTAGGTAAAAATAACTCAATAAATAAATAAGTTTAAATGAAAAGAAATGAATATTTTCCACAAGAATAATGTCAGAACATTATAAAAAAACATATAACGAGTTATCTTCTGTGGTAATGCAGTGTTACATTGTCCTCCGTGGGTGGTGAGGAAAACATACACCCACAATATGCACACATTGACTACACCCGTGCAGGTGAAGGATGACATCACGCTCTGCCAATGTCAACGACAGGAAGCAGGATACCGTCTCATCTGTCCTTGTCTCGAGTGAAACGCCTTTCTGAGTCTTATCTCTCCGCTGTTGGCTGAACTCTCTTTCAAGAGCGTTGCAGCAATGTGAAGTTGGCCGCATGTTTAAATTTAACAATGGAGTATAAGGGCTCTTGTATTCTCTTGTTGGTCTTTGTAAGCCTTTATCTACTTCATTTATACAGCTCAGTGTGTTTGTGTGTGTGTGTGTGTGTGTGTGTTTGAACATGTTAATGAATCTCTTCCAGTGATCACTGAGTAATTTGGTAAGAACAGCCTGTTTCTGAAACCAGTTCCGAGTTGAAAACAACCAGCCAACACCCTGTTAGCCTTCATGTGCATGTGAAAATCCACAGGCGTGCAGTATGGATCTGCTTACATAACCACAGACTTACCATGTCAGCCAGTCGCAGTCTTTATTCAGCACCTGTTGGGCTCGTGTTGTTCAGAAACAGATGAAGACGAGCTTTTTAGGGATACTTCATGTGGAAAATCACCTGCTTTTTATAACGGCAAAACAATGTCAACATTTCAGAACTGTCAACAAGTTCATCTTCCATCCAGCTCTCAAACACAAGTTTGTTTTTTTTTAGGAAAAACTTCAGGATTAGGAGTTCATATATTGGCTGAGGAAATTATCCCACTTGTCATACTAAATAAAACATTTAAATATTAATGTTAATGTATTGTCTTAGCTTAGTTTTAATCCTATTTAAATGTGTCTTTTTATATTATTGCCTTGTGTTTCTTTTCTTAGTGCATTTTATGGCTTATGTAAACTCATTAAAGGTGCTATACAAATAAACTTCCCTTTAAAAGATCCGTAGTTTTCACAGGACAGCGGTGTAATGTAAAAGCCACAGCAAGAAAAACAATATTCAGATTTACTGTATGCTTTGATATAATATTGACAATAAATTGTCGGTCTGTTATTGAGACCATTTACAACTTTTATTAATGACACAACTTTGAGCCTTAATATAATTTGAAGAGTTTATAGAGTTCACCCTCAGTACAGTTGTCTTAGACAAGGAAATTAGCTATAGAGACCAAAACTGTTTTTTGTACCAGCCTGTAAACATGTACATTTCTGTTGTGATATGTTAACATGGGGGCTTATGAAGATGAACTTGCTCTGTATCCAGCTGGAAGTGGTTGTTCGAGGGTTGTTTTTGGCACTTCACCATTGGCGTCATTTCACAGCCACGGGGGTTGCTTCTTGGTTCAATCTAAATCTGCCTCTCCTAAAGATAAATGGTCCCACACAGTCGTCACTGCCCCCTGGCTGAAGGGAATAATAGAGACACAGATAAGAAAATGAATGGCCTTTCCTTCCTTGCTGTGTTGTTGATTTGATGAGGATGGTGAAGACTATAAATAGTGTGACCAGGCACTATCTGGCCCCTTCAATGGCTTCACCTGAGAGCCCTAAATATTTCAACAGCTGCTATCACTTTAATGGGCCTGTCTCTTACTGGATTGCAATGGCCGCCACCTGGCCCGCTGTAAATTTCTCCTCCTGTGAGTGCCACCTTCAGCAAAAAGAAAGTCTGTAATGCTCACTCAGGAGAAATGAAACTGAACTTTCTTCTGCTGCCTGCTGGAGGTTAATTTAGAGGGTAGATCATATCTACGCTGAGTCTCTGAGTCGCTGGTTTAAGGTTTAAAACTCCTGTTTAGCAAGAAAGATGATCTTTATTCTCGGTGCAGGGTGTGTCTTTGCCTCTAAGGTATTTGTCCGGACCACGCCTGTGTGTGCGTGAAAACCTCTGGGATGGTAGAAACCTGACAATGTGAGACGCCAGATCAGAAAAAAAAAATGACAAAACCTCCCAGAGGTGAGCATTTCTCTTTCATGTTTGTACAACTCCTTTCAGCCTGGGGCTTTATCTTTTTTATTTTATTCCTCCGAAGCTGAGTTTGAAACACAGTTGGCGGTGTTTACCTTGGGAGGGAGGAGGCGAAAAAGCCTGTTGCTCTTTATCCTCTTGTGAAACCATTCCCGCTAAATAGGATGGGGAAATTACTCGTTTCCAGCTGCATCTTCAAGGTGATAATAGTTAAACTGGTGCAACAATTTGCAGCTGCCAATGCAGAGAAATAAAATAATAATTTGTTTGTAACAACTCCTGGCTTTTATGTAATTCCTTGTTCATAAGCCCGAGCCAAACACTTCTTCTGCAGTTATGTGGAGGAGATGATTCGAGCCCCTAAACGCTGCCAGCGAGCGCCGTTATTAGAAAGCACACTCTGCTGCAAGTGTAAAGAAACCAGGCGACGCTTTGAGTAATGATGCATCGTGTCTGGTTATTTGGGGGAATCAATTTGGCTTTTGTTTTATTGTTATTTCATTTGACTGAGTCGAGGTTTTATATTATCTGTGCGCTGTCAATCACTAAAGAGCCACAACAGGAAGAACATTTGTCTTATTTTGCTCATATCAGCGAGTGTAGACGAAATATTAGATCCACGTCTCAATATATCACAAAACAGCCTCCACGGAGACTATAAAGTTTAATCAGAAGCTCTCAGTTTCAACACAAAATAAACATCACGATGGCAGGATTTATCGCAGGACTGTTGTATTGTCCATTAGTTAAAGATAGATTTACCTAATAATAACAATAATGGCACCTTAAGAGCTGTTCGTCTGGCATTGCTCGACATCAAATGATAAATCAAAGAGTGAATTATTAAGAAGTGTATTAAAGCTTATTGTTCAGTTAAATAATAGAGCAACGATAACTGCGTTGTAGTGTTTCCTGATTTGATTTGAGTCAGTCAGTGTCAGATGAAAGATGCTGAAACAGGTTTCCTGGTTCGAACCCTCAGCCGGCTGGGGCCTTTCTGCTCAGGAGGAGCTGGAGCACATTGTCCATTAATGAGGTGCTCGGCGGTTGGATCCCTCGGCTCCTCTAGACTGCTTGTCGAAGTGTCCTTGGGCAAGATAGTGAACCCCAAATTGCTCCCGAAGGCTGTGCCATCGGTTTGTGAATGCGTACGAATGGTTAGCTCCCAAAAACTGATGAGCAATGCCATCAAAATGAATGTGTATGTGTGAATGGGTGAATGATAGAAGACTAGAATGGCGGTATGTAAGTACAGTCCATGCCTTTCTGTGTCTGCGTGGGTTCTCTCCAGGTACTCCAGCTTCCTCCCCCAGTCCAAAGGTGCACTTAACAGGTTAATAGGTGACTCTAAATTGGTCGTAGGTGCCCTGTAATGAGCTGCCGACTTGTCCAGGTTGTACCCTGCTTCTACAGCTTAAATCAGCGGTTACAGAAAATAGATGGATATTGTTTGTGACATTTGGATAGTAGTTAGTCGATCAACATCTTATCAACCTTGTGTGTACAAACTGCTGAGACGAGTGACGTTCCGGGTGTGGGATCAGTCTATCTTAACTTATTGTAGGAAAGCAATAAGAGAATGTACAGCCTGTGTGTGAATGAGTGTAGCTAACACTGAGAGCTGGATTTTGTCTGCGTCTCTGACTGTGGAGAAGTGTACACAACAAATATGTGTAATTATCAAAATTGCCATAATGGGATAATTGGAAATTACCTAATCAGGAGAGGCTTGTGCAGCAATGTGAGCGCTACGCCGACAGTTTGGAGACTGTAAACAGACAAGAACCTGCAGATTCACTCTGACTCTGTCACACACAAAAGATTTATTTTTAACAACCTATATTTTGGCTCTGCTTGTCCCACTTCTGGCTCCACTGTATTTCAGGTTATTTTGAGCAACTAGAGCAGGGTCTTCTGGGTAACCGTGGGCTCCCCCTCTGTGTGACAACATGACAGCAGGTACTGTAAATGAGAGCACGATGTAGGTCATGACTTTCATTAAACGGCCTTCACTAGATTTGTTTATCCTGAAATAAGAAAGTGTTGCTCTTTGTTGTGCTGGATGGATAACCGCATATTTCAGACTCTCAGTGGATTGTTTGTCGGATTATAAGATGCTGGTATTCACTCTGGGGCTCAGCTGTGGCATGTTGAGTTGGTAAATCCAAGTCTTAACCTATTTGTCTCCCACTTCAAAACATAAAATTACTCAATGGAGCGTGTTTGAGAGGAGTTGCTGCCAGTGTATTGTTGTCTTAGATGAGCTAATATTGCTGTCTGTTGCACAACTGAAAAAAAAAAACAGAACAACAACAGAAAAAGCTTGAGGAACAAAACGGCAACAGAGCAGCAGAAAAACAACTTGAGAGGTAAAGTAAGGCTGGCGAACAGGTGACAGCAGCTTGACAAAAGATAAATTGCACTCTGCAAACGTACTGATGGTCAGAGCAATTCAAAAAGGTGTAGATAGTAGATAATAATTCTCTAGTTTTTTTGCTGTTAATATGTTACTGATCATAACTAATGTAAATTCAGTATGATAATGTCTACCGCAGTTTGTACTACAAGTGAAAAAACACCTTTTTCTTAGTTAACTCAAACTTATCTTTGCTATTTCTTTACTGCACTTTATTCTTACTTACCAGCCAACGTGTATCTGCATACCTGCAACAAGCTAATCCACTTGTTTTTAGTTAAATCTGTTTTATGTGAAAGGTAGAAACAGAGTCCTTAGTAACATTTGTCTTTAAAATCCATTCTTTATCAGTTTCATTGCTGACATAGGCGGTACGATTACACGGGCCCATTATCACTCCTGTTATAAAAAGATTAAAATATGGCAACCATTCAGTCGGCTTTGGCAGCTTGGCAACCGTCTTTAAAGCCTGCTGTCAGGCCTAAATGGGGCAAATTAAGTTACGCTGATAGAGCGGGTCAGCCTTTAATCACAAGGTTGGAGGTTTCTGAGCTCCTCCTGTATGTATGGAAAAAGTAAAGCGTTGACTCACATTAAATATAACACAGAAATGTAATTTATGTACATCTCCATGGGTGGCTTCTGTGCTGTGCTGCTATGGGGATTGCAGAATGTGAGTCCATAGAAAGGCGGAAACCTGAAAATGAGTGTTTGATGACTTGTCTTTAGCACACTCACCCACACACATCTCCATCTGTTTCCCTCTCGCTCTGTCTCTCTCTGTTTACACGACATCACGCTTTTATGAAAAATCGCATGTTTTCCAAGAAACCCACATTTTTAAACTCTTACAGGCCGAAACATCAACAAGCAGAAGTTGGAGAGAGTTTATGCGGTCACTGTGTTGTATGGCTGCTGCATCACATGATGCGGTTCCCACGATGGTGGCTCAGTGTGAGTGCCGGAGAGGGCATGTTGTAATATTGGTGAGAAGTGGGGCCTCTCGCTGTTAATGCCGTTTACAGCACAACATTAATTGAATGGGACAATAGCGTTATTCTCATGCGGTAACCTCCGTGACTGTGAAGTGAAGCCAGTGTGGGAGTGCCAAAAACTACAGTTCCTCAATCGGCCACTTGAGGCTGGCTACAGAACAAGTCAACTAAAAGTTGGACATTTTAATATAGGGACTTATGGAGACTGACTTGTTGCAGCCAGCCTCAAGTGGACATTTGTGGAACTGCAGTTTTTGGAGGTTCTTGCTTCAAACATTGCGGTGGCCAATGTTTGGCCGGACTACAAACATTGCGGTGGCCAGCAGCACAGATTTTGAGCTTCAAAACAGCTCTTCAGAAAACCTGTAGGTGACGTCACGGATACAATTTCCATTCTTTATACTGTCGTTGATTATTCTCATTGTGATATTCATATTTTCTGGGTTTATTCTGTACTTTTTATGCACGTGAGCACGTGTGTTTTCATTTTCCTCATACCTCCTCCCTTTCTTTAGACTTTCTCTCACCCTGTTTTTCCTTTTTTAACTCCCTCCCCCTCCCGCTTTTCCCTCCCTCGCTCCCACCCGGTAACCTCCTCCTCTCCATCTCCATCCAAGTAGCGTTTCAGAGCAGCTTACTCATGTCCAGTCACTTCCCACCACGCCTGGCCTCTCACACGGACACTCACTTCCCGCTCGTCTCCTTGACATGTCCTCATCTCTCTTTTTCAGGACAAGAATGAGGTCCTTGTCTTCAATCCGTCCTTGCTAAAGATGGTTCAGCGAAGGTAAGACCACACTTTTCCCCCCTCTCTCTACAATCTGACACACTCTCCATGCTGCTTTTACATTCCTGCTCAAGAATCCAACCCGGCACTCTCCTCCTTAACTGAAAGCAGATGGTGAAAGTTTGACTGTGTGTCTTGTTATGCCTAAACTCTGTGGTTAGGGGGATGTTTCTGTGGTACTGGGGCAAAGTGGATTCAAAAGAACAGGAGGCTGAGCTGTGATTGGTTGAGAGGCACATTTAGGGGCAGGAGCTACCGGCTCTAATTTGGTATTGTGGCACGCAGCTGCTGCATGTTTTACAGTTGATTCCCTGTGGTGACAGAGTCCATATGATCCTGTGTTGTGTAGTGTGAGTCTTTAACTTTGTACAGATGCTCCCCTGAGGATGAACCCTTCTGGTGTTGCTATAAAATAAGGTGCTTACATCTATGGTGTGTAGAGGAGGAAGCCTTCTGACTGTTCCTCTACCACCACCAGCAGATAAAAGTTCTCATTATTTAGCTAAATATCTCAACATCTTCTTGATATATTTGCACAAAAATGTGTGCTTGTTCCCAGATGATGAATCCTAATAACTGTTGGCTAAGATGTGAAAAAAATCATGACCTTCCCATCAGTCTCAGCTGTATTTAGTGCTAAATAGAGAGATCCTTTGAAGGTTACTGTAATTTTCATCTACTGTACATGTGACCTCATTTCCAATTGTAATAATACAAACATTGTGGCGACATATCACTGTCTGCAGAGGAAACATGGGTTGATACGGCCCATCCTAATATCCTTCCTCTTGAAGTGGAGGCGTGTAGCTGGAAACATGGCACAGCGTAGCAAAGAACTGGATTTATCCTCAGTGTTTTTTTTTTTTTTCTCACATTATCCTCTTTGCAAAAAAAAAAAAAAGCAATACTACTCATTGCTGTCAAAGAAAGCTTCTGTCTTGTTTAGCAGAATCAGTGTTTCCAGTAATGCCCTCTCCAAGGAAAACAACAAATGAGTTCCTTTCTGGGGGGGAAAAAAGTAGGCATCTTCCAAATTTCCACACTGCCAATGTGAGTGTTGGAACTGATCTACAAAGCTGCCCTCAGGCTATTTTCAACTAAAATAATATATATATACTTCATACAAACAAGCAGTGTGAGCAACTCAGACGGCTGCCTTCCAGAAATGAAAACACACATAACCACATACCAAATGATCACATCTGATCTACAAAACTAGCAATCTTCTTTAGTTACCCATAACCTTGCACATACAGCCAGAGCTGTTCACACCCAACTGCTGTTCGCCTTCCTGATGCAAGAAAGATGTTTCTGTAATGAGAGTGATGTCAGGGGGCCTGCAGGAATCTACACTGGGCGTCTGAGGTATTCCAAAAGTTATTTGACAGCTCAGTCCGAAATCCACAGTGCAGTAGGGAAATCTCAGAGCCAAAGAAAGTCTAGCAAGATGTGTGTCTCTCTCTCTCTCTCTCCTACTGAGTCATCTGACTTTGCCTGTTATTGTTCTCTTTCCTGCATGCCTGTCATAGTTGCTGTCTAGCCATGCGGAGGGAGAGAAATGCACTGCACTCAGCCGGTCATATCATCTCATCTGTGCTGCTATTTCATGAACTATTTGTGTCTCCATGTAGGATGATGTCGGCCTAAGTTTTTTAATTTTTTTCCTGCATCCTCAGGTCCCCTGTGATTATGCTTCCTCCCGTGGTTATGGTTGCACCCAGTAAGCAGTCAGGAACGTCTTCCTTCTCCTGCCTATGACATGGTTTAACCCACGTATGATCCGGTCGCCATGATGGCCTCCATGGTTGCCAATGGAAATCGAGATGGGCAGTCTCTGGTGTTGAAAGGGGTGGATCCAGAGACCTGCATGATTGTGTTCAAGAACCACTGGGCTCAGGTAAACGCCAGCGCTAAAATCAAGATTCACGCAGATTAAAGGAGTAGTTTGACATTTACGGAAAGACACTCGCACAAAAATAATCCATCCATCCTTTTTCTGTAACTGTTTATCCTCAATCAGGGTCACGGTGGGGCTACTTAGGGTGAGAGGTGGGGTACACCCTGGTGCTATCGAGCATGTAGCTGGGAGGTTATTAGCTTAGCATAGCCTCAGGTGTGTTTAGTGCTAATCAGCATCTGTTAGGAAAGCAAAGGAAACTGAGTCAGGCTCAGACTTAGAAGCTGTGTACATGAAATAAACAAAGCCAGAACACAACAGGTAGATTATCAGAGTTTTGTCAATGAATACACCTGGATAGTCTCAGTTCCAGCGACACTATGAATGGAGCTAGCTGCTTTCAGTCTTTATGTTAAGCTAAGCTAATCGCTTCCATCCTCATACGTAACGCAGTTATCTTTTAACTTTTGAACAAAACTAGGCTGAATTATTCCTTTTTAAAAGAGTTCCAGGATTCCTAAAATGTTTCCTCTGAGTCTCAGCTCAACTTTAAAAACTCCTAAAAATAGATGTTCCCAACTTAGCAGGGCTGTCTTGCAACCTCTTGGCACAGACTGCTCACGTCTGAATAAAACTAAACAGTGATTTTCCTGAAGAGTTGCGGCTATCTAGTATTTCACTATAAACAACAAAGTCCACAGAGAGGTCTTGAATGAGCACAGTAATCTTACCCCTCTGATTTCCTAACTCAAATAACTAACTTAACAAATGCAAGAAGTGCCAAGGTTATTCTACCTCTACCTCCTCGACAGTAGACTAAGCTGCAGTGCAGTGATGACTGGTGGAATATTGGCAGCGTGAAGCTGACTGTCTCTGAGTCTTTGGCTTTGTGCGGCAGCATGTGTCCCTGTTCACCCCTGTGGGTCCTGGCAGCCTGCGAGTCCTATTCCTCCCATACTGAGATGAAAACGTTATCCGCACTGACAAAAGTATGACACAGGCCAGGCACTGAGGGGATTTAGGAGTGTGCTGGTAGCTTAAGTGTCAGCTGTTTTTATGTCCACATTGTGGAGGTCTGACCCTTTGAGGGGGCTCTGTTGTGCTCACAGCTAAATTAGCTGAATTCCTCTGTGTTTTTATTAAATCTGCCACCAGATAAGCTTCTAGGGATTAGTTGTGTTATTTGGTCAGAAGCTGTGTGGCTTAATGCAGATGTAAGCAGGACTGAAGTTCAACATCACGTAGAAATTTGTATTTTTGTGATTTAGCACTCAGAGTTTCAAAAGTGCAGTACCACTTTTGTAAATATGGACAGTTGCTCACGTGTATTTGTTGTGATTATATCATCTGTGATCAAAAAGCGAGTGGACACCTTTGCTAACAACCCATGAAGCAAGTGCAACAACACAAGAAGCTAATATTACTTACTAGCCTAACAGCAGGAAGCCCAGCTCAGCGTCTTTCTCCCTTTAACTTCATGAAGCTCTCAATAAAAACTAAAAGTCAGTCTCAGATTTGCTCTTGCTTGGTCACTCGCTCCTTTTCTCTTCTTAGCTTTTTCCGTCACCGTCCCCGGGCCTGACCCGCCTCGCTATTGGCCCAAAACACCTGAGGTACAAACACACTCACACTCCCCGGTGCTCTAAGCTCACAGTTTGAGCAGCCAGCTAACAAACTGAGATAACATTAGCTAACAGCAGCTACAGTTTGCAGCTGTTTACTTCTCTGTAAAGAGTTAAGGCGGAGCTGCTGTTTGTCTGCTGAAGGAGGAAAGCTTTTCTGGGCATAAAAATGAGCATCATTTTGATATCACAACTTATTAAACATATTGAACAACCTATGGTCAACTTACAAAAGTGTGATGTGCAAACATGAAACCTTCAGTGTACAAACACTGAGAATAAACCAAGGAGGAACTTTTCAGTGACATAGGAGACATCTTGTGTCCAGCAGTTAAACTTCTGTAGTGGAAAAACATTTGCATATTCATTGATTCTGGACATTTTACTGAAGGAGGAAAAAGTTTTGAGTTAGGATTTTAAGACTATTTTAACAAGGTCACTGAACTTTTTAGTGGAAAAAAAACATCCTGCATCAGACATTATTTATTATTCCAGAGAATGTCTTAAAAAACATGTCTGGTGGGCAACTTTAATAGTTTATTTCTGTTTTCTGATGTATATTACGTCCTGTGGTTTCTGGAGGAATTTATTTGATTACATCAGTTTAATAAATTGAGCTTGACATTTCATTACTGACCTGAACAGCAGTTTGACAGTGTCTGCTTAGTTAGTGCCTGGTTGAACTAGTTTGATAAGTTTTGGGAATAGTTAATTTACTCTAATGACTCTAATTAATTCATGTGGACGCACCGTGTTGTTGTGAGCTTAAGTTTAGCAGGATTCACAGTCCAGTCCACACCTGGACATGATGGTAGGCTGATCACTGTTTTGCCAGATGACAGTTTGTAGTTTGTTTTTGACACATTCATAAAGTCATGTTTGATAAAGGGCATCTCTCACATATTCACATATTTCTTCACTTCTTGCATTGAATACGGGTCGTTGTTTTTGTTTTTTAGGCTCTCATAACTCACTCTACATGTCAGTATCCACATAGCAAGTTTGTCACAATCTGTCTGCTTGATTTATTTTATTTTCAAATAAGTTGTAATGAAAAATACAACAGACTCCCGGCTTCCTTCCGACCGAACAGAAATAAAATGAGAACTCCCTGTTCCAGATTAAAGCTTGTTCTGCTTTAAGGCAAACTGGCAGCACAATTTCACTCCCGCAGAGTCGCATTTCCATGCTTAGTTAATCTGTAGCCCGATAAGAGCGCTCTTGACTTTGGTTTCAGTTCGGAAAACCTTGAAATCTGAGCAACATGTTGTAAGTAATATTGGCCTTGTCCCTCTGTTAGAAGCTCTGCCTGCTTCTTTGGCAGATTATGTTCATTTGCTGCGTCTTATCTGCTGCTTTCCAGGCCTCACAGAGCTCATTGTGTTTGTTGTGACAGGCAGAGTGATCTGTCAGCTGCCGTGGATGCCAACAATCTTTAACTGTAGACAGTGAAGTATGGCCAGTTTGTTCCTCGTCGCTCTGGATCTTCAGAGTTACTGACTCGCTCCACTCGTGGCTAAAGCCAACGTTTTTATGAATGCGCTTCTGTGTAGTGTCGTTCATGTGGAAACACTCCCATCCAGTGTACAATTAAGAGCACCCTCCACTTCAATTTTCTGGTACCAAACCGAACTAAAAAGAGCAGAAGAAGTCAGAGGCGTTTCAGTCACATTGTCTTTGTCACCGTTGCCGTCCCTCAGGTGAAGTTGCGTTCTGCCAGTGACAACATTTCCCTTTCTCGGCATCTGTCAACTAAAAATAAAAGCACAGATGTTAAGTGTGAATACTCTTTGCAATGTTAACACCTTGAAATTGGCACTTCAGAGCCTGAATCTGACACCGCGTATGTCATCTTGTATTAATAATGTATAAGATATGCATCAAAACACCCATCTAGCCCTGAACTTTACAAGCTGACTAATCATAAAACTCCCAGAAGTTTTTAAGAAAAGACACCGGCGTCAGCAACTTTGGCACTAATGTATTGTTAAAACTTCTTAAAAAAAATTTGTAGCACTCCCTAATTATTTGCTTTTTGAGCAAAATTAAAGTTTTTTTTTTTTTAATTAATTTTATGAGCTGTCAAGGCCCTCTCAGCTCTGTTTATCAGTGTAATGGCTCGGGTTGAAAACATGACACGTAATCATCATTATTTTTCAGACAGAATTAATCTGAGCTTTCACTGTAGTCTGTATATATATATTTTTTTTAATCTTTTACTACGGAAAGTTTCACTGAGAGCAGTGCACTCTTTTTGCAGTGCACGGCCCTGCTCAAAACTGCCCTGTCTGATCTGTTGGCATAGTTTTAGCAGCTCAAGTGGACGTTAAGAGCATTCTTCACAAGCTTCACCTGATACTTTGGTGCAGGGGTGTCAAACTCAGTCACAGAGAGGGCCAAAACTAAAAACTGGGACTATGTCGAGGGCCAAACAGGGTTTATTAAACAGGATATTGGATAAAGTGCAAACATATTCGTCGGTTACATTCTTTTCTCATGAACATGTGCTTGAGCCAGATGTCTGGCAGCTTTTTTTTTTAGCCGCTAGTTCATCAACGTTTGAGGTTAGTTTCTGTGCTGTGGAAACCCTTAAGATGGAGCGAAGGTGTGCATCAGTGAGACGACTCCTTTGTGGAGTTTTTTTGTTCATAAACTCACACCGGTATGAACTTCTAAACATGCAGAGCGTTTGAGTAGCGTGTAGGCGGAGTTGAGGCATCGTTTCAGGGATGAAGCTTGGAAACTGTGCAGCAACCACAGAGTCTGACTTTAACTTCAGTGTGTCATTACACCGGAGATCTATCAGCTGCATTTGGAGGTTCACAGGTGCTCTTTCCACGTCAGCTGCAAATGGGTTGCCGAGAAGTTCAAATCTGAACTTCTGAGCTGCAAAGTCGGCAGTGCCAAACACACTTGGTTTATCAGCAAGTTGCGCAGTCGGGCGCACGGTGGTGGAGACATGGCTTGTCAAAGTCTGGCAACACAGAAAGTGACCAAAGTTTCCTCACTGCATCTGAGTCTCTCACAGGCACAGCTTGGTTTGGAAAGCTTTCACTGTAGCACACATGTCTGGGATGAAGCAGGAGGTTTAGTGCAGTGAGAAGCTTTGTGATGTAGCGCAAAAAAGCCTGCTCGCATCGTCACTTTTCGTCCCGGGGCTCTGTTTTGTCTTTCCATTTGCTCAGATTTCCTCATGCAACTCTAAAAATCTCTTAAGCACTTTCCCTTGACTTATTTAAATGTAATTAAACGTGACGAATGTCATTGACCTCTGGTGAATGTGCTATAGAGTGGGGAGAAAGTGCAGCTGGGCTTGCAAGTCTTGGCATGCTCGCTGTTGTAGCAGATTTTGGGACTTGTAATATCAGCAGTGTGCGTCTTATATACCGGCGGGCCAGTTATGATAGACATATGATATTTTCTCGCAGGCCGGGGCTTGAGTTTGACATATGTGCTTCAGTATATTACTCCAGTTAGGCAATCTGATTCTGCCTTCAGGTCAACATCACAGCTTCTCCGTCTTACTTACCGTCCAACCAGCCTCCTGCAACTCACCCGACTGATGGGCCCATCATTCATATTCAGTTTGTAGAGATTAAAAATGAAAGCTCGGCCCTCTTTTGATGTTGATCCAGCCTGAGCTTGGTTGCATTTTCAGATCTTTTTCTGTACAACTATGTTCTGATAATACAGATACAGTCATTCAATCAAGTGACCTGTCAGCGCTGTCGGACTATACCGAACAGCAATAAAAATTCCTGCTTACCAGCAGCTGCTTTGCATGGTTTAATAAACCTTAGCCCTGTCTGCTACCGACCTTGATAGCATCCCACAACCACAGTCTGACTCCTCCATGTGTCCACTAAGTAAAATCCTCAAGTGATTCTCAAAACTGGCCTCTTCCTGTCACTACAGTCATAACCAGGGAGGCTGAACTGGACTGATCCCTGCGCCTTTGGCCACTGGGCCAGGCCCCATCAGGCTCAGACAGGGATTACAAACTGTGTTCTCTTGTTTCCATCAGTTATTGTCATGGCAGCAGTGGCCGGCTCGGGGACAAGGGCTCCATTATTGTGACTCTGGTTTCTACGCAGCGAACACACAAGGGAGGGGACTGGGTACACAAAGGACTGTTTCTCTGTGTCCTACCGAGCTGAGTTTATCTGTACTGTGCTGCTGGTCTATTTACACCCCATTGTTTTTAATAGTTAACCTGTCAGAAGGAAGGGAATGATTTTTACCTGTAACACACACCGTGTACACAAACATGGTCTATGCAGATAAGATTAAACTGTATAATACTGACTATAGTACACTACATAATGGACATTACCTGAACAGTGACGCTTGAGATCCCCTTTTGTCAACATAAAGGGAAACCGATTGAGCTTTATTTGCACTTTTTACCCGGCAATCAATTTTCTACTTCCTTGGATTTTGTTGATTGAGTTTCTGTCAGTCTTCACATTGTGTACTCTAAAACTCCAAATGCTATGACTGGTCATGTTAGCTATATGGTTAATGGTTAATTAATTTGGGTTCATTTGTTATATAGTGTTGTATTTGTTATTTCATCTTTGTTTTTCTGAAGGTTCAAAGTGGTCGTGGCTGGTGTAAAAGTCAGATCAGATGTCACAGACTGTAAAAATGACTCCCCTATTTTAAAATGAATGCCTCTTAACTGTCAGCTGATATGTTCAAGTGTCACTCTAGCACATCTCCAACAACAGCGTATGCTACCCAGACACAGTTTCAGACACAGTACAGTTGTCCTAATTGGGGAAATTAGCTGAAGAGATGGAGACTGACATGTTCTGTAGCCAGCCTCAAGTGGGCATTTGAGGAACTGCAGTTTTTTGGCACTCCTGCGTCAGCTTCATGTCACAGTCACAGAGGCTGTTGCATGCAAATCAAATAATATTTGGTTATAGTGTGTTCAGTTTAAGTAATACTCCTCTTGTCTCTTGCTTTAGGTGGTGAAGATCCTAGAAAAGCATGATCCCCTGCGCAGCAGTTCCACCCTTCCCTCCTTGAGTGTCATCAACCTCAGCTCTGGCTCTAGCGGCGGCCCTCGTTTCGGGCCCATCCCCGGAGATGAGGCGAGC
This sequence comes from Protonibea diacanthus, assembly GCA_028641955.1. Lineage (NCBI taxonomy): Eukaryota > Metazoa > Chordata > Actinopteri > Sciaenidae > Protonibea > Protonibea diacanthus. The sequence goes on from CM053977.1 coordinate 9,227,943, forward strand.
GCGGTGCAGAACTATGTGGAGCACATGCTCTTCCTGCTGATGGAGGAGGAATGCGGTCAAGCCGGCGCTATGGGCCCCATCCTGGAGTTTGTGGTGATGGAGAATGTGATGGAGCGTCTCTTTGTGTGGAGCCTCCGCAGGGAGTTCACAGACGACATGAAGCTGGAGCAGCTGAAGATGTACGAGATGCTGGTGGGTCAGGCGCACCAGCCTCTGCTGCATCACAAGCCCATCCTGCGGCCGCTCATGATGCTGCTGTCGTCCTGCTCGGGCACCGCGACGCCGCAGGTCGAAGCCGAGCTGGTGTTGCTCCTCAACCAGCTGTGTTGCGTTTTGGCAAAGGACCCTTCAATACTGGAGCTGTTTTTCCACACCAGCGAGGATCAGGGAGCCACCAACTTCCTCATCTTCTCCCTGCTCATCCCCTTCATCCACAGGGAGGGCACAGTGGGCCAGCAAGCCAGAGATGCACTGCTGCTCATCATGTCGCTGTCTGCTGAGAACGAGCGGGTGGCCAAACACGTTGCAGAGAATACATTCTTCTGTCCGGTCAGTCCCAAATGAGGAATAACCCCTTCCTATCGCTCTCATGCACTTGGTAGTTTTTGGTATCTGTGAATCACCCCCCGACTGATCATTCTCAGGAGACCCTTGGAATCATAATGAGGCCAAAATATGCAGACGAATTCATGTAGCCACTTGAAACAGGGTTAAAACATCTCTGGCACTGAATGTCACAAATGTCTGGCATTCATAAGATTATGGCACGGTTGCAAGCTAATCCCATGCAAATAATGCTATTTACCGCAGCTTCAGACACCGCAGTGAAAAATAGCTTTTGATGCGATTCCAGTTGAACAACTGAAGTCTGGATTTAATTGGTTCCACTGGCATGCTACAAGGATAATCCTATAGAGGATGTATACATCAGTGCAACACTAATGATGCACTCATCTTGCAGTTAAATTAGACTGCAGTGCTGTAGACTGTGTTGTTGTTGTGTATTCCTACCTACTGCCCGTTTGTTATGTGGACAGCCTGTTGACATTAATGCATTAATTAGTGACCTAATTACCATATCATAATCATTATGACAGGAAAGTTATGGGCAATAAAACTCTTTGCTGCTCAAATATTTATAGAGCTGACCTGTAGGAGGCATAAATCCATATGTATGTGGCCTTACTGTGCGAGGAGGAACAGGCGGGCTGATATGTAGGCTGCTGCAGTGCTCTGCTTATATCTGCATCGCATTATCAAAAGGTGAAAAGAGAAGAGATGATTTACGAAAGTATTTTGCATTGTGGTGAGCAGGAAAACGCGGTTATAAATCTGTGAAGGTGAAAGTAAAATTGACTGCAGGGATGCCGTGCGCGTATCATTAATGCCGTACACTGCCTCATTAATGTTTTACGAGGCAACTAATATTCTCTCTGTAATAATTTTTATTTTTCATTACACTTTATATATGACATGATGCAGGTAGAATACAGAAAAACTTCCATCTGTTTTTTACCGTGCAGCTTTGGTGCCAAGGCTAGCAGCTGAGTAAAATGGTATTACTGTTTAGCATCAAACATTTTCATGAAAACACTTTATTACAAACATCTTTCACAAGCTATAATGTCTATAATGTCTATAATCTATAATGTCTATAATGCCTGGACAGACAGAAGCTCTGAAATTACTGGTACATTTATAAAATGGATAATTTTATGACAAAACTAAAGTCTACAGTCAGGCTAGCAGCTCTGTGTGGCTGTACTTTGAGCTAAATGCTAATGTTGAGCTCATGTTTAGCAGGTTTAATGTTCAGCATCTTAGTTTAGTGCATTAGCATGCTAAAGTTAGCTAATTAGCACCACTGACAGTATAAAGAATGGACAGTGTGCTCAGAATGGCTTTTCATGCCACTCTGCCTCTTCTACTTCCAGGCTAATCTAAAAATCTGCATTTTAACATGGGGGCTTATGGAGATTGACTTGTTTTGCCTCAAGTGGCTGTTGGAGGAACTGCAGTTTTTGGCACTTCCACTTAGGCTTCACTTCACTTCACACAGCCATGGCAGTTGCTGCTTGGCTGTGGTACATGTTGGTTCACCGGAAAGTCTCTGCTCCTTAATTAGTATCATTGGAACAATGAATGTATATACATTTTCTAACTCAGCTATTTGATGCTGACACCCGGCTTTCCTCTCAGGTTCTGGCCACAGGCCTGAGCGGCCTGTACTCATCTCTGCCCACCAAGCTGGAGGTTCCCAATGAGGAGTGGCACTGCCTGCACAAAGAGGACTGGCTCCAGATGCCGTCCCTCGTCCAGTTTCTCAATTCGTTGGAATTCTGTAATGCTGTTATTCAGGTGCGACAAGGCTGCACGCACAGCATGAATTATGTATTCACGCATGGCAAATGACTGTAACCTTCTGCTTGACTGACATGCGCCTGTTCCCAGGTGGCCCACCCTGATATCAGAGACCAGCTAGTTGCTTATATCTACAATGGATTCCTTGTGCCTGTCCTTGCACCAGCTCTCCACAAGGTTGGTAGCCATCTTCCTTCCCCTCTTCACCTCCATATAATGCCTCATTTGTACACATATTGCAGGGAGAAAGACAGTAACAAAGCATTAGACTTGCTCCTCAGTAACTAAACTTGTTGTTCTGGATGCCATTTTACTTATTGCCAAATTACAGAAGGTGGTTTGATTGATCATCTAATTTCCCCAAATGTTGAACTATCGCTTTAAAATCACCACACTCCCCTGAGCAAAATAATTCCAAATGGGCTTCAGTCAATTGTTTCATTCATAAAAATGACTTTTATTGTTTGTTTTATCTGTGCAGAGCTGAAGAAATAGTGTACACAGATGAATACAGTAATAAATGAAACTGTGTAGTGAATATTCACATTTAAGATAACATAGACTTTATTGATGCCACACCGGAGAAACTCGGAGAAACTGGAAAAATACTCTAAACAGGGGCGTCCTGGTGGCTCAACTAGGAGTGACGTCCCCGTGTAAGGTGCAGTGACCTGGTTCTGACTCCGTCCACAGACTGTTCCTTTACTGTGTGTCATTCCCCCTCTCTCCTATCCACTCTCATTTACTCTCCCGTCTGCCCTCACAAGTTGAAAGCCATCCAGAGTTCGAACTGTCACGTCTCTGTGATGCTACGCTCTCGATGCTCCCTCTGTAGCCTGGTTAGCGTTGTTAGCTCTTCCATCTTATTGGGGAGAGATCTTACGTACCCCATGGTAACAGACGGTACTCATGGTTTATACTGTCTTAGATCCAGCTCTGCATCCCCATCTCCTTCTTCTTACTTCAACAGGGAGCTCCAGTCTTTCCTCAGAGAGTATGCCAACGCTGCCCCAGCTGTTCAAGAGTGCAAACAACAGAGCTGTGGCTTTATTAATGGTTCACTTGATGTATCATGTAGTAGTCTGTATAACAGAAAAGGGCAAATCACTAAACTCCGTAGTTCCAAGTCTATGTTTGCACATAAAACAGATGGAGATTGGTGTCATAAAAAATACTGAAAACACAAAGAAGTGTTCAGAGCTACTGTAACTGGCTGCCACCCACGCGGCACCATGGCGCATTTATATACAAATATCCACATAACATCCCTCCATCTTGCTCTAAGCTGTAGACGAACCTTTCTGCGGCGTGATGTTTTTATTTGTTCTATAAGTTGACCTCATATTTCTGTCTTCCCACCTCCTGTGTAGCTGACCTTAGAGGAGGTGATGACCACCACGGCCTACCTCGACCTGTTCCTGAGGAGTGTGTCCGAGCCGGCCCTGCTGCAGACTTTCCTCTCCTTCATCCTCCTCCACCAGCATGACAACGTCCACATCTTAGATACTCTAGTCAGCCGCATCAACACCCCCTTCCAGGTACAGGATGAACCTTTTCTTGTTTTGTCTTAAAAACACACACACACACACTGTGCTCAAATACAGCTTGACTCATGTTTAATAACTCCTGTAAAACTACCCCCAGAGGCACTCGGGAGAGGGGGCCCATGGTGAAACTTTAAATGTCAGCAACCAAAGCCGGCAGATTGTTGCCATGGTGATGCTCAGTAGCTCAGTGATGTATCTGTTAGCGAAGGAACTGATACCAGCGCAGAGCACGGCAACTATTTTAACACTGAGCTATATGTTGGAACATCTTGTTCAAATATTTTGGCAGGACTAAAACATTAAACATGAAAATGTGTTCTTTGCCGTTTGACTGTATAAACGGCTCGGGGAGTTCCCTCCGGTGTTTGCTAACCTGTTCGACACACCTGAAACTGAAAAACAAGTGAAGTGATGTTTGCTTTTTAAATATTTGACCCCGAGCCAAATGAAACATTGACCCAACATGCAAATATTCCACATTTCATGTATTTTATATTCCTGTCTGCTTTTATTTATTTATTTTAATGTTCATGATGGTGTCTTGTTTTTCATGCTGTTGAGTTTTTAGCACCTAGAGTCTAATTTCAAACTTCTAATTTCAAAACAAAACTCTCAATATTGAGCCCCCTTGACCTCCTATATGTTAATCAAAAGAAAGAAACTTTTATTGAGGATAAAATCTAATTTCTAGCTTTATTTTACACTCCTCTGTCAGACCAAGACTACGGTCCAGACCACTGACTCATGTGTGTCTTTCTGTTCAACTCTCCAGTTAGGCACTGTGTCTCTGGCACTTTTCCGCACTCTCATTGGCTTATACTGTGAAGATGTGATGCTGCAGCTCATATTGAGGTGAGTGGCACAAACACACACTGACTGATCCCAGTTATGAAGCGTGGTACATCTAATTGGTTTTACGAAATGACAAGTTTTTACTCTCTACCTCCCACCATGCGGAATTGTGTTACCATCTGTCTCCCTCCCACGTACTCCCCTCCTTCCTACGACCGCCCGTTGGTTTTCCTAACAGGATCCGTTCCCATCTGCCTCCGCAGGTACCTGATCCCCTGTAACCACATGATGTTGAGTCAGAGACGTGTGGTGAGGGAGAGGGACTGCTACTCTGTGTCAGCAGCCAAGATCCTGGCGCTGACGCCGTCCTGCTGCTCTCCTGATCACAGCCCCCCGCCCCTCCGACAGCTGGACTCCATTCTCTTTTCCAAGGGTGCAGAGACTCCCAACAGCAACAGCAACGACGCGGGTAGGAGACCGGACATTAAAGGACCATTTTGTCCGGTTTATTACAGTTTGGATCTTATGTTTACAGTTTTGGAGATCATTTCAACGGGTTACACATTATCCTCGCCAAAGAAATCTCTCTGATCCGGGAACAGGAAAACATAGACACAAACACAAACTATAATGAAGTCAGATGGGACAAAAAACATGAGGACGCTCAAACAGGTTGTAAACAAGCCAACAGTTTTGCAAAGAGTATTTAAACCTCTTGATTTGGAGGTAAAACATACATTTTGCACACCCATAGTGTTGGTAATAATCCCTCATTGCACAGGAAAACTAGTTACATTGGGAAGTTGACCAACTGACAAATAATAATTTTAATGTCTGGCCTTTGTTTTCTCTTCCAGAGAAGTTTGGCTGACCAGTGTGTTTGTTTACAACATGTCTGATCGTTCTGTTTCCTGCCGTGCTTGGCTACAGTGATATCTCTACATTCCCAGATCTCAGCGATTCATTTTGTCAGGACTAATGTTGTCACAAATAGGAATTATGAGCAAAACTGCAAGTTGTAGTGAACAAGAACTATCGTTTTGAAGAGTACACGGTGCAGTGTGTGGAGTACAGCTAGCCGAAATGTATCGGGAAGCATTTGTAAGGCCCTTTGTCAGTCGGCACCCACACCTTGTGCATGAGACTGACCTCCATCCACCAGCAACGCAACCGCAAGAGGAAAGCTTGGCGGTTTTGATCTCTTTGAAAGCGCCGAATACTGTATGTGCTGCAGATTATCCAAAATGAATGGCTGCTTTTGAGCCATATTTGTAATCAGCTTTCATGGATGTTTTTTTTTTTTTTTATTCTTTTTTTTTTTTTTTGCTGCTTTCAAATCAACTTCACTGCGAATTCATCCATTCATAACCCGATCTGAGTGCGTGCTGTCAAACTAAACGGAGCGTAACAAAGGAAAATGGAAAGCCAGGCAGAAGTTAGAGTGCTAAAAACAAAAAAAAAAACTCTGTAGTTTGTAAGGCGTTGATCTGCATTTACCTGAGATCTGAGCATATAGCGGGGATGATGAATATTTTATCAAATGGTGAGATCACCTGCTGTTTCGCTATAATACATCACTTTACCCCCTGTAGCTACATATCAAACTCATTAGTTCTGCTCTGTGTGAGCGATGCGCTGAGGTGCTTCACGCCAGCTTTTATCATCATTTCCTATCTGTTTTTATTCCCCAGAGGAAAACAAGAGCTTCTTGGAGGAGGGTGATGGCTCTGGTAACTCCTGCACCATCGGCTCAGAAATCTACCTGGATGTCAGCTACCTTCATTACCTCTACGACGCCCGTATGAGCATCAGCAGCTGCATACGGGCCTGCCAGGTTTGGTCAGCGCCGTATGACGGTGAGGATCCTCCTCCTGAGAAATTCCAGCCCGGCGTCCTTGAGGATCCAGGGCTCAAGAGTCGGCAAACCCAGACGGCTCTCAAAAGAGTTCCTCAGCCGCTAGTGCCGCGCCCTCGACCCTGCCCGCCGCCCAGTACAGACCTGCCCTCCGTCCCCCAGCTGGAGCTGGAGTGGGATGATAGTTACGACGCGTGCCCGGTGCAGATTGCCGAGTCCCCTGCGGAGAGTAAACCTCCACAGCCTCCTGTCGAGCCCCCACAGCACATCCAGGAGATGAGGAAAACGGCCATCATGCTGGTGAAAGGCGCCTATATTGAGGAGAATGAGTTCCAGGATGACGTCATGGTATATGATCTTGTCGCCAAGAAAGACAGCAGAGATGTCGAGCTCGCTAGACTCAAATCAAAGGCGCCTGAATCTGAGGAAACCCAGACAGGCTCAGCGGACGTTCCACTAAAAAACGGACTCAGTCTAACACTTCCAACCTCTCTGATGCCTGAAAACAGCAAGAGCAGCTCGGACACAAAGGCCAAAGGTCAGACAGATTGTAATTCCAACCTTCAAAACAACACTACTACTGCTGCTGCCGAGCTGGGCGATGACCTTTTGGCTCAATATGAGGAGCTCATCCGTACGTTGGACACTGAAGCAGGTGGAAAACAGTTCAAAACTGACGGGGAGCTGAAGAAGCCTGTGATACCTTTGGCGGAGGAGGAAGACGAGGAGGAGGAGATGGATTTCACCTCCTTCTCTGCTGAGACTCCAGAGCCGGAGAAACTGCATTCACCATTTGGGAAGTTTTGCAGCGGAAGTGTAGGAAGGAGCCATTCAGTGCCTTTTACTGGTAAGTTAAAGGAAATCTTCCCTCTGTATAAATTACATTTGGACAACACAATTAAAAAGATTCCTAATGATTGTTCCCTCTGCAGGTCCTTTCGTCAGTGTGCTATTGTCTCGCATGGAGAACATGCTGTCAAACTCGCTTCATGTCAACTTGTTGTTGACGGGCATCCTGGCCCAGTTGGCGGCCTACCCTCAGCCTCTCCTGCGCTCATTCCTCCTCAACACCAACTTGGTCTTTCAGCCGACGGTTCGCTCACTTTACCAGGTAACGCAGATACGTCATGCGATGTATTTACACAAGGGGGAAACCATTTACTGTATACTGCTGAATATGATCCACTGATAATAAACCTGATCAGCCACCGCCAGTAAACATCAGACAACCTTATCATATGGCAGAAAACCCGGCGGGCTTATTTAAAGCCTCCACCTAAAGTTAAAACCTCCCACTCATAGAAAACACAGAATTAACATACATCTACATACACAGTCTTTTGTTTCCTTTCCTTCCCCTGACGCTTGTTTTGAACGTTTTGTTGCGTCACTAAAAGATGTTCAGACAGCTTTCCCTCCTTTCAGAAGTGGGATTAAGAACAGAAATACAATAACTGTTTGAAATTAGAACACAGTACTGTAGCTGCTTTTGAAGAAGATGAAGCAAAGACGGCTCCTCTCTTTGTTTTTCACGTACAACTTAACAAGAGCGCTTTAATTAGCACAATCAGGCTGCAGATTTCAAGATTATTCTCATTAATTTAGCTTTAATTACATCAGTGTAAATACTCTCTGTTTCCCTTCAGGTACTAGCCACTGTGAAGCACCAGATAGAACAGCTGGCTGCTTCCAGAAAAGACTTTCCTGAGCTGATCACTGCTGCCCAACACTGGCTGCTGGCCAGGGAGACTTCCTTCATGGCAGCAGGTAACGATACACCCACATCTAGATTTTTTGTTTCGATGCCAGCTTTGGTGGGAATCTATATTTGTACATAGAGCTATGTGTGTGAAACCTAAAACCTAAAATCTCATGTGTGTGTTTTACTCCAGTACATAAAGTGCTGACATTTAAAAGAACAGTTTGACACACTTTTTCTTTCTGAGAATGATTAATTAGGGAGCTTTAGGGTACATACAGGCAGGATCTGGTGCTGCTGTGTAAGCGCAGGTTGTTTTTCCTTTCATTAATTTGAGTGGGGGTCGTGCATTTTGGCTGCCATGTTGATGATGATGAAAAAATGCAGCCTGATGTCACACTGCAGCCACCAAAGTCAGTCTGAAAGATCTCTGAAACTGAGACTATCCAGGTGGATTCATGGACTAAACTCTGATACTCTACCTGTTGTGTTATGGTTTTGTTCATGTACCCAGCTTCTAAATCTGAGTCTGACCCATAATTTGTGCTGCATAATAGTGACACAAAGAAGTTTAATTTGAATTGTATCAGATGGTTTGATGAGACATTGTTCACATTGTTCGAGACAAAGACAGTGAATGAGAGTGAGGGAGCGCCGGCAATGATAAAGCCGGTTTATCAGCAAAATAAAATGTAATTTCTTGATTGTTTCACAGCACTTACGTTCAGCACAAACTGACAAAAAATCCTTTTTAAGCTTTGGACAGGACTAGCTAGCAGTTTTTTTACCGTTTCCATTATTTATGCTAAGCCAAGCTAATTAGCTCCTGGCGGTAGTGTCACATTTCCCAAAATGCCAAACTACAGACCTTCATGAGTTTGTGTAATCGTCCTGAGAAAACTCGAGTTCCTCAATCTCACTAACTTCCCGTCGAAAATGGGTCAAGATCAAAACATCTGCATTCATTATCGGCTGCGTTTTGGCTCCAGTTGGGAATCAGAATAAATTCTGCTTGATTTTTTCTTTTTTTTTTCTTTTTTTTTTGTTAAGTCATGTTTCTTTGCAGTTTAGCAGCAGCTAAAGCCCAGAGTTTCAAGCCTGTGTTTGAACTAGATTCCCTGTGGTTTCAGAGTTGTACAAGCCACAAAAAAAAAAAAAAAAAATGTTGTCGGGAATATGTTTGCGGAAAGATAAGAGCGAGAATTTGAAAGATGGGAAATTTTAAAGGGAATTTTTTAGTTGGTTAACCAGAGGACTTTCCTTTCTTGTCTTCCAGAAGAGCAGCACTTAGGATTTTACTTTTCTGGCTAAAATTATTTATAAATGGAGAAATCATTAACAGGAATATATCATGTTTACAAGATATATAAATGAGAATATCCGTGTGTGTTATTTGTTTTCACTTTGTCATTGTAACTTAATAACTCCTCGTGTTCTCAGACAAAAGCGGCAGCAGACACTCCACCCACAGCGAGGCGGGAAGGCTCCTGAAGAGTTCACCGCCGCCTAAACCCAAAGCCATCTCTTTGGATCGGACAGAAGTCTTCGCTACCGTCCTCTTCACGGAGTTCCTCAAAGAAATGGCTGCCATTGCACAAGAGCACTCCATCTTATCATACATTCCTATGGAAGAGTGATTGTGTCCCAGTAGGCCTCTGTGATGAGTCCAACTTAACTCTTTTAAAAGACTCTCGTTTATGATGGTTTTTCTATTTTTTTCGACATTTTCAGGCACTCCTTGATGAAGAAACCTCTTAGATCAAGTGATTTGTACAACTATTTTTAAAAGAGAATCAAAGCGTATTTATTTTCCAAGCAAAGATAATCAAATGCATCTTCTAAGAGCGACAGCCAAGAAGGAAGTCCAAACTTTCAGCTAGAGAAATCTCATTTTCTGAAGCCTACACCAGCCCATAATGCTCAGTGCGAGCTCCAGGTCCACCAACCAAAGACTGTGAGAGAGATGATTTTAACAAAAAAACAGTATATTTTTTTAACAATCATCTGAACTTTAGGGTTCTGCCCTCTTTCTGAATGTCTTCTACAACCAGCTCCAACACAACCACACCAAGACGTCCACCGTTCAGTGTGGTTCTGTTAAATACTCAGGTGGCCTTCCTGGAGAGTTGTTGCTGCTTTGCCACAACATGACTGAGCACAACTTTGAGAGGGCGAATGTTCATCGTCATAGTAATACCCGACTGGCAGCAGGGCTGGCATCATCACACATCTAAACTTTGTTCTTATAAAACTGTTACATGTCTACATTTGTTTGGGGGGTAAAAACTTTCGGTTGGTCACTTTTTGTCTTTACATCGTGGTGTTTCCACTAAATCTTCGTGTGTGTTAGGTGTACATTTGTTTTGGTGTGTTTCTGTTCGTTCATGACGGTACCTCAGGAGTTTTTTAATGCACGTTCGGTTCTCTCGGTTCTTTGGGTGAAGCAGTTTTCCTCCAATGCACTCCAATAGATGGTCACGTTAATGGGTTCCACATGTTCTCCAAACCGGAATTAATCCTGCTATATTTAATTTGCCTTACTTTAGTGACGTTTTATAATGTACATATTGTAAGAAAAGGACATAGAACACTATGCAAATCAAGGATATTTTGGGTATAATTAAGTTTTGGATATTTTCAGAACGGGGGAAGGGGTATTTAAGCTTTTATGTGAGTTTCTATTGCCATATTTTTTTTTTTCCATGAGGTTGTACTTGAGGCTAGTCGCTATGGTCTGTTATCTATTTCGGGATTGTGTCGGGTGTTGTTATAGTTGTGATAAATCTGGAATCTCACTGTTGGGAGAGTCGTAGTTTTGCATCTTTTGAAAAGAGTCTCAGATTGTTACAGAGGGTTGGAAATCGCCTTCTTCTTAGTTCATGTGTTGCACATGGTTGTTAAAATGGCATAATACATGAGTGTTTTGTTACAAAGCATAAATACCTTTTTAAATTGGTGCCTAAATTATGATTTTATTTCACGTTTTTGCCTGATTTCAAACTGAGTTATATATTTTTTCTTTTTGAGTTTAAAGGTCCAGTGTGTAGGATTTAGCACCACCTAGCAGTGAAGCTGCAGATTGCAACCTACTGGATACTCTCCTATGCCTCACCCTCTCCTTTCAAGCATATAGAAAATACTCCAGCTGCTAAATTCACATAAAAAACAAAATCTAGAGCCAGTGTTTGGTTTGTCTGCTTGGGGCTACTGTAGAAAAATGGTGGTTCAACATGGCGGACTTCGTGGAAGAGGACCCACTTTCACTGTAGATATAGAGGGCTCATTCAAGGCAACGAAAACTCAATGATTGAGTAATGAAAACATACTATGATATCCAATTCCTACCAATAGATCCTCTGAATCTTACACACTGGACCTTTAAGCCTAAAATACATAGTGATTTTTTTTTCTAAGCTGTCCATTGTTAAGTGTAAAGGAAAGGCCATAGGGACTGAAGATGTGCAACGTATATTGTTTTTTTGTATTTCTAACACTGCTTTCAAAAATAATTCATTTGTTACTTGATAAAACTGCTAAGAATTCTCAATAAGTAAAAAAAATACATCAATCACCATCCATTCACACCTTGATAGAAATATGCAGTTAATATAATGTGGACATTTATGCAGAAAACTGAACATTTTAATTGAATTTTATATAGAAAACATTCAGAAATAATTAAAACGGTTTATTCAGGACCTTTTTCCACTTATGAAAACATTCAGACTTTCAGATGACTGCGATCAAAAAGATATTTTTGTACAAACAAGAAGGAGAAGACGATGAAAAGGCAACTCTACATTTTATAAAACTATACAAGGTCAATCAATGTCATCATTTCATAAAACCAGCAAATAAGATGAAGAAATGTGTTTGGTTTGGGTTTTAAGTCTAGGTTGTTTTCTTCCTCTTTAAATCCATTCAGTTCATAAATGATGGAGTACGATCATTTTGTACCTTTTACAAAATATCTTGGAAATGTATATTTATATCAGTCAAAGCCATTTTCTCAATTGTTGAACACGCCTCTATCTGGTAAAAGAATGTTTCAGAGCACTTTATCAGCCTTTTCATATTACAGTGTCACTCTGATGACACAGACAACACAGATTTAGTCTGTATAACAGTCTAACCATCACTGTTTTAACAGCATTGTGGCATGAAAACGGGTATTATAACCAAGATTATAGACCAGTTTCTGTCTCGGTAGGTTCTTATTCCAAAGATTAATTTTTTTTGGCCTTTTTCTATCCAAGATGTGATCAGATTTCTGTCTGTTGCTGACGTCTGAGACACAAAGGCATGCCTCCTTTTAAATAAAGACGACTTCTGGTAAATGAAACTTGATGTGTTGACTTTTTTTTTTTTTTTTTTTTCACCCCACTCTTGAAAGGTTTTCAAACTCGAAACCCGGCTGCTTTACTGAGCAGGTTTCACCTGACGCAATCGATATATATTCTTTCTTTTTTGCCAGAGGTGGTTTGTGGCTGTTTGTTCTGCAGATATTGACGTCCTCATTTAATAAACATTTCCTTTGAAAGCAGTCCTTCCCCCGGAGACATTTCATTCAACACTAGGTCTTGTTCTTGGGCTAACGCAGGAGCTTACATTCTGCATGCAGTGACTATAAAATACTGCAGAGGTGAAGCAAACTGTGATGGAGAAGCTTTTGACGACAGCTTTTTTGCTGAGTAAACCAGGCCTTGTTATCTCATGGAGGCAAACAAGTTATTACAGGGAAGTAATCATGAAGAAACCAAGGCACACTTCAAGAAACTTGCTGAGGAAGGCTGAACACCGAAACATGTCGAATATGGATTTTTTTAAACCAAGTTCTTCCTTCAAAAATTGCCGGTTTAAAGCACTTTTGTGCAACGGCGAGTGCCTTGATTTTTTTCAAGATTTGTTCATGCCCTCCACCAAAGAGCACTGTCTTTTTTTTTTTTTTGTACTATTAACAGTTTCAAAGAAGCTCTCCACTCCTATGATATCTCAAGTTATTACAGGGGTCAAAAAAACAGCATGAAACTAAATCAATTCAGGATAAACTGGAGAAAAAATAAACTCAAAATACGGGACACCGGGTGCTGTCAGGACTTCAAATTCAGCCACAAAGACCAACCAGGACTTACAAGCATTCAAAGCTAAAACTACCAAAACAAAAATCTAATTATTTTGTAATGAAAAAGCTCAAACAGCTCCAGGGTCTGTGCAGCAGACAGCAACAACTCTTTATTATCATAAAAATACACTGACAACAACTTAGTTTTAAAATAAGCATTATCTCAAATTATACATTTAAATAAACTGCGCTGGATGTACAAACCATTAGAAGCAGAAAACAAACCGTTGATCTCATTAATGTCTTTTTATTTTTACGTGTACTGATATCAAAAGGTTACACAAGGAAACAAAAGATAAAGATTGTTCAAAGGATCTGCTCGTCAGTATTAGAGACCTATATTTAATGCACCATGATATAGAGAGCATTACAAGACTGACAGGCTTCAACCACTAGAGGGAGCTCATTGATCGCTCTCCTGCCCGGATGTCTGCGTGATAATGTTTCTGTTAAATCTCTTGATAAAAGAGCATCTGTCACGTCAGCGATTTCATCTCCTGCCTGTGATTTTCAGGCCTCGCAAATGACCATAAACGGCAATAAGGAAGTGGACAATGGCACATAAAGTTATATTGAAGGAGTTATATTGAATTATCTGCAGGGGTGTTTAGAGGAATCACTGTTGAGATACCAATCTTCTTTATTTCCTACAGGACTGTTCCAATTTATATTGAATGTTAGAGGAGTTCTCTGGTCACTTTAGAAGTCTTGTCAGAATATGGAAACATGTGGTAACTTTATGTTGAGATTAAAGAATATGCCACAGAGGATTAATCTGAAAAGCTTTATTATGTTTTAAACACATAAATACAGATGATAACGGTCCAACATTGTTCAGTATTTACAAAAAATGCCAAACTCTCAAGAGCAACTAAACCTCATCTCGACCATCAACCCACAGGAGAGCAGGTACCATGTGGCATGATTACCCTGCATGTGATTTGTCTTCCTCCCACAGTCCAAAGACATGCACTTAATAGGTTAACTGGTCACTCTGAATTGATCCTAATCGCTGGGATAAACTCCAGCCCCTGTGACCGTGATGAGGATAAGCAGCTACAGCAAATGGATGGATGATTTGTCTCATCTTATCTTCATGAAGGTCATATTTGCGATGATTTGACTCTTTGAGTCTGTGATGAAAAGTTCGACCTTCACGAAGTCTTCTCTTGTAAAATGGCCTTCACTAAAACTGGGTCAGCTCGGCCTTTGGTCTCTTTCTGAACCAGCCCCATCAGCTTGTTCAGGACTTTCTTGTTTCCATTTCTGATGGCGTGAACCTTCAGGGGAGACACAGCAAACACAGATCATCTCAAACATGCAAACAAACACAAACACCGTGTAACTGCAAGCGAGAATTTACATGCGAGCCCTCACCTCATTGGGGTGCGAGTCCACCACCTTCTGGCAGATGCTGTGCAGCCGTGCAGTGTCGCTAACAAGGCCCAAGTCCTGCTCCTGGATGATCTGCGAGGCCGGCTTGCCCGATGACCTCCACATCTCCTGGAACACCTGAGAGAAGAGAGAAACCAGGAAGACCACAGGTGAGAACCAGAATGCAAACGAGCCCTAGCTCGGGTGTTTGCTATGAGTGACAGATAGAAGGGGATTACTGCGTGGCCTGTGCAGCTGACTGACCTGCTTGGCAGCCGAAGACGAGATATGTCCCGTTTCCTGGAGTTCCAGCAGCTCAGCCAAGGCAGAAGGGGAGATAGGGCTGGAATTAAATGAATGGCTAATGTAATTACAGTTTAATAGGTGTACTGAAGAATTAGCGATATAAATGGAGAGGCGAGAAGGAGAGCGAAAGAGTGGGAGTATCAGACTGAACGGACAAGAGAGTCCATCAACATTTGTGATTTGACTAAATGTGTTTGTCTTTCCGAGGTCTTCTTGTTTATTCCCCAGGCTAGCAGACAAACTGATTCAAAAAGCCTGTTAGAATATATTAGGAAGAGACCCTTTCATTCAGCGTACTGCAGGCCAGACAGCCCATCTCAGCTAAATCTCCTCAAAAGACACAAAAATAGATGAAAAGCATCCATCTTTGCAAACTCGTTTTTTTTTTATGTGTCAAATAGAGCAGTGATTCCCAACCGGGGGGGTACTTGGACCTCGGGGGGTACTTCTGCAGCTGGCAGATTGCACATGGAAAGCTCAACTAATTAACTAAAAAATATATATTTAAAACATATCCACATATTTGAAATAAGGGGAATAAACAGCCAAATAAGATTACTAAATGGGGTGATACAGATCTTTACTAAATTTATGATAACAATAATATGTGAGCTGCTCATCAACCCGAGTGTGTGACAAGCGAGCTGAGGAGATAAAATAGTTTGGTTAAAGTACTAAATTAACTTTTAAAGGTGAAATAACTTTAAGTACTGCAGCTTTAAGTACTAAATGAACAATTTGAATAGTTTAAAGTACTGAATACACACTTGAAACAGTCACTCAATCTTCTATGTGGTCATCTGCTGCGGAGAGACTGGTCAAGAGGTCCAGCTCTGTCCTGGACTGCCCCCTAGACTCCATAGATGAATTTGGATGTCCATCATCCATCATGAACAACTCCTCTCACCTCCTCATTGAGACTGTGGAGGCCTTAAACAGCTCCTTCAGCAACAGACTACTCCCACCATGTAAGATGGAGCTCTGCCACAGGTCCTTCATTCCTACAGCTCTTATTATATATATATATTCAATATTGAATACTGAATATAATGAATACTGTTGAAATAGTTTGTTAAAGTAAACGAATAAATGGTTGAAACTGTTTTTTTCTAACTGTATCCACATTTTTAGTTTCTGTTAAATGACATCCTGTTCATGGAGTTATACTCTGTGAGTAAAGGCGTCTTTGGATGGTGTCAGTGAGAGGGTACTTGAGTTCATGCGGCTGTGGGGGCACGTCAGGCAAAAAAAAAAAAAAAAAGGTTGAGAGCGACTGAAATAGAGAAGCCTCATTATATTTGTTTTCACATTTTTAATATAGGTCTGGCATCATGTCACCACCCTGCCACAAATCAGCCACCGGACCCGGCGAGTCTCCCTCGGCAGCTGCCAGCACCCCCACCAATTTTTCTTAGGGGGAAACCCTGAAAGAGTGGCTTGTCTCAGCGCCCGAACGAGCTCTTTATGACACGTCTGGAGTTTCACCTCTCTGGCTGCCTGACCAATGTGCTTGAGAGAGGGGTCTGGCTGCAGACCTGCTCTGTGGACTCGCTTCCGGCGGAGGTTCACCTCTTGGGCCGGCCAAGCTGTCAGGACACGAAATAACAAACAGATTTTTTGACATCCTCGGCCCAAAGGTAACAACACAACACAAACTTTCGAACAGTCTCTGTTTCTCTCTCCGTAACAACCTCAGACGACTGACTTGAAAAGTCTGAAAGCATGTCTTTCATATGTTAGAAAGAGTTTATGTCCTAATTTGACAATAAATTGTGTGTACATATGAGTTACTATTAGAATTATTGTATTGATATATGTATGTACACTGGCATAGATACCAACGTTACATGCTACGTAGACAGAACAGGCAAAATCAATATCCTAAATTCAAGGATTTACTAATATTCATGTTTCAATGTTGCTTTATGCGGCTGATTAAACATTAATCGGCGATAAAACTGTTTTATAAAAGACTTTTATTTTGTATTGTTGTGTGCATTTCATGTCCTGTCAGTGGGGCTGGCCTGTGAGCAGAGCCTCGACCGGAAGCGACTCCACTGACAGATCCTTTTGATATGCTTACCGATTTCTTCGTTCATCTATCCTACTTGAGAACTTGGAGCCAGAGGGGCTAAAGGAAGTTTGGGTACATTATACAGGTCAGTAAAGATAAAACATTTGATACTGAGAGTCATCATATGGACGCAGACATGCATCCTTATGAAAACTCTTCAACACCTTATATTTTACGCCCCAAGATGCCACATATTTCCTTCTGGCTCCATGAGTATTGTTCTGTTTCGTCTCTGTCGGCAGCCTTTAACCGTCCTGCCGGCCTCTCTTTGTTTTTCTTTGACTCTCCTCCTTTCAGTCAAACCGAATGCGACATTATGCATCAATAAACACAACAGCTACTCTGTGGTTTACTCACACACAAATGCGTCAAATGCGACAGTCTGGAAATGGTAGATAAAATAAAGCTCCCAGCATCTTCTCTGTCAGCCTAACCGCTCCGTAATGAGCAGATATTTTGATTCGAGGAAATTATCATATTTCTCAAGAGTTGAACAATAGTGAACTCAAAAACAGTCTGATTTGATTTCAACAAGCTGAAGTTTCCAAAGTCTTGATACGTCCGATCAGCCTCATTCTCCTTTTCAAGCTGCCATTTTAAGAAAATTGCTCCAAACAAATGAGTTGGAATGAGTTTCTGATATTTAGCATCACAGTATGCCATAAACAGAAACAGTGGGAGACAACTGGTGTTATTTTTTCATAGCCGGTGGCTTTAGGCATCTTCAGTGTTTTTTTTTGAAGTGTGAAAGGTACCATGGCAACTTTCTCTTTGTATAAAAATGTCAAAAAGGATTCATTTTCGAGTGTTTTTTGGAACATTTACGAAAATCCACCGTGTTCCAGCTGACAGGCCTTCAGCGGGGAGAGATCAAAACAACACCTTCTTCCAAAAAGTAATGATTTCACTAATGTAATTGGATTTGTCAGAACAGGCTTTCCCCCTGATGGGCTGTCAGTCTGTTTTCTCATCGTCAGACACAAAGAATCAGTGAATATTAGATGATTTATGAACTCACACATGTTAGTGTTGTATAGTATGCGCCGGTCTAATCAGTATATTTGTGAACACTGAGGATCTAATAATCCTTGATGTCGATCAAACCAGACCAGCACCGTGAACGGTGCACGGCTAAGACAGAATTATTTTAGCTAACTAAGGTTGACGTGCTGTCATTTTCAACCAAGGTCTTGTATTGGTGGGATTATAAAAACATTACTCTGAGCACTATTCTACAGAAGCCCAAAGCGGTTATACCTTCATACATCTTATTTTATAAGTTTTCTTGTGAGTTATCTTGAGTTATTTATGTCATTGTGCCAAAATAACAAATGTTTTTATCCCCAGATAGCAAGATAAATATTCATGTCATGTCGAAATAACAAGGTAAAAGTTATTCAGGTCATAATGTCGAAATAACAAATATTATCCTGAGATAACAGGATCATTTTCTTGAAATCTTGAGATAAAAAGACTTTGTTTTCCTGAGATAACATTATAATGAATTTGAGATCTTGAGAAAACAAAAGTCTAGTATATTAAATTGTTGTGATTGCACCTCTGTCATTGTTACACTAAATGCAATGATTTAATATACTAGTCTTTCCTTTTGTTTTCTTGAGATAATGATGTTATCTCAGGAAAACAAAGGAATAAAATGTTTGAAAGTATGGCCGCTTTAGGCTTCCGTACTAAAGCATAGATTTTTTTTTTTTTGTGGCTAAATGCTGTTTAATCCAGAGGAAACCTTTTTGGGGAAAAGAGAAGACGCAGTTCAATAACTTTAAAATTTTAGTGGCATCTGCTATGCCAACTGAGCAACTGAAGGTTTGTGTGTGTTAATGTGTGTCAAGGGCAGGAATCAGCAGTGACCCCAAAATTTGATTTTTTCCAACTGAAGTGAGTTTCTTAATATGATTTTGTTGCCGCACACTGCGTCTATTGTTTGACTGAATGTAACGCGAGGTCACAGTCATCACTAGATATGAAGCACATCGTTAATTCAGGAGGAGCGCTGCTGACTGGCTTCCTGCTTGACGATCACTGGCTCATTCACGGTTTTGTGGGTATGAACTGACTAATTAGATCAGATCGTATTATTGCAGGTGTGCAGCAAGGCCATCATAGGTACTTCTCACTGTCGGTGTGGTGCAGTCAGACTGGATTTAGCTTAGTGGCAGAGCGGGGCGAGACAGATTTGGCTGTGGTCATGAATTCCTTCGCTTTGCACAGAGTTCAATCAGGCCGAACATTGACAGGCGAAAATTGCGAGGCTTGTTTTATAACTGCACTGTGAAATAACACAAGCAGAGAAGCAGCGGAGAAGAAAGAACGCTGTTCAGCTGCAGTAAGTGCAAGGACAGCGAAGGACACTGACAGAGTTTAAAATGTTTGACAAAACTCTGTATGAGTTACGACTTTTGGACTGCTGTTGTTAGCCTAGCTCTTTACAGCCCGTGCTATTTCCTGCCTCTCCGGCTTTTGAACACTAAAGTTCATCAGGCACATCTTGGTCTGACTACAACTTTCCTCTCTCAAACTCAGTCTGCTGGCAAAACTCCCCTATGTGCTAAGTTTCTGATTTAACTAAGATCTAGTGTTCATGTACATATTTATCATGAGGGGATTAGTTTTTCCCCACAGAGCTCCGCTTGTTGCTGGGATTTTTTTTGAGAGCGAGAGAGACGCCAAATCTGTCTGTATGTATTACCATCTGCTATGTATGGTCAATTTCTTGAAGCCTCTCAGACTGAAGTTTAGTCAGGAGTTACAGGATATGAAGCTGATAGAATCTGATAGAAGATATAATAAATCATTTTTAGGTGACAATTCATTTTTACATGAAATCAGTTTTCCATATGAAACACTGAAGCAGCGGCTTGTGACACTTTAAAATAAAGACAAGCCTGACAGACGCAGACTGCATCTGGAGTTTCTTGTTCATCTAGTTTTTGAATAGTGAAGTATTTTTTGAGGTATTTTTTAAGCCACTGTCACAGACACAGTGAAGAGATGACAGGAAATTAAAAAGGAAAAAGAGACAGAGGCGGAAGGTCCTGAACTGCGTGCTCCAAGTGATCGTGATTTCTTTTCAGATTGCTTGAACTATCAGGCCCTCGGCATGAAAACCATCCAGTATTTCACCAGAAAAAAAGCAAACATCTGAGGAAAAAAAGGGAAAAGTATCTCATGACCTGACTCTCAAGTTGTAACTATCTTCCCATGTGTATCAGCACACATTCAATTCCTCCATTTGCGGATCACCAACATTTTAGATACTGCATGCAAAAGGCTCCACGCCACTGGCTACATGTAGCCACCCACATTAAATTCAAATTGCTAATGTTTGCTCACAAATGAGTCTCCGGTATGTTGCCTCCCGATGCCTGCGCTCAGGGCAACCCAAACTTTTCTCGTCTGTTATTCCCCGTTGATGGAACGCTCAGTTCGTACCAGATCAGGAACGTCCCTCTCTACCTTCAAAAACCTCCTGAAGACCTCCAGCTCTTCAGGGAGGACCTCCTCTCCTAGCACTACCAACCACTGGACATGCTAAATCTATCTACAGATAGGACTTACTGCCGCTTTAACACCGTGTCCTTGTTGCGCTGTACCTTGATTGTTTCCCTTTTTTGTAAGTTGTGTTGGCCTATCACAAGAGGCTCAGGGAGTCCCCGCCATCTAACTTCTTGGAATTGGCCGCAGAGTTGCACACCACTCATGATCTATGATGGTCATCATGTGATGATTGTAAAAGCGACATGAAGGAGTGTGTCTGTGTGTGTCTCACCTGTGCCTCACACTCATGTCTTTCTGTTTGAGGTGACCCAACAGCTCATTTGTCACCCAGCCAATCACCGTCCTCGGCTCCTTCGTGGTCGCCTTCAACACCGCCTCGAAGTACTCCATGAGCCCGTCCTCATTCTGCGACAAAACGGCAAGAGAATGTTATTTATTTATTTATTTTTTTTAAATCGCTTCGCGTGCATATTATCTAATTAGGATCAAATCAGCCCAGCAGAGTCCAGCAGTACACAGCTGCCTCCTGGATTCAACTGCGTCCAAGCTGACTCTGCTTGGACTTGATTAGATGGCAATTAAAAGAAAAAAATGCTGGAACGAGATTTAGTGTGTGTGTGTGTGTGTGTGTGGGGGGGGGGGGATCAACTCAACTCTCACTGGTTGCTTTCACCCACTTATAAAACTCACCACAAGAGTGAAGCTGTGCTCGGGCAGGATGCCGTACGTTTGCACCAGCCTGTCTCTTTTGACACCGGGCAGCTCTGGCAGCCCTTCCCTTATCTTCTGCACTACCACGGCCTGGCATGCATCAATGCCAGTGGGCAGCGATGCGTTATCCTCATACACAATCAGAGGGGGCAGGTTGGGTTCTGGCATAAACCTGAAGGGAGGGCGGATGAGTGGGAAAAAAAAAAAAAAAGGTGGAGGGAGAAATGCTTTATCAGCAGTACAGATAAGCTCAGAGACGAGAAGGTTGGCTTTTGTTGAGATACTAATAGTCCTCTTGACACCACACTTGTCACATTTCACTTACTCCCCTAATCATTTGACTCCATCAGCCTTAAACCTATCCATCTATCATTCCCCCTTCCTTAGCACACACACATAAACACGCCTGAGGTGCAGACCTTGAGTGATGTCTGTTTATTTCCCTCCACCTAGCTGCCACTCAGAGACTCTCATCCTCTCTCTCAGTCCCCACTGAGGGCGAGATCTTCTCCTGACATCATAACTGCACATCAATGAACACAGTGCGAGCAGAGATATGCACAAAACTCACCTGTAGTCCTGAAGACCTTCTTTGTCCCTCATAGGAACGGTCTCCCTGGAGAAAAACATGCACACATCATGACTTAATAATATTTTGATTCATAAAGAATACAAGTTCTGCTCACAGCTAGTAGAAAGGTTATCACAAGAAAATGGCCCATGCAGACGGAGTCAGTGGTTTGATATAGTACAGGAAATATTCATGATGGAAAACATGACTTATTCTGAGTGTTTAACAGAAAATGGGAAAAATGGATTAAATTTAAACACCAGCAATGTATAATTTTATTTATAATAATCCAAACTGTCATATTAAAGTGTTTAGTCAACAGTACAGTAAAATGTACTACTGGATGTAAGCTCTAATCCCCTCTGTGTTGTTGAAACTTCTGTAGTTATTCTTTTTTGTTTTGCTTGTCAGTGCAAAAAAAATCCAATAAAAAGCAAAGTGGAAAAAAAAAGAATATTTTAAACTTTCAGAAACGTCTAAATATACAGTACCAGTCAAAAGTTTAGACACACCCTTTCATTCAGTGCTTTTGTCTTTGTTTTTTTTAATTACTTTCTACATTTTAGATTAACACTGACTAACTATGAAGGAACACATGTTGCTTTCATGACAGCTTTGGACACTCTTGATTTTCTCTCACTCAACCCCAATGAGGTCACCTGGAAAGCTTTTCAATTAACAGTTGTGCCTTCTCAAAAGTCAGTGTAATTTCGTGCTTTCTTATTGTGAATTAGACCATGACTTCTATACAGTGAATAGTATTATTCGACTACTGTAATAATCCATATTATGACAAGAACTGCTCAACTAAGTGAGGACAATCAATGGTCCGTCATTACTTTAAAACGTGAAGGTCAGTCAGTCCAGAAAAAATCAAGAACTCCGAATGCATCATCATGTGCAGTTACAAAAACCTTCAAACGCTATGATGACGCTGGCTCTGCCCCAGCAAAGTAAGACCAAGAGTTACCACTGCTGCAGAGGAGAAGTTCATCACAGTTAACAGCCTCACAAATACATGCGACCTCAGATTAGAGCCCATGTAGATGTTTTACAGAGTTCAGGCTTTCATGGTTGAACTGTTGCAAAGAAACAACTACTGAGGAAGAACAACAAGAGAAGGAGAGAACTGCTTGGGCCAAGAAACACCTCCAGGCTATGTAAGGGCTATTTGACCAAGAAGGAGAGTGATGGAGTGCTGTGTCAGATCACTTGGCTTCCACAATCATCCCAATTGAGATGGTTTGGGATGAGTTGGACCGGAGAATAAAGGCAATGCAGCCAACAAGTGCTCAGCACCTCTGGGAACGCCTTCAAGCCCGTTGGAAAACCATTCCAGGTGAATACCTCAGGCACAGAACATCGACTGCAACAGACTCCCGGCCATACAGGACATTTTCCATCAACGGTGCCTGCAGAAGGCAGACAGCATCTTAGAGAATCACAAGCCACCCAGCTCGCAGGCTGTTCTGCTTGTTATCGTCAGGCAGACGTTACAGGCGCAGACTGAAGAACAGTTTCTACTATCAGGCCGTCAGACTTTTGAATGCATATTCCAACAGGACTGTTTTCTTTTTTGCAATAACCATGACTGCTCCTTCTGACATTCTTGAAAACACTTTTTTACTTTTTTTACTCTGCCTAAATCAACCAATCGGTGCAATATCCCTGTGTAAACGTCACTTTACTCCCACTGTCAGCGAGTGTAGTATGTCCTACTTATTTATATAGCATGTTCATATCCTTATACAGTGATACTCTCAGTGGTTGTATGTACTTGTCACAACCACAATCTGATTGCGATGAGAGATGAGAGAAAATCAAGAGTGTGCAAAGCTGTCATCAAAGCAAAAGGTGGCTACTTTGAAGAATCCAAAATATAAAATATATTTTGCTTTGCTTACTATGTGTTATTTCATAATGTTGATGTCTTCAATGTTGATCTACAGTGAAGGAAAAAAATACAAATAAAGAAAAACCCTTAAATGAAAAGGTGTGTTCAAACTGTACACTGTATACTGTATATTATAAAAAATGAACTGGAATTTTCAGCAAAAATATGAGATACTTTTAAGTCCACAGTACTGCTTAAACCTCAAACAACTGATTAATCAGTTAGTCATTAAACAGATCAAATAAATGATTATTTCAGCTAAAAGGCCAGACTTGATCAAGCATCTTAAATGTGAATTTTCTTAACTTGCACCAAAAACTGTGTAGTAGAACAGCTAATTGAAAAAACAAACAAAAAAAACTTAAAATAATAAATAATAAAATAATAAATAATAAAGAAATCATGGGGAACATATAAATGGTGATGACTTTGAGTCAGCCTGGCTGCAGACAGTGCAGTCAAATCTGTACCTGCCACCTTCACAGGAACAAGAAGAAAAGGGCCAATCACAGGCTATCACGGTCTATTAAACGCACTTCAACATGTACCTTGGACATGCAAGGCCTCAGGAGAAGGCGGCCGAGCACCAGAAGATAGATGATCAAGGCCTCAGCTGTGTGCAAGCTGGCTCATTCTGTGAGCTCATAAACCTGTGAGTAGCACATAGCTCACAGATAACACAGGATGGCAGGCGGCATCCAAATGGCTCTATTCATCATGATTACCATGATGGTTCTTCCTCAGCAAAGCTCAGGACTAATGAACCAGGCAGAGATCCCAGTCAGAGTCTGTTGTAGTGGCTGAAGCTTGGCATCGAGGCCCTGTTCTTTCATCTTCTTACCCAGATTTGGAATCATACGCCCGGGTCTCGTTTTGCACCGTCTGCCCTCTCTGCAGAACATCGATCTGTCTTTGGATCTCGTAGTCTGGTGGTGTAAGGGAGAACATGTGCACAAATACGGACAGTTTATTCAATAACACCAGTGCGCACAAATGTAATTTTGTGGTAAATGCCAAACATCTGCTGTGATGTACTGGCAATCCTCAGGTCTCTGACTGCTGCCACATTATAACTGTGATAAACGATGTTTTTCTCCATGACTTTTAAATACCAATTCAGCAGTGGAGTAAATGTGATACAACTTTATTGATAAATAATTCAAGCACAGCCGCACGGTATGTCAAACCGTGCTTAAAAAACCTGCACGTGAGATGCTGAAATTTTCTGGCTGTGGCTCTTTGTCAGCTTTTTAGGAGGAGCTCAATCAACAGTCGCTGAAGTTAAAGTTGACATGAAGTCTATGATTTTTTTTTTAAGTGAGCAGCTGCAGAACAGCATTCGGCTTCACATGCTGCTATCATACAGCTAATTGTCTGTGACTGGTTGAGAAGTCTGAAACTATAGCTCCACAAGTTACTGTCAATATTAACTGTGCTTCCTGTCTTAATGTTTCTTTATAAATCTAACTATCTTATTTAGATTGAAAAAATAAAACAGATTATATCTTTAAAAGTAATAAAATGTGACATTTGTCTTACACCTGACAGACACAGAAAAGCAGGAGTGTGTGCATGCATATGTTTCTCTTGGCTTCTTTGTATATGAGCCTTCCTGGTGTTCGAACAACTTCTACAACTAGATCCTTTACTCGAAGTCCGTGTAAAGTAAGAATGAATATATGTTCTGAGTTTGTCAGTACAAAGACAAAGTGTTATTAACCACCCAGCCAAATTTAAATGGCTAAAAATATTGACATGTTTATGAAATTAGGTGTCAAAATCTGGTAAAAATTAGCAGTATTCTCAGCTCCAAGACTGTGGGGTCATGCCCACTGAATGTGCTGTAGCCACGCCCACTCATGGGAGCAGTCAAGCAGCAATTTTAAAGCGACTGAAACATCTCAGATTAGTTCAGAAAATGACATGACTAACTTTGAAACACTGTGCGAGATGAATTAATCTCTATCTCTCTGCTCAGGGTGGCCTCAGCGTGTCATCGAGCCACCCTTTAGGACCGCCCACATCAAATTACATTGAATACATTATTTTAGTAAAAGTACATAACAGTATGATAACATGTATTTAAAGTATCAAAAGTAAGAGCACTCATAATGCAGAAATATGGCTGTGTTGTGGTGAGTGTTATAATATTAGATATTATATCATTGGAAGGGCAGCACTGCCCATGCAGGAGACAGAGAACTGTCGCCTCATAGCCAGTAAGAAAGACCTCGGCTGGGGCATTTCTTTGTGGAGTTTGCATGTTCTCTCTGTGTCTGTGTGTTATCATATCATATGTTTTGTATGTAGAATCTACAAAATAACTAGTAACTAATTAAAGCTGTAGACTAAAAAGTAGAAGCCTTCCCCCTGAACTGTAGAGAAGTATAAAGTATCATGATATGGAAATATTCAAGTAAAATAAAAGTAACTTGCTGTTTTATGGGGGGGTTACCTGCCAAACTATTTCTCGGCCAGAACCAGTTGCCAGGCAACCAGTGGAAACTCCTGGAAGTTTACTGGTCCCACTAGTGCAAAACGCCCCGTAAAATGGCAAATTGTTTTTGTGTTTTTGTACATAGAAACAACATGTTAATTAGTGAGCTTTAGAGGGGCTGGTAGGCAGATTTTGTTAACTTTGTAAAGAGTCAGGCTGGTCGTTTCCTCCTGTTTCCAGTCTCTGTGCTAAGCTAAGTTGGCTGGCTGCTGTCTGTAGCTTCATATTTGGTGTACAGACGTGTAGAGTGGTGACGATGGTCTCATCTTAACTCTAGACGAAAGCAAATATGTATTCTACATTCTACAACTAAACGCACCACTTCTTACTTTTTATTACCAGACTTAGCACTTCTAAGTTGAGACACATTCAGATGAAAGTGTGACAGAAGTACCTCCCTAAATATACGTTGCTTACCTATAGCCCTGGCCAGGTATCGAATGCTGTTGATGTTCTTCACCTCTGCCCTGATGCCCAGGGGTTCACCCGGTTTATGGACAGACACATTGGCATCTACTCTCAGCTGGCCCTCTGCGGAGAAAGATGAACAAGATTCACACTGAGTGGGAAATAAGTTTAGAGGTATGGCAGCTTAGCAAAAAAAAAAAAAAAAGAGAGAGCGGAAGGCAGAGAGACAGAGAGTGATTTCCATACCAGACATGTTGCCTTGACAGGTGCCCAGGGCTTGCAGGATGAGCTGAAGTTCCCTGACAGCTGCAGCAGCCTCCTCTCCACAGCTCATGTCTGGCTCCATCACCAGCTCCATTAGACCTACACCTGACGCATGTGAAGACAGCTGTGTTTTACTCTAGGGTATCTATCCCATGAAACTCTGCAGCAAAAACCTCCTTTTGTTGAGCAATTTAAATCTATAGAATAATGTCTGTCTGAACAGAATTAAAAGGAGAACGTTGGTGTTAGAAAATGTTTTTCTTATTGTCAACACATTTCATGAAAAGACCCAAAACAGTGTCTCTCAGAACTTTTACGACTTCCCTACTGTCTGTAGCACCTAGTACCAAAACTATACCCCTACTGAGGATGGAAAACAGACACAAATGCACAGTGTAGTTTTTTGTACGTTTAAGTCATTTCCTCAAACAGCTGAACACTGTACTTGTAAAGCTCATGTTTGTAGTATTGAAGGAACACGTCACCCAGTGCAAATGTGTGGCTCACTGATGTGTTTTTAACAGCGTTAGAGTCTATGGCACAGAGGAATAAGCTACATGAGGCTTTGGCTACACAGACCACACACTGGCCAGATCAATTTGCTGTTGCTTTCCATGGGATTTGTTGACAAATAACAGCCTAATGCTCTCCGACATGCTACCTGCTCTGTTGAGGTCTATGAGTGTCTGGCTGCGGAGGTCGTCATGGAGACTCTTGCCGCTGTCCTGCTCCAGCTGAATCTGTTTGATGTTGACAGTTTTTTTGATCACCTGGCTCCTCTTTTTTCCTCCGAGGAAGCTGTAAGTCAGCGTGCCATCTACCGCAATGGGCTGCCGTTGCTGAGTGATCTGGTATCCGGACTGAAATTTGTAAAAGAAAGGGAAATTCATCAGAGAAAATTCAGTGCTGTACAAGTCTGGACAGCAAGGTTATAGAGCCAAAAGTACAACTGTGTCAGTGTAAGTGCATGTCTGGCATAAATGTCCATAGAGACACAGGAGGGTCAGTGTTAATTACAGCATGACGCCGGTTGTCTGAACGTTTGTTCATTGCTTGTTGTATCTATTTTCAGAGTGTAGACATGTACTGAAATTTGCAGTATGAATAAAAGATAAATAATGTGAGTGATTCAGAAAATTCTTAGTGATTCAGTTCAGTCATAAAATCCACTACTTCAGTGAAAGAACAATGATGTGTGCCGCAGTCAGTGTCATGGGTCTATGTAAAGATAAAGGCACACGGCATCAATTAAACAAAAAGAGCTGATTGGCTCTTCGGTCATTAAAAAAAATTCTCTCAAGGTCTCCACTCACAAAAGAATAAATATTTCACCTGCTCCTACATTCAAGAATCCACTGCCCCGAGTATTAATTTCCCACGTTACTATGGCAACCACATGACAGGACCTACACATTAATCATACTTATGCTAAAGAGAGCGAGGCTGCGGGAGAAGAGATTGGAGGGAGGGAGCTGCTGGCTTTCTGTACAATGTGTCTGATCGACACAATCAATCACTTCCACGCCTCCTCCGTTTAAAACAAAAAAACAAGATTATTGGGGATTTTCTTTAGAAATTTCTGTTCATCTTGGTGGATTCAATCTTTAAATCTGCTGGATTGCGTTAATACTGTTGCAGCTTATCAGCTTTCTTACTTAATCTTTTCACGGTTTTTGTCTCAGCCATTGAAAATGTTCTGTCTGCCTCCACGAGCACGAGCACGCCGTACTGTACATTAGGGAGCATCTGTATGAAGTGAAGCTGATTTGAATTTACTGTATAATAAATCAACTACCATTGCTCCATAACAAAGTCTGTTGTTAATAAGATCCTGGGAGCCATATTAAGTTTCTCCCAATTATCCTCTGACAGCAGATTGAGCCCTAATGAGCAGTGAGGTGAACACTTCCTGTGACTCGTCACTCTTTTCACATCCAAAGTTACAGACGCCCGCTCACACACTGTACACGATTAGGACACACACACACGCACGCTCCAAAACTCATTTCTGTGTTGCAAGCTGCTGAGTCATTTTCTGACTAATTTCAAAGTCGCTAAACAAACCGGTCGGTCATCTCATTACTCGCGCCTGCACACTGATGTTCTTCTCAGCTACCCACGGAGGTCACAGAAACATTTTAAAGCTCTCATTAAACATATGTCAGAGTCTCAATTGCGAGGCCATGTCTGTTTATTTGCAGACTTAATATCTCAAGGAAATTGTAATTATTTGTTCTTTGCTGGTGGGTTAGTGTGGAGCTGCTGACGCATATTATTAAAGGGCTGTTAAACACTTTATGTGTGTGTCTTGCCTGCTATTTCAATTGAGAAGAAGGAATGCTGTTTGGGCAGCGACATTAATCATTTAATGAGCAACTGTGGTGTTTTACAAAATGCAATCAGGGATTTCTAGTGGAACATATCAATAATGTACAACACAATTTACAAATGTATTTTTCAAGAGCAGGATAATTTCTCCCTCCGTCCTGGTGCTGCTGGTTTGGTTTTATGAGCATTGATTACAGTCAAACTTTAGGTTGAACGTGAAAAATATCCAATGATCTGCATAATTAAAACCGCTCTGACTTCTGTCAAACTGATTTCACACAATCGTCTTTTTAAGCAGCTGATCAGACCAATACAAAAAGTAAATAATTATAAACAAACAATGCAACAGCAGGTATCGTACACGGGACACACAGTCAATTTAAAGTGTAAATAAAGGTTCAGACTCGACCTGCTGGTCTGAGTTTGTTTGGGGAAATCTCAGAGAAAAAAAAAAAAAACTGCAGTCGGGTATTATCGTCCCTGCTGTGTGTGTCAACTGTTGAGAATTATTCCAAAGGAGGTGATGCAATCTTGGGTAAACACACAATGGAGCAAGAGGAACCCAACAGTAATCCCGGCACTTCTGGAGGGGATATTGCTGGAATTTCAAGATACATGGACTTTTTTTGGGGAGGGGGATAATGTATCCCCTACCACGGTGATTAAAATATGAATTGCTGCAACTTTATGATAACCAGAAAGTCTGTGTGATATTAAATGGGAAGAAACTCTATCTATGAAGATCTACAGAAAACTGTTGTGCTCAATTACGCCTTATCAGTTACATTTTCACAATAAAGTCAAGAAATTAGAGCAGAAAGTAAACAGATCATTAATTCATTAGTTTCAGGTCAATACAGTCAGTTTAAAATGCTGCAATAAAAATACCAATGAAAGCTCTTTTTCATGAATGTGAGTATTCTCATTTTAAGCCACTTCTTTGGGCAGTTTCTATGAAATACTACCAAAGGAAAAGAAAATCGGTCTCTTAAGCTCTTCAGTCCATAATTATCCTTCTCATTACCTTGCCAACAGCTGTGTTAGCATAATATCCTACTACGGAAAGACTGACTTTGAGAATTCAAAACTCAAAATTCTCTTAACACGTTTCTTCTGACAATTTATAGATTCATGAGAAGAGGTCTCTGTAGGCCAAGTCACTGCAGAGTTCCCATGACATTTTGTCTGTTCCATCTAAGCCTTAAAATGTCACTCATAATGGCAGTAAAATTACCCCAGGGCTCTGAGGGGTAGTGAAACCTTGCCATGCGAGCACTCCATTATAGAGAGCAAAGTGAACATCACTTGGGCAAGACTGTTAAATGGAAACATCACTGTTAAAAGGGTTTTTTTGTATGAATACCTCTACCACTTCCTTATCAAATTACTATTCACCTCATATGGCGTGTTGTCTCACACGTTCACATAGGACTGTTTCCTCAAATACCATGTTGGCAAACTGCAAGACTTCAATAAGAACAATTTAAGGCTGCAATAAAGGCTTATTTATCTACTTGGGGCCAGCAGAAATAAACTTATAGCTGTTATAGAGCAACATTAGCTTTCATTTCGATTTCATGTCTCTGGTCTCCTGATGAATGTAAGTCCAACATTCACTCCCATTCAGTTCTGTTTTTAGTCTTTACCTCTCTTTAGCTGCTAAATGCTCCACTGTGTTCCCCACCCAGTTGCTAACTGTATCTGTCTGCTGAGCAGGTGGTGTAAAATGGGTTTTTAGAGCTTTTTTTTTTGCCTGCTATGACCGAAAACTAAGTTACAGTATGAGAGCAAACCAAAACAGCCAGACAGCTAAACAATGAGCCGCAACTCACTATAAAGCTGTGTGAAAGCCAAGGGGAGCTGCAGATTCAGGTCATAATTCTCTGTAGGTTCATCAGCATCATTTCCAGCCACAGCAGGTTGCTATTTTCAGTGGAAAATCCACTACATGCTAATTAACGAGCACCAAACGTCAAACAAACAAAGTTAGCAGCTTGTGAATGTAGAAGAGCAGTGATTCCCAACCTCTTTTCTTAATGGATCATAAAAAAATGATCTAAACTTTAAAAATAACAACTTAATTTACTTTTCTCCACTGAAATAAAATGATTTCTAAGATATATGTCTACTGTATATCTTTTAAAAAGGTTTTCTTGCACCCTTAAAATCAAGAAGGTCTCATGACCACCATGTGAAGCTTTGGTGACCCCTAGTGGAGGTCAGGATCCCCAGGTTGAGAACCATTTTAGTCTAACATGTTACAGTTTAAGTGCCAGATATTTCCCTCAGGAGTTGGTGGAGACAAAAACTGGAGCTAAAAGGAGAGTAAATATTAGATTTGGATTAATAAATTAGACAAAAATAAGAGTATAATAAGACTTTATATATAGAAGTTTGTTGTATAGTTTGTTTTATTTCCTTTCAAATGGACAAAATAAATAAATAAATTAGTTCATTAAGACTGCTTTAAAGGAATGGACTCAGTGGTAATTATATGAGAATGGGATAGACAGCATTAGAAACCACCAGTGCCTACTATCAGAAAATAGCTGGTCCATTACGAGTAACTACTGAAGATCAGAGTCATCTTAAGACCACAAAATTGTTCTTTTTAAATGACTGTTTAATTTTAATCTCTCATTATTAGTTTAGACAGTTCATAATCGAACGTATCACACCCAGAATTGTTCAGTTACACAGCAGTACTTGGGGGTTTTTATGACTCCAATCATGATTCAAAATCTGTGAATAAAAAGAAAGCTGTCACCAAATTACCAGCAAAGGCATGGAGGAGGAAATGACCTGTGGATAATGTAAAAGGTAGAAGTGCACTGAAGGAAATGAGCTCGTAAGTGAAAAAACACAGGTCATTGTCTTTAACAGCTTTCGGTGTCATTCGTCTGCATGTGTGGCAAATAGCATTTTTGCTGCTTCAGCAAGAATTGCTTACTATTTCAATTAGAGCTCACAGCCGCCAGAGTTCACAGGGAGTGTTGTGACGGAGAGGCTGGAGGCAGACGAGGACAGCTTATGTGAAAGCGAAAGCAATGATATAGCATGATGTGCAGGACAGTGGTGTTTCTCTACACTGCTGTTTGTTAGATACGCTCTCTAACGCCTGTGCTATCACTCTCCCACCTCTAGATGTGGTACAGAAAGTGATGACAGGGAGTGACAAACTCACAGGGAGGTCAGCGTAGAAGTAGTGTTTTCTGTCAAACAGTGACTTCCTGTTTATGGTGCAGTTGAGAGCCAACCCTGTCATCACTGCTGCCTCGACACATCGTTTGTTCAGGACCTGGGGACACAGAGGGAGACGATATCAGACAAGAAGGCGATCCAAAAAATAAAAAATCTGTTTGAATTAAACAACACTTACAGGTAATGTGCCAGGTAATGATGCATCAAAGAATGATACCAGGGAGTTTGGAGGTGCCGAGAAGCGAACTGATGAGCCAGAGAATAACTTGGTGTTGGAGTTAATCTGCGCATGAATTTCCAAACCCACAACTCCAACCAGCTGCTGGGGAGCACTGAGGCAGAGAGGAGCAAGACATGATACAGACAGAAGCAAATACAGGTGGAGTTGAGATGACAAAATCAGCCAGAAATGTACCTGCCTACTGTTTCTGTCTGGCTGACAGATTATGAATATGTAGTGTGCTCACGGTGGAAAAATGACTACACAAATTTACTGAAAAGAGTCAGTATGTGTACTAAAACTCTGATTTTTGACTGTGCTTTTGAAGTACACTGTTGTCCTACAATGCAAAGCACAAAAGACAGGCAAAAAAGTAAATAATATCCAAAACAGCCCTTATATCTCACTGGTTCTAATTGGCTTTTTGGTAATATTTGGTAATATGAAGCAGGGCTCTGGAGGTAGAGCAGGTCGTCAGCTAATCAGTTGGTTTACAGTTCGATCCTCGACTCCTCCTGGGTAGGACATGTCGAAGTGTCCTTGGGCAAGGTCCTGAACCCTGACAGGTGTACCACTGGTGTGTATGTGTGTGAATGATTAGTTTTCTGATGATGATGAGTTGGCACTTTGCATGGCAACCAATGCCAGTCAGTGTATGAATGGGTGAATGTGATGTGTAGTCGTAAGGCTAGAAAGTACAGTAGTAGTAGTAGTATTGCACCATGGTCTGAAAGACATGGGCTTGTAAGTGGGAGTTGCATTATGGGGGATGTAGGACACAATGATTCTGTAAGTCGGTCTATATTAGGGACTTCACTTGAGTATATCGCAGCTGTAAATCTCTTTTTTAAAATGTATCTTTGGTGACCTACATCACTGAAACACTGCAGTAACCCTTTAAAGCGGAGGGAAACACTTTAACCGACTTTAACTGACGTTCAAAGCGCGGCAACTGTAGGTAACCATAGCAACAGCACCTTTTCCTCAATATTTGTGTTAGCTTAATCAAACGGTTTAACCTATTTTCTATTTTCTAGTTTAACTGTGATTTAACCTGACAAACTTCAGTACCATTTAAAAACAGCTTATTTTTTCTTCAGTAAGTTAGCGAGTCTTGACATTTACAAAGATTATTCGGCTCGGCGGAGGAAACAGTGTTTCAGGACACCTTGTCGTTTACTGCTGCTGACATACAGGTCAGTATGGAGACAGCTCAGCGGCAATATAACACCGATTATTCCACCTCAGCAGCCTCGCTTACCTTTTGGCTCTCGCCTGCGGTTGACTGTCGCATCGTAAACTCGATGTGCTTATTCGTCTTATTACATACGAAGCCTTTGGACACAATATTGATATTTGTTTATTCATATTATGTAGCAGCTCACTTGCTGCAAGAGAGGGTGCAGCCATGTTGTAAATTTCCAATGAACACTGGGAGCTGTAGTTTTTTAAAGTGACATTTAATATGTGCGCTAATGCCGCTATATGTCAGGTTAAAACTACAAATCCCAGGGTTACCAAGACTCAGGTTTCCGACATAAGCTGCGTCATTTCCGGCTTGACACTGGCGGGACTTCTCCACACGCTAGGTGCAGAGTTTGTTGTTTACAGAGCTTCAAAAGTTGTTTTAACGAGCCACCGCTGATAAATTTATACACCATGATGGCTACAAACGGAAAAGAAGCATGTGGATTAAATGGCGACGCGCCATCAGTGTCTTCAAATGGCAGCAGCGACGCTTTTACGAACAAGTCACGCTCGCTCGTGGTAAATGGAGCCGCCACCGAGGCATCGTCTCACTCCAAGCTGCAGAACGGAGGATCCGGGCGGGATAAGAGGTTCACCTTCAGCTCCGAGCCAACTATTGAGGACATTAGGCGACTGCAAGCGGAGTTCACGGACGAGCGGAACTGGAACCAGTTCCACCAGCCCCGCAACCTGCTGCTGGCCATGGTCGGAGAGGTGGGCGAGGTGGCTGAGCTCTTCCAGTGGCGGGGAGAGGTGGCCGAGGGTCTGCCCGACTGGACCGAATCGGAGCGGGAACACCTGGCGCACGAACTCAGCGACGTGATGATCTACCTGGTGGAGCTCGCCGAGAAGTGTCACGTCGATCTTCCCCAAGCGGTGCTTCGTAAAATGGCCTTAAACCGACAGAAATACCCCGCCAGCAAAGTGCACGGATCGGCCAAAAAGTACACTGAATACAAGGACTGAGTGTGGGTGTTGAGATCAGGGGACTCTGGATGCTGCAGTTTTAACTGTGGCCTGCTGCTGAACATTTAATCCCTGGGTTCACATGGCTTTTTTTTCTGGGTTGACTTGTTACTCAACTTTAAGATTGCTCTTATCTTTTGTGTATTTTCTGTGATCCACGTTTGTTAGCCCAGTTGCCTACAAAGTCACAGGTAGTAGGCAAGGCACTTGAGGAATGTATGTTGGATTTTATTGAGGTTAGCTTTTAAATCCTGTTTTTAGTCGGATCATTGAGGTGCCTGAGTGAATACGAGACCATGCATAGTCCTCACAGAAAATATTTTTGTTGTGCAGAGTATTTAGAAGAATGTATTTATCACTGAACATTTTAGAAGTTTGCTGTAAGAGTACAGTGCATGAGGAAGTCATGGAGGTGAAGCTGGTGATTGTCCCGACTCATTGTCAATGGTTTTTATGTTATTTGGTTTTTGGTTTATCCTCATCTTCCCATCAGGGTTGGATCAACTCCTCTTCTGTTGTTGTTCACATCACAACTGTTCCATTGTTTCCGGAAGTAAAAGTTGCTTTAATTCTGTCCTGTGTGTTTTCCACTAATTTGTCAATCAGTTAAAATGGATGTGATAGAAACAGTACCTTGTTTTCTGGTTACATACACTCCCCTCTGATGTTCATCATTTAGAAGTGTTCTACAAAGTGATTTGGGCACAAACTAAGAATATATTCACTTTTCTAGGTACCACTGCACCGCTGGCTACAATAAACACCTCAATTAACATTTTATAAGGTACACCTACGTGAGACTGATGGTCTAATAATCAATAAACCTGAAGTGTTTGAATTTCATAAATTTTAGTGTAGCACCTTTCACAGAGCAATATAAATAAAATAAAACCATAATAAAACCATCAGGAAATTAAACAGTAAGCCAGAGAAAGGCCAGTTTGAATAAATGGATTTTTGAGCTGCTTTTTAAAAGACTGCAGAACAGGTCTACAGGAAGAGCATCCTATCATGTTGTAGCTACCACTTCAATGGCATTGCCTTTAGTTTTCAGTCATGTGCAAGAGACAATCAGTGAGCCCTGGTCAGAAGATCTAAGTGTCCCACTTGTGATATAAGAAACTAGCATATCAAAGATGTTTTCTATTCAGGATTCAATATGTGAAAAGATGAACCTTATATGAATCCTGAATATGATGGGAAGCCACTGTAAGGTAGATAATGTGGGTATTCATGAAATTTGTAATATTCAGTTTTTGTTGAAACTCCCTTAGCGAGGTGCTAATTCTATGTCATGTTCATTTAGTCTGTAAAGAATTATACTTTACTGAGGTATTTCTAATAGATAGTCTGCTGACTTTGATATAAGTGGGCTAGCCACGATATAAGAACACCTGTCAGTATAACACAACGCAATTCTAATGCACTTCTGACAAAGTTCAGAATTACCAGGTTGTCTGAAAAAAGTTAAGTGTAATATAGGTCATTATTAACTTGCAGAGTGACAGACTGCATTTATATCACACTTTTATTCAAAGGACTTGCTACTAATTCACCCTTTCACACACACTTACTGCACTGAGCTACTATGCAAGTATGTCCAATCATCAGGAGAAATTTTAGGTTTCGGTGTCTTGCCAATGGACACTTAGAAGAGCTTACGATTAGTGAACGACCCGCTCTAACTTCTGAGCCCACAGAGCAGTGATGTAATGATTTACTTTGAGCTCGTAACACTAAATCAGCTCAGAGTTTGTGGGGGAAAGTGAATATGACATTTAGTTACTCGATCAGTATATTTAACCTAGAATGAAACTGATAAATCACCCTGCAAAGACACATTGGTTAAACACATCTGTGTTCGGTGTGCGTGAAGGGGGCATTTAGTGTAACGCAGTGATGAAAATGTCTGGCTGATTTTTCATTTGATGTGTTTCGGGACGCAAATATTGCCCTCAGCTGTATATCAGAGGCATGAGTCATCCACAGGCTACAAAGGAGAACAGTCATGCATCACTAAAATGTTGCACTGTGTGCAAGTCGAGCCTCACTTCAAAGTAAACTGCTTTTTACTTAAGCAGATCTGACACTGCACGCCACATTAAGAATGAGCAATTGTCCACTTTCTTGGTGTGTATCCAAAAACTTGGATATGCAAACTCTCCTCCTCCTCTGGCACTGTAATGTGTAAATAGATCATTTTAATTTTAAGCGCTTTGGAGTGAGGGTTATAGGAAAACAAGGGCTAAGCTTTTCTCCGTCTTGATCAAATGAAGTAGAATAATCACAGTAGGACCCAAATTTGTTTTTCATAATCATAAATCCTTAGCTGTTATATCATTCCCCCACAAATTCTTCAATGCTCTCTACAGCAGAAATCATTTTCAGCAGTAGTTCAAAACATAAACCGTCCCTCACTTGGAGTTTGAGTTCTGTAACGCACAGTGAACATCATTGCGAAACAGTGTGCACTATCTTAAATGGGAGATCGTGACACTTTGTAGGTGCTTTCTCAGTATTCACTGTGTAGATGTGTGCCAGTCAGGTAGCAAGCTGCAATTACAGCTGTCTCAGGAGAGTAAAATGTAAGCATTTTCAGTCTGCGTTACTGTTCTTCCTGCAGTTTTCTGTCCCGCTGCTTCCCTCAGAGTACATCGGCACTGCCAAAAGTTATCCTGAAGCGGTTTGGTAAGAACTCTTTACTTTGAGAAATTCTCATGCATTTTTCAGTCTGCAACTTAGTGGGGGTGTAGCACATTTCCACGTTATGGTTCAGCATCAAACTGCTGCACAAATAAGAAGTTGGCTATAAAATGAGTAAGTTTATCTTATAATTTTAGTGTGTGCTATGTAATTACACACAAATGAATGACTTCATTTCTATCTAGTGCATTGAAGCTGTGCAATAATTTCCCATTCATAAAATCTGCCTTCAGGATTCCCCGGGCTGCAGTGATAAGATAAGATTGACTCTAATGATCCCACCACTGGGGAAATTCATTTATTATACTGTAGCAGCTCGTATACACAAGGTTGATAAGAAATTACTCAGAAATAAGAAATATAGAAAAGAGTGATGAAGTCATGCTGGAGTTAAAGAGCCTGACAGTTGTAGGAATAAAGGACCTGTGGTAGAGCTCCTTCTTACATGGTGGGAGTAGCAGTATGTTGCTGAAGGAGCTGTTTAAGACCCCGACGGTCTCATGCAGGAGGTGAGAGGAGTTGTTCATGCTGGATGGCAGCTTTGCTAACATCCTTCTCTCTTCCACTTCTTCTATTGAGTCTAGGGGGCAGTCCAGGACAGAGCTGGCCCTCTTGACCAGTTTGTTTAGTTTAGTCTTCAGGTGCCACCACAGAGTCCTGCACACTACAAAGGACCTCATTCTCCTCAGTAAGTGGAGACGACTTTGACCCTCGTTATATAAGACATCTATGATGTCCGACCAGTCCAGTTCATTTTTGCTCCCACCATCACGATATCCAATCCCTGGATGCTCGGCTGTGTGGTCTGAGGCAACTTCCTCCAGAAGTCAATCACCATCTCCTTCGACTTGCTGATGTTGATGTGGATGAGGTTTGTTGAGAGCACAGCAGTCGATGAAACCTGTGATGATCCCCTGTGTGTACACCTGCTCATTACCTTTTGATACTCGTCCAACTATGACTGTATCATCAGAGAACTTCTGGAGATGATAGCTGTAAGTGTTATGCCTGAAATCTGATGTGTACAGGGTGAAGAGAAAGGGAGAGAGCAACGTACCGTGTGGGGCCCCCATACTATAGGTAGTTGATAGGGGTAGTGATGG
Source organism: Protonibea diacanthus (assembly GCA_028641955.1). Lineage (NCBI taxonomy): Eukaryota > Metazoa > Chordata > Actinopteri > Sciaenidae > Protonibea > Protonibea diacanthus. Next base: position 9,266,706 of record CM053977.1, read on the forward strand.
GGATAGGAGTCCTTAAAGGCTTTAAGCACACTTAAGAATGAATATGTAATGGCAGATTTTTCCATTTACTGTCGATAAGTGTACTTCATGTACCCTACTACTGTTTGATGGTCGTTTTTTTTTCTTATGGTATGTATAGTAAATGGCTTGGAAACGCTACAAATACATCAAAGTTCACTGAGAGTTGGAACCACCTCACAAATGTCATGGTAAATTACAATTCCAATGTTTGCAGGCAACGCTTTTATGCCGCCCCTATCTAAACAACAAAGAGACCCTATAACTGCAAAGTGCAGATTTTCTAAGGTTATGGCTTTTACTATTGCATACTTAAAAATGGGAAATAAATGTTCACCTGTTATCTTGAAATGCAGGCTTAAGTCTCGCTGTGTGTTTATTTTACGCATCAACACTTTAAAGTTGTTAAAAATGTTAGCTGAGAGTCAGGATGTGCCCTCGTCTCTTTGTGTTTTTTATGTGTGCAAAAATAGGTTCCCATGGTGCCATTTCTTGTCTGAAGACGGCGCTGAGGGCTTAATTACATTGAAGACTTTTGATGAGTTTAAATCTTAGGTTTTCTTTATAATGGTCAGCCCAGTAGATACCATCAGGCGTGTTGATGCTTCCAGTGGGTTTAAAAAAAGAATGTGAGATGTGTAGTTTTCACACAGATAAGCGTTCAAAGAGACGTTTACTCGAGTGAATGTTTTTATTTTTTTTGTGTCTGTGTGTGTGTGTGAATAAGCTATGGTTTCTCTCTTTCTTCCCCGGCCACTTCCTCCTCCTTTTCACTATCTGAGTCACACACACATAAAACTCGCTTTTATCCTGTCATGGAGACAGCAGTGGGAGCTGTCAGATCTCACACAGTGGGGTTACACAGCAGCAGGAGTTCACATCACATCACATCCCACACATACACGTGTACACACACACACACACACACACACACACACACAGAAACACACTCTTTTATTTTGGACCGTTGCTAATGGTTAGGCATGATTTCTTTCCTTTTGTGTGATGCTGCCAGAGACAATCGCATCTTGAATACCCCAAACTGATCCATTCTGAGCTTCAACTACTTGGCAATTTTCTTCCTTTTCATAAACCTGACAGCCTCTATTGAAATGTTACAAGTCACATTCTCTGCCAACAATTAAACATTTATGTGAGTGTCTCCGTGGTTTACATTCAGTTCAATCTTTATTGTCTGCAAAAGGGTGGTTTTGGTCAGAGGCTATTGCTTATCTATAAAGCACACTGTGGAAAAATATTGTTGCTTCCCGTCTCTACATTTTATATTATAGTAAACAGCATTCTGTGTAAGCTATGATGAGTGAAGTTGCCAAAGAAAATCAATTTTTATTGTCACTTACATGAAAAATAAAAACATCAAAAGATGTGTTTGTTTCAGATAGGTTCAAACACATCTTTCCTGCCCAGTGAAGCGATGAGAAAATGTAATATGTTTTTGCATCTTTTTGTCAATGTGACCTTGTTTTCACCATTTTACCACCTTTGACATTGTGATTTTAGATCACCTGTTTGTAGCTTTGACTGTCCCTTATCCCAACAGCTATTCAACTGAAGGATTTTTTGTCATCCATAATAGGCCTTTTTCATGGCAGATGTTCTGACATGTCACAGCAGGAAAAGCACAGGTGTAGTGTCAATAACATCAATTAAAGTTGCATTACGGTTCCAGCGCTCTGCCCTGATGTTGTGCATGCTGAGTCACTGGCACAGGTCAATGGCAGGGGAGTCATGGTTAATGTTATCCAATCTACCTGTGCTTTCCCCCCCTTATCTGCTGTGGAAAAACCATTTTCTCTTTTTTCCCACCACTTTTTTGATTGCCTTATTGAACCAGTGACATTTTCCAGGCACAGTAGCAGTGACAGTCTCCAACTTGGCCAGACTGAGCAGACAGACAAGAACATGTAATATACAAATAAATCAATAAACACAAAACTGAAAAACAGCAAGTCCAGCTGTTAAAGTATATAATATTTTGTATTTCATTCATAAACACTGCCAAACAAGCCTGCTCTTCTACATTTTTTTGCATTGTTAAATGAAGATCCAGGTCACAAATAGATAGGCGTTTTTCCACAGAGTATATCTTGACATGTTCTTGACACAAAGAGAAGCACAGGATAAATGCTTCATTGTGCATGCCGTCTTACCGAGAGACACTTGAACATCACAAATGGACTGATTGCACAGCAGACGTTTTGACATGTCATCGGAGGAAACTCTCTGGTGTAGCAGTAAGTGCTGTGTTCCATTTATGGGAGGAATGCCCTGCTATCATGCTGATACACTGTCAGGGTGACTGGGACTCTTAATGAGCCATTGTTACTATTATTAAGTCCACCTGTGGACTTTTCTAATGTAAAAGGTGACACGATGACTTTAGAGAGCAAAATGGCAATAAAATAACTGAGGTATAGACCATTTTCACAGCAGCCATTGTGACATGAAATAGTAGAGTCAACACAGGTGTGTTCAGTGATAATAATTGTGTGCCAACATGCGCCTCAGCAGCACCCTGAGTCTGTTTGACCCGAATGAAACGAGACCTTAATTAGTATCATGAAAACACCTGTGTTTACCTACTATTTCATGTCAAAATGGCTGCCGTGAAAAAGGTCGGTTTGTGCGTGCTGGTTCACTGTCTACTGTGGAAAAGGGGTGATCAACTGAAAATCACCATCAAATGGGTCATTTTCTAATCAGAGATTCAAGTAGTAAGTCTTAGTAAAACTACAATAAAATAACAAAGATATTCTGGTCAAGGCTCAAAGTTATGCAGAATCAACAGCATGGCTGCATTGATTGACTGGTGCCTGCGATGATCCACGTCTTTGCTGATTTTTAGATCAGCTACTAGGTGGAAAAAGATTTTGAGCTTCATAATGGCTCTTCAGAAACCTATGGGTGATGCCACGTATACGCTGTCCATTCTTTATACTGTCAGCGGTCAGTGATAGCCCTTTTTCACAGCAGCCATTTGAAGTGAAATGGTCAGGTACACAGGTGTTTCCAATTATACTAATTAAGGTCCCATTCCACTTATTTTAGTAGAGCATTTGCACAACACCTTCATCATTGGTAACACCTGTGTTTACCTACTATGTCATATAGTAAAGGGTCTTTTCATTCGGGCCATTTTCTAATCTAATGTGACACAATGATTTTACAACTTTTAAAACTATAAGTTAACAAACGTGTCGTCGCCTGGAATTTTTTTTTTCTAACACCAAAACCTTGCCTGCGCAGGTAGTCATCTCCAGGTGGCTGCTAGCCTCTCACACATGACATATCTAACGGCCTGTAACGTAAATCGAACGCACCCTTGGTTAACTGTCGGGTAACTGTTTAAGGTAGCTGTAGCTAGCTCTCAGTCCACTGCTGCCCACCTGCTGCTTTTAACAAACAACTTTAACACACCAAACTTTTTTTTAAATTATTTTTTAGCTGTTTAGAAATTAGCACACCTGCTAAAAAAGTCCACCCACACAGCCTTTAATGGTTTACCCGACTCCATTAGCTCGTTATTTTAGCTTTGTCCGTTAGCAACAGACACACTTAAGGGTTAGTTCGTTTTCTGTCTTGCCAAAGGACCGCTCACTCTTTACCAAGCACTTTTTCAAGACCGCCTCCTCCTCATTTCACCAGAAAGGTGAGAATTTGTTCATTTATTAGCTGTGTGCTTCTTCAGCTGTAAGCCTGTTGCCGCTCACTGTTTTATTTCACATTCATCTGATGTTTGTTGGCATCATATTTGGCTCATGCTGGCTGCTAATTTCTGTTCTCCTGCTGGCTGTCATCTATTATTGTGCAATGTTTGCATTGGTGTTACTTGTGAATTAATTTCTTGTAATAGCTGAGCTTTATCTTTCTTTTTTTGTTTTGCCCATGGATTATGATGCTTTAATGCTGTTCATTTGCATGGTGGTAAAATACAGTGTGTTTCAATACTGGAGTGTTGTGCAGCATATTGCCTCCTCCCCTCCGGTTTGTTAGTGTTGTGGAGTTACTCAACGCAAATTGGGTCTCAAGCAAGTAGAGGATGTTACAGTTGTGTATAATAGCCTTACAAAGTATAATTTATTGCAATGGCTTTAGAAATTTCAACACCAGTGCTGTCTTGCATAATCGTTTACCTGTAATGATGGCTTTCAGGGAAATTTTCTCCACATACCTCATATTTAGCTAAGCATTAAAGGAGGATTTGAACTCAAAGGCATTAGGTATGTAACAGCTTGCTTTACTGTTCTTCATATCATGGCTAAGAGATTGTTACCCTTTTAGTATATTGTTACTGTAAGCCTGCTGTCACGTATGAGGTAGATTTGTGTCAAATCTCAGTCCATAAGATTGTTTATTGCCAAGTAGAGCCTGATAAATATGACACTTAAGTCTGATGCTGATTTTTTGAGGGTAAAAATTCACAAATTACCTTCTTTCTTTTTTTTTTAGCTGCAATGAAAATAGACCTTTTCTATGTGGATTGTGCACCGAAACAAATCAACTTCAAATTCAACAAACACAATGTCAGCCAATCCAAGTTGGCATTGCTGGGAGCATCTTTTTCTCTCTTATTCTGTGCTGTTTGCCACAGTATTATAAATCACAGTTTACTTTGCTGGATAAACTTTGCAGTGACATGGATATATTGCCACAAACTTTTTTTTTCCTGCACCAAAAAACCCCCCCAAAAAACAGAATAACTGGAAAAAAACCACCCCAAAATATGGCATATACAGGTGAGTGACACATTCAAATAAAAAGCAATCTTAAATGTCTTTGTAAGACGTTGGACCATCATATGCTAAACAACGCTTCAGTGCACCTTGGCATTGAGTCTCTGAAACTCTACCCTCATTTGGTGTTTTTGTGATGGTGGTGGAGAGTGTGCTGTTGGTCCAAAACTTCTTCCCAGAAGTATTCAACTGGGTTAATATCTGGTGACCGCAAAGCATGTGATTCACATCATGTTTCAATCATGTTGACATCATGTTAACAAGTGGACCCAAACCATACCAGCACAACACAGCATATCAGAGTCACTGGATCATCTCACTGTATTCAGGCATGTACCATTTCTCTTGGGTATTTGCCCACTTGTTGATAATATAGTGAAATGACTAATTTGATCATATCACTTCACACCACTGATCTCTCTGATGTGCATTAATCTTTGCACTGCAGCTCTGCTATAATAATCTCTCTATGTAATTAGACTGTTCTTGCTGACAGTCATTGACATTCTCCCGTCACCTGAGGAAGAGTTGCTCTTCTGTTTTTCCTCGCATATTTCACGAATGCTTGAGCATCATGAGTCATCGCCACGATTTCCAGATGCAGACATGTCACTTTAGTCACCGTGCTTATTGAAACACCAGCCAGATCAGCAGTCTTTGTGACTGACGCTCCTGCCATCTGTAGCCCAACAAATAAGCCTCTTACTTAGATCTTTTCCACTTGATACACAATCAGAATCAGCTGAGCCTGCTCAGCATTTTTACATGCGCCACAGAGCACGATGGGATGTTAATTGCTTAATTCTACCATGCGTTGCACCTGTGTGGAAGCATCTGCATTTATTATGTTTCTCCACTCATTTATTCAGAGTTTTTCCCGTTTGTTTGTATATGCAGACACCGATATGATATCTGCGATATCAGCCTGTAATGTTGGCCAACAAATATCTGTTGGTCCCAAGTAGGATGTAGTGGTCATATGGCAGCTGACGCTCAGCCTACACATGCTGCCACAAACAACACTTCAGCCTCGCCGCTGCTTCTCACCCAGCATTTTAGAAACCCCACGCCCACCCGGCATCCACCTGAAGGCTCAGATTCCCCTGTGGAGGAGTTTATCATTGTCACTGCTCAGTCTTCTCCGTGCTGAGCTTAGTGTTTGCTTGCAGCGAGTGATTGAGGTCAACCTCTTGTCACCAAATCCACTCTGTATCCTTTTAGTAATACAGCCATTTAGATGATAAGGTGGCCGGCTGAATCAACCTCTTACTGTCTGTAGTGCACGAATGTATAATATTTATCCAAGATGTATAACTAGTCTAAGGTTTTTGAGTTGAATCATATCCTCCAGGCCACTGTTGTGATTTTTGTGGATTTCTTTTACAGCTTGCATATTGTTGTGCATTGAATCACCTACTGTTTGTATGATGTATTGTTCTCTATATGCTTTGATGCAAACAAATTGCCTTCCTGGGACAAAAATAGTAATAATGGAAGCGAATTGAACTGAACTAGGTTAGAGTGAATGAATAAATGAATAAGTGTCTCAGACTATGTTATTTACTGTAGGGATTCTCGGCAGTAACAGCTGAGTTTCGTTTTGTTCCTGTGCAGCACATTGTGGTCCTCTCTCCAGCAATGAGCAGTGATCAAAATGATCTTTGATGCTCAGTCAAAAAAGTAAAAGCACCGCAAAATAGGCAAATGAAACCGTTATAGTTGAAGTGTGAAACCGATGGGCTAATCCTGTTGATTTCAATGTGTGACTGTACAAACTAGGTGTGAAAAAACCTAGCTGCCAATGTGCTGTTTTAACAGACTTTACTATCATTGTCATCCAGGACAAGCACAACCTGCCAAGCTGTTCAGTATTTTTCAGCAGTCTACAGCCACAAAATATAGTTTCTCTGCTTTATTGCTCTAATTCTCTATCTGTATTCATTAAAAACACTATGCATAACAGCTATGATGATTAACTACATACCTAGGCTCTCAGTGTGGGATAGTGCTTAATTCTGCAGTCCAGTACAGTAATGTAATGGTGAATTTACTTTGCTAATATTCCCACAAAATAATATGCTGTTGAGATTTGCTTGTTGAAAGAGACCAAGCACCAGCCTTCGTGGCTGTGAAGTGAAACTGATGCAGAAGTGCCAAAAACTGCAGTTCCTCAAACGTCCACTTGAGGCTGGCTACAGAATGAGTCATTCTCTATAAGCCCCCATGTTAAAATGTCCAAATTCACAGCAGTCTGATTTTTTAAATTTTACTTCCTTAATCAAATTATATTAAGCCTTAAAGTTATGCATAATTAACAGGTAGGTGTTGTTACAGATGGCTTTTATTTTTTATTTATACTGTCAGAGGTTGAGATTCACTTGTTGAAAGGAACAAAGCCAGTGAAGGCCAGTAGAGAGCCTGCTTTGAATGCTCTTGACTTTACATTGAACTGACCATTATACTAAAAAATCCATACTTAATGTACGAGGCCAAAGCTTTGTGGTACTTTTTTTTCTCTTTTTTTTTATCTCATCAAGGGCAACTCATATTCTGATGAAATGTTACAGTCCTGGTTTGGCTTTTGACATTGCAATAGAGTGCATATAAAAAAGACTTTTGGGGCTGGTGCTGATATTAGAGAGTGAAAAAAAGATGCACAGAATTTATAATAGACAGCTAAAGAAAAGTGATGTCAGCCTGATATAAACACAACAATATATAAACACGTAAAGCAGCTATGGTATGGAACTATGGAACTATGATATTTTTAGTATGAACAGAACTAATGGTATGTTTAAAAGAATAGTATGTTATGCACAGCATAAACAATAAGCAGTAATGGTAGAGTTCATTATGGTCAGAGTTAAATACAATCATAGATAACAGTGAGTGCAAATATAGCAGGCAATGTACATATACAGTACATGTGAAATGGAGATTGTTTTCTGTTCTTTTCTATAATGGATTGTATGAGCCCAAGAATAAAATACCTTTATAGTTATAAAACTGTGGTAAACTTCATACTTTTCTTCATTCAGAGTCATCACCTCTGCTTAACAACAGTTAGAAGTATGCATTAGTAATCATGTCAGTTAAAAATGTCAGTTCATTTGCGAATAATCACCTCATTAGCTAATGTTTGCCTGACTTATACTCATATTAGACAGCAGATGAAACATAAAACCGAAGAGAAAATCTATACAGAGAAGACAAAGTCTCGAAATCCTCACAACAAAGGGACCAAACAGTGTATGATGGAAAATGTCTGTTTTTGTCTACAGCTGGGCCAAGAATTCCCAAAGTGCTCTCCAAGGTAGTGAAGCTATATTTCTACTGACAGAAGCATTCAGATCTCTATTGCCTTTGACATCCTCCTATCTCTCTTTGTGTGAGCGAGACGTGGAGCAAAGTGAAAGAGAAAGCATCAGGAGCAAAGTGAGATAAAGAATAGCTGGCTAGAAGAAATAGTCATTAAGCTATTTACCTTTTTTGTATTCTTGTTTTGGTACTGTGGTTGTTTATGTACTTTACAAGAAGGCAAATAAGATGATTTAGAGCAAGGTTACATTAGTGATCACAGACTTTTGAACAAAATGAATCATTGTCTTCAAAAAACCTTTGAAGCGTTTGTTGCAGGACTTCAGCTCTAGATTGCATTCGATTTCACAGCCGTTGCTGGTTTTGTGTCTAACCCCTGTAGGTACTTTGACATTGTGATTTGCAGCAGGTATTAAAATTGTGTGAAAGCATAACTGTGAAACGCATCAGACAGATGTATCTGCTGAATGGTTAATAACGGGAATGATCAAAGTGTGACAGAACAGGCGCAGGTCCCATTCACATAACGGCCACGCGGAGCCAAGAGCAACAAAGCTAATATGTGACAGTGAGAGGCAGGAGGATTGTCTTTTGATTGAACTGTGCAGCATTAAAAAGACTGATGACTGGCTGACACGCAGCGATGGTCACAGTATATACTTCATGTGAAGTAAAGGACATAAAACAGTATTCAATTTAGTCTCTTGTTCTATTTGTTCTCTTCTGGCAACACAGAGATTAAATGGGAAATCTACTAATAATGTTATTATCTAAGTACTTTTTGACTTCCCTACTCTGTTTAAAGCCAGTTGCTTCCTACTGAGGAAGTAAATCTTTAAAAAATGGTCACATATGTACTTTAATTAAAAAAAAAAAGGCTAAATAATTTTCTTAAACACCTTGGCACTGTAGTTTTCACAAAACAGGAGTACATAGTGCATGTGCTGGACTGTTTTCTGCAGTGGATTTAATGCTCCACTGAGCATTTACAGCACCAGAACAGTGCATGTGGGACACCAAATAAACTACAGTGCCCTAAGTGTTCATTGTAATGAAAGAAACAGCCACCAAGTGCACTGGTGTGGCTCATTTATGTATTTTTAATTGTTTTTGGACAACAATGGAGCTGTTTGGCACAGTGGAATAAGCTACAGTACAGAGCTCGAGCTCTAGAAACAAGGCAATACTTTGGATTAATTCATTGCTGTTGTTGTCAGTAACAAAAAGAAAGAATATGACTGACTTTGATGCTTGGAAGAGATGCATATGACCATGACTATAGTATGACTTACCGTACATGACAGACTATGGTGCCAGGGCATTTTTGGCTTGACATACATCTCTGATTCAGAAGTCAACCGCCGCCTAGTATCACTCTCTACTCCCAATTTCCTGGCATGTCCTAATCCCAGCATGCTCAGCTTGACTGCTCCTGGAGGGGCCGCGTAGGAGTGATAGACAGTTAGTAGTGACACCCTAAATCAGCCGTATAGACTGATCAAAGTACTGCATTGTTGGACTGAAATTGGACTCGGGACGGCTGCAGCAAGCTCAATATGAGGCAAGTTTCCGTCCTGTCTGGTCTCATTTCGAGCTTGGCGTTTTGAATGATTCATCATACGGAGAGTGAAAGGGATGGAGGAAAAGTTCAAATGGAGAGTGACAAATTCTTGGTTGAGATGTTTCTACCAGAGGGGGCTAAGAGGTGTTGTTATTCAAATGCAGCTCTTAAGTCTTTGAACGCTCAGTGCTAGCTGTTTCTGTTCTGAGTAGATTTCCCACTTTTTGCGCCTCAGTCTTCTTTTCTCTGCATGAATTGGAAATCAGCACCTGATTTTTTTTATTTAATTTTTTTATTTCACAGCCTATAGTTTGAGTGAATCTCATACGTCTGCAGTGTAACAGCATGCAGCCAGCAAGCAGCCTGCGTAATGATACAGTACTCCCTTACAATGTCCTCTGTTTCTAAGGACTGAAGATACAAGATACTCTCTGAATGGCATCCAAGGCTATCTTTATTCAAAGAGACTGTTGCTATGTAGGACTGTTGCTATGGAGGAGTCTCTCACCCTCTCATTGAGATGGACAGCTGTAGCCTCGCCACAGGGAGGAGCCCTTTCTCTCTCTCTCTTGTTCCTGTGTGATGTTTCCTGAGGAGTCCAACCTGAGGGAGTCAGCAGGGGTTTCTTCTTCACAATGATTTAAAAGGGGGTGGGAAAAAAAAGGGCGACTCACAGCAAGAACGAAGGAAACTGACCAGTTGAAGGACTGAGCAAAGTGTACAAGTTTGCAGTAATGCAGCAGTTGTTCACAGAGCTGAATGCTCTTAATACATTAGTGCTGGATTTTTGTTCTTATGTTTGAACTCTGAATATCAGCTCTGTGAATATTCAATCATATATTATATAAATACATTTTAAAGCCCCCAAGGCATTCACGATGTTCATAAACATTGAAATATGATCCAGACACAGATGCTTGATTGCTTTTGGGATTGTGTACTTTCTGATATATTGTAGGTTTCTGCAAGAGTGGCAGAAACTGTTTGCTTCAGTTGTTAAATAACAAATGGTTGAACGGCTGGTTAACATCCTGTCCTGTCAAACTTAACATCCGAGACACTCGCAGCATTTCATCATATCAAATTTTACCGAGAGTGTAATGTTTAATAAGGTTGCAATGTTGGATGTTGTAAGAGAGAGTCACTGTGATACTCTGTTTCAACGTGGACAGCCAGATTTTAAAGACAATTTTTGCTTTGTACTGTTTTTCATTATGACAAGAAAGGTAGGAATTATTAGTTACAGAGACTGTGTGTGTGTGTGTGTGTGTGTGTGTGTGTGTGTGTGTGTGTGTGTGTGTGTGTCTGAGACACACACTTAACAAGAAGAGATAGGTGTGTCCCAGTTTCCTTGTTGGTACTGTCTTATTCTGCTGTACGTTTTCAGTTTTATGGATAAAAATATATCCAGAATTTAGAGGACTGCTGTTATGATACAAGGATTTAATCATCTGTGGACCCTGAACATTTTAGCTATGGATTTGTGCTATGACTATTGGACCTTCATAAACTCCCAAAGTATGGAGAGTGGCAACCGGCATGTCTGTGAAGTTAAACCAATGATTGGTTGAATTTGTTTTTTTAACTCACCTGTTCAAATTATATATTAGGCTTAAAGTTATGCATAATTAACAGCATGGATGCTTTGATTGACAGGTAGGTGCCATTATAGGTGGCTTGTTTTAGCACCCAGGTGTCATTTGGCCACCGACAATCCACAATGCCGAGTTTTTTTTTTTTTTTTTAGGTTAGCTTGGAGGCAGAAGAGGCACGACAAAACAGCTCTTCAAAAACTTAGGGGTGACTTCATGCATACGCTGTCCATTCTTTATACTGTCATGGACATAACACAGTGGCAACTAAGTGTAGTTTCCTGAATGTTATGTTTATGTTTGTATCATTTTCTGTTCACATTTTAAGAGGTTGTGTTCAGTAGCAACTTTTCTTTTTCCAAATTAAAGTCCAGTGTGTGTGATTCAGGGGGGGTCTATTTACAGATGAGAGATGGGTGATGGGCAGCCACACATAGCAGTTTGGTACTTTGCTCAAGGGCATCTCTCCAGCCACCAGTCCATACTTTGGTCCATACTGGACTTGAACCGGCCATCCTCCGGTTCCCAAGCCAAATCTCTACAGACTGAACTCCTGCTGCTCCCAATTTAATATATGATCACCTGAAATGAAGAAGAAACGTTTTTCTTACCTTAGAATGAGGCTTTTATATCTGTAGACAACACAGATCTTCTTCCAATGAGTCCGCCACGTTGAAACAGTAGTAGCCCATAATGGACAAACGAAAACGCTGCCTTTATAAAAGGCCTTTTGTGCGTTTTGTGACCACCATAGTTTCTCCTTCACGCTACGACGAAAAGGTTGAGGCAGTCAACAGTTAACAAGACCTCTAGATGCCACTGAATGCTACACACAGCTCCTTGTAAAGATGTGCTTCCTCATGTGATTAGATCTAAGTAACAAAAAGACTTTGATTAAGGTAATGTAATGATTGTGGTTTTGCTCAAATGTTTCTAAATTTTTTGATTATTTAACCACAATCTTTCTTTAAACTTAACCAGGTGCTGTGAGTGCCAAAACATCATTAAAAAAAACTTAATCATACAAGAAGCTACAAGATATTGGAGGGAAGGCTAATTAAAAATACATTTCGCAGGTATGTTCTGTATAAACATTTTGTGATTTTGCAGACAGTCATTAAAAATATTTCATCATCATGTCATAAAAAACATAACACGGGTGCAATTATGTTTCTCTTAAGCACATTTGCTTTTGCAAATTAGTAGCATATAAAAGAGTAATTTCGAGGAGACAGGGTTGACAGAGGGGAAACTTTAGATTCGACTGGGTGTGATTGAGTCTGTGAGAAAATATGCACTGGTTTTGCAAAGTGTGACAGCGGGTCAGAAGTTAATGAATAAAAATCTCATTAAAATATAGCACCCCACCTGCTTCACTTCTGTAGGACTCTCCATATCCAAAGCTGTTTTACTTCATGTAAAAGTTGAAGGACTGCCTGCAGGAGGAGATAGCATAGATCATAATGAGGCAGGTGTTTTGAGCACTGCACCTCCATAGAGACCTGAAATCAGAGGACACCCTGGTCTGTAAACCTACTGAGAACAACCTGCTGTTGCACTCTGGCTCTGCTGCTGTGTTCAAAGATCAGGCCTCAAAGGACACACTCGGCATCCCAGAGTGCCGACTTGCGGCAGATGTTTTAACGGAGGCCAATGCTAAGCTGAGCCAGCTGTTGGGGCATGCTGCTTCACGCTTCTGGACTGAAACCGGCATCATCAAGGCAAATCTCCACTCTCCATGTGGAATAACCAGAAACCGTCCACACCTGATTCACTGTTGCTTTGCTGCCAATCCACATGCTAAGCCAGCCATTGAGGATATTCATGGGCAGCCACTAAAGCAGTGTCTCAAACAATTCCCCATCATCAGCTGCTTTTGTTTGGTTACAAATTACTCCTCACTAAAAGAGGACATTTCAGATAAAAACTTCTAAATCTAAAGTAAATTACATTTTTGTGAGCCTGTTTTTAAGTCCTGATGACTTAAAAACAGTTGTAGAGTTTGCCGTTAACCCTTGCTGTTTAAATTCTTGATCACTCTTGGCACAGCAGCTGCGGGCTGATACTACTTGAATGCCACCCCCCGTGTGTTTCACCAAACATGGCCAGAATACAGATAAGCCTCGCAAACACCTCCATTAGTTCCCTGTAGTAAAAGCCACACCTGCCACATGGGTGTTTCTGTCCCTGGCTCCATTTGTCTTTCAGAGTTAGACCTCTCTTCCCCTGTTTTTTTTTTTTCTCCTTGGTTGCCTCTTTTGCTCCTTACCCTCCTCCTAGTTCCTCCCTATTCTCTCCATTGTTCCACGACTCCCTCTTTCTCCTCCTGCCTCCCCCTGCCTCTTGTCTAACCTTTTGAGGAGCTTCCTCACTTTGGCCTGTAACAGGGGTCATCAACTCTCTCCTCGTGTTTCCACTGGCAGGCTATCACTCAGAGCCACCGCAGGGAAAAAAGACAACTACTAATACCTCACACCAGCACAATAGCCCCCACCAGCCACACAAAAAGCCAACAGAAGTTGTATTAGAACAGCGAACTTTAAATAGAACACACTCGTTTGAAATGACTCGAACGGTGTTACGCTACCAAACAATATTGTATTTGAAGAGGGACTTTAAAAGCCCTTTATGGCTGGCTCACTTGTACGATACTCCAGAGTCAAGTGTCAGCTAGCTTATTGCCCTTGTGTGTACATTAGCCCTGACAGTGTGAAGTCAGCATTAGAGATGTCCTAATAAAGTTTCTTTTTGGTTGCGATCCAGATCTAAGTCGAGTCTGCCGATACTGAATCTGATCTAATACCACCTAAATGTGGACTAAATATATATCTGACACACTGAAATAATTGCTGTAGCTACTAAATCTGACACCTTATTTTTCAGAAGGTTCAAAACTATAAAGCTGACAAGCTTAAATTATTGATATGATATGGATGAAAGTTGAACTGGGAGAATGTGACTCTACATTTTAATCCGTCAACAGGCTAATTTAATTAGAGCGTGCCCTCAATTTACCCATAGAATTAATGTTAATTAGCGACAGCTGATGTGACGTACCACCGGCGGAGTTTGTCATTGTCAATATTTCAGAAATGTTGTATTTATGTTTACACCACTTTTAAACTAAAAAGGTAAATGACTCTGACCCCTCCTCTGCTCTTTTTAAAAAATATATATAAAGTGACGTTTAACTGTATTAACCGCAGAGACCTTCTTGTCCTGAAGCGTCGGCCACACCGACTCCGACAGAGCGGCTCAGCATCTCAGCCGTCCTTATCTCCATTCAAACATGGCAGCTCATAGATTATGTATGATTCATGCGGTATGGGGCCATGTCCTCCCACAGATCATGTGGAGGCAGAGTACTCAAAACACACCAAGTGAGAACCTGCAATATACATGGACCCATAGTCATTATTAATGCCCCTGGATATCTATGATACTGTAGGTACCTGCAGCACATTGCACCTCCTGGTGTGCACAGTGGACTGAATTACAGAGGCTGACAGAGGCTGTATTGGTATGATCACTGGAGCTAAATATGATCATAATCTTGACAGGTATACATTATAGTCATAAGGCTTTCATGATTGTAATTACCTCTGCTGTAAATTACTATTGATATACTGAACATGGTGTTCCAGTGCAGTGTCATTATATCAAATGACTTTTCAGACTAACATTAAAGGGTTATAGTACGTTTAAACAAATAAATTCAAATATGCGGCTGCACATTTGACCTGTTTTGAATGTGTTTCCCTGCCCTCCTTTTTTCATTATTATATTCCAACTTTTTTCAGTACGATATGAGATCTGACGGAGTATTTAGAGCTTAAAAACTGTTTGTTCATTTATTCATTCATCTAAGAGCCCTCTGGCACGTTCGTGATTTCCTGTTTGAAAAAGAAGCTTTGAAAAATAAAAAACATGTTTTTCGGCATGGAACAAGGATATTTGAAGGCAATATTTTTTTTTCCTACTCTTCAATCTGGCTTCATTATATTTCTAAATTGGTTTTCATATTCGACAACAAGAATTTTGAAGTCATGATCAGTGATTTGGTTATTGGGCAAAGGGATCAAGGGAAAACATTTTGCACAAAGGCTTGCAGGCATCCTTGCACACAAAACGTGATGTGTCTCTTTTTCTGTCACGCACAGACATAAATAAATTTTACTTCCACCCTTTTACCAGTCCATCTGTGTGGCAGGCTCTATTGTCCCTTAATGGGTGCTGCCTAGACTCCGCCTTTCTCCATTATCCCTATTCGCTCCACTCAAGACCCGTATGGGAAGGGGTGGTATGTTGGCCAAAGTGAAGGGCCCCACATCTCTATAGGTGGGGATAAATCAGCCTTTATCGGGACCTTAAATCACTATGGTTAATAGACTTGGTCTGTGTCAGTGTGTTTTGGACCACCGGGGCCAGTAGTAAGCCCCCCCAGGAAGGCGGAGAGAGGAATCTAGGCCAGACCAGCTCCAAGTGACCAAGTCCAGCCCTGCACAATAGAGATCCAGGCCTCCAGGGGAGCCTCTCTGGAAAACTGCCTAAGAGATGACTAATTATTACACACAGGCATCTACACATCGGGGTTCCCCCTCATCTTTTTTGCTTTTCTGTTGCTGTGTGTGAGGAGAAAATGACCGAGGATGTGGCTGAAATGAAGGCGGATCAAGAAAAGTAAACAGGAGGATGGAAGTAGTCATAGGAAGGCTGTGATAAATGTGCCTATGTGAGAATAAAATAACAAGATGAGAATGAGGAGGACGAAGAGATGGTCCAAAGCCTGTTTGCTGGCAGGCCCACTTAGAGAGCGCCAAGGAGCGAAGGCCCCCTATTCAGTACGTGCCACCAAGTGGTCTGTTCCCACAGCTAAACACAGGCAGAGCCAGGGGCACCACTGAGGCAGAAAAGAGGAGTCCTTTCTCTCTTTGAAAGAAAATGTCCTCCAGACCAGAAGTGCTACTAATTTTTTTTTTCCCATTTTCTCCTCTCTTTCCTCTCTGTGACCTTTTTTATGTCTCTTACAAGTTCTTGTTTGAATTATCGCCACGGCTGCTTGTTCAACACCTATGGAAAACAGCGTTTCAAGAGACCGCTCTTACAGACTCTTTTATCATGTGAAGAAATATTAAACTACTGTACATGGTTATATTGCTGTAGTGATTTAGTACTGAACTTTCCAGAGATGTACTGTGGCTTTTTAGTGGGATTTTCTGCTGGTGAGGTTTTGGTGCAGGTAATCGGTGTAGCCTGAAAAGTTCTGGATTTTTGAGGCTGATACCTGCTGTATTACATCAGCTATTTTTACTGGGATTTGTATAAAAAATGGACTGGAATGTTTTTTTTTTTGTTATTACACAGAACACAGTTACAACAGAACATCATTATACAACAGCTACATCCATACATTAACTTCATAAATAAAGACAGACATGTACATTATAACTTACAACATGAGATAAAACACAAGAGGTCACACTCAGGCAAGCTGTGAGAAAACAATTACTACTATAATAATCATTAATCCATCCATTTTCTTCCACTTATCCGGGGTTGGGTCGCGGTGGCAGCAGGTTTAGCAGACGGCCTTCTCCCCAGAAACGGATTCAAGCCCCTCCTGGGGGATCCTGAGGCATTTCCAGGCTAGATGGGCTATGTAGTCCCACTAGCGGGTTATGGATCTGCCCCGGGGTCTCCTTCCAGTTGGATGTGCCCAGAACACCTCTAAAGGAAACTACCTCAGCTAACTCCACCTGCGCTCCCTCCTGTCCAAGCTTTTCACCCTATTGCTAAGGCTGAGCCTGGCAACCTGGTGGAGAAAGCTTATTTCATCTGCTTGTATCCATGATTTCATTCTTTCGGTCACGGTCTTTGGGTAGTGACTAAAAGAATGAAATCATGGATAGGGTGGGGGGGGGGGGTTAGAATGCAGACGGACTGGAAAATCAAGAGCTTCACCTTCCAGCTCAGCTCCCTCTTCCCCACAAGGGTCCAGTATAGCACCAACCTGCTGGTCCATCTCACGCTCCATTTTCCCATCACTTGTGAACAACCAGAGCTTGAGGTGCTGACTCTCATCCTGGCAGCTTCACACTTGGTTGCAAATCGCCCCAGTGCGTGCTGAAGGTCACGGTCTAATGAAACCAACAGAACCACATCATCTGCAAAAAAACAGAGATGCAATCCTGAGGTACCCAAACCAACACCCTCCTCACCCTGACTTGAGTCCATGAATGTCATGAACAGAATCGGGAACAAGGGGCAATTGCCCTAATATAATCAGCAATATAATGAAAATAGACAAATTAGACTAATAGACACAAATTAATAAATAGCTAGTTGTCAGTTAAGCTGTACGTACTGATACTTTTCTCTGCCTCTTCAGTCACATTGCACATTCTAATAGTGCTAATAGTGTGCTCTTTATTCAAAGAAATGTCATATTATGTGTGTCAGATCTACCAGATTGCAGACTGTATTTAGAGGAGGTTTGTCTTATGAAAGAGAAAAAAACAGAGGGAGGGAGGACCTAAGGGAACATCATAGTCTCGTGGAGTTGATGTTGTTATCAGATGTCCTGTCTGTCAAAGCAGTAAGCTGGAGTGGAACTGCAATTTCACACAAATCATTTTTGAACTCACTGGAGCCAAATATCCATTCTCAGACTGTTTCATACTGTTCAAAGACTCCACAGGAGTCCTGAAAGTCTGAAAGCTCCCCAAGTCCAAAATACTTGTTGCCAATCTTAAATGTTGTGTGATCTGATGGACAGTAGGTACCTTGTGTCCTACATTGGGGTAGATTGAAGGGCTACAAATATACTAAAGTCGAGTATAAAATTAAAGAAAATTGATTATGAAAATTAATATTTGATTGTGGATGGTGTCCTGTGAGTTGTCCAGGTGTTCTTTCAGAGCCAGAGCTTACATAAAGTTCATTTACAATTTACTTTCCTCCAGCTTTTTTGAGTTTACAGACCTTGTTGTCCTCATCTCTCTCCATCCATTTCATCCATTAGTTTCTTTGCTCTGTTTCTTTGCCTCTGCTGTGAAAATTGTAGCATAAATTTGAAGGGCCAACTGTTTTTGATCGCTTCTGTTTCGCTACAGTGAGATTTTTTTTTTTTAGCTCCGATGGGATTTCGTGCTTGATTGGCTGCGCATCTCAAATCATAGTTTTCCACTGTGATATCAGTATTCATTCAGTTGTTCAATATGTGATGCTTTCTGACTATCAGGTCAAAACATGTGTGGTAGAAGTAGCTATTATGTGTAAGGTGTCTAGTTTTTGTAGGTTTTGATCACTGCTTTAGGCAAAATGTGATGATGTTAGCTCTTTTTCTCACTTCAGCTTATGAGCTTTGTAAGATCAGCCAAGTGTGTGTGCGCGTTATGTGTGGGTAGTTATTTTTGCCCATGTGTTGCAATGTCCTATATTATGTGCACCCCAAAGAATGTGCGTCACTGCAATTTAAGTATGTCAGTGCTATGACACTGAAGCATTTCCAAAGCATGTGTGGATGTTTTTCTTCATTATCTATCTCAGATGGAAGTTGTACAAGTTTTGCTAGAGTTACTAACAAGGCCATAACATTTCTATTTACCAGAGATAGGAGGAGCTTGACCTTGGTGTTTTCTGTGAGGCACTCTTGGGTGGTTTTTGATGAGAAGCAGGCGCGATATTGTGACCCACAGGTCAACTGCAATGAGAGATTGGATTTGTGTTCTGATACTGACTGTCAGTGTTTAAGATGTCGTGCTGGGATTCATGTTTTCCAAATGGACTCGGTGGAATGGAAAGAAGTGGTGAAAACAGCAGGGAGTGGCCTACATTAGCTGCTACTGAACTATTGGACAAATGGATTTTGTAGGTCTTCCGATGTGTGTCAGAAAACATTCCCTACACAAGTATACAAATACTAAATACAGCAGATACAATTCCTCTGTAGCATTGAGACAGCAGGGTCACTGTGCTTCCACATCTTGTGTGTACAAGTTGTTTATCTAATGGGATAAAAAGTTTTGGACAGAAGCCACTATCACTGCACTTCAGTTGTTTGTACAAAATAGTTCCTCTGTAACTTTTGGGTCAGTAATTGTTTTGGAGGCATTCAACTGAAAAGATTGACTTGAATCCACCAACACACGCACAAACAAAAAGTTTTAACAAGTCAGTGTTCCAGATATAATTTGATGCTTTTGGTAAGTACTGTCAATGCCACCTGTGTGATGAGTGCTTGTGATTCACTTTCGCTAATTTGATTCATGCTTCTTCTAATTTCTGAGGGCATTTTGTTGGCACTCCATAAAAATTAGAAGTGTTAATCTCGGCCCCACGATTTGATTCACCTTCGAAAGATGATGAAAAATGATTCTTGATGCATTTTAATCAAGGTGGGAGATTTGCACCAGTCACCAGTAAAATGCTAGTAAAATATGAAAGTAGATTTCAGACACAAAATAATGATTTAGCCTTCTATTGAGTGGCTGGTAAAATTTAACATTTATCTCAGTGGCTGGTAGATTTTTTTTTTTTTAAAGCTAATCTCCCACCCTGGAAATTATGGCAGGTACTTGGGCTAAATGACAGCAAAAAAGAACTGGTTAAAGAACCAGAGCTAATGTGGTACTCCTGATCAACCCTTCTCTTTCTAATATTTCCCGTTTGGAGCCACGATTGCAGAGTTTTTGAACCATTAATTTGACCTCTACTTCCTATCTCTTGTCACTTTTTGATCATGGATGTATGCAACCACTATAATTCAGGAAATGCAAAACGTATTTTAAATGACATTCCAGTGATATTTTAGTTTAATTTCAGTCAAACAGTTGTAGATGGTTCCTCCAAGTACCACTACAGGAAGGTTGTGTACCAACAGTGGTACTCATACCACTGGTCTAGGTAATTAATGGGAAACACTACTGTAGCTCAGCCTCTGACTGAATTCACAACCAGGAACACCAGTTTCTTTCTGTGTTTCCCCTTCGGTGTCCTTTTTCTTCTCATCTTTATGAAATACATTGTGAAAATCCTTGAGACACTCAATTAATTTAACTCAAGTTGAAACATTTTACCACATTTAATGTGTTTTTGTGCTATCAGCAAGAATTTTTTATCAGATCATGAGACAAAAACTCTTTATTAAAAGTTAAAATGTTAAAAAGTTTTCTTCCATTTTGAGGTGGCTGTGTGCATCTGATCTGATCTGATATGAGCAAGCTGCGTTGTGGAGAATCTTATAAATTTATAGGAAATGATCACACAGGATATATAACTTTCTCATTTTATAATTTTCAAACTTACAGTTGTGCCTTTTGTTTTTTCACTCCCTCCATGTCTGAGTCCCTCTCCTCTTTTTTCCTCATGTTCCAAAATAGTAATTAGTACAGAATCACACTGGCGCCAGAACACAAAACCACAAAAACATGGAATCTGAGGCTTTTGGGGGCAGCTGCCTCTTCAACAGCAAGCATATGGCAGACACCCTTTTTGGAATGCAACACACTGATTTGGGGATTGATCCTGCCTCCATGTGCCACCCAGGGTGGGGAGGGGGCCACCGTCCCACTCTGCTCATCATCAAATTAGCCCATGTTTACATTCAACCCCTTAACTTAGCTTTTATTTATAGGTTTTCATTTGAACTGAATAGGTTGTGTGAGTGTGTGTGTGTGTGTGTGTGTGTGTGTGTGTGTGTGTGTGTGTGTGTGTGTGTGTGTGTGTGTGTGTGTGTGTGTGGGTCTGGAAGAGATCAGATCAATACTTTCTTAATGCCTGATGCAATGCAAGAGTGCTGATATGACAGAATTTTGGAGGGCAGACAGACAGATACACACACATACACACACACACGTACACACTTTGCTTTGTGCATTCCCCTTGGCCTCTGTGACAGGGGAATGTTAATGAGTAGAGCCAGCCTTCGAGCTGAGCTCTGTGCCATATGGACCTGCCACAGGAGTGGCACAAATCCTACTGACTAATTTAACTCGGAAGCGCACACACGCTTACTCACACACGTATGTGTATCTGACAAATATGAGAAAATCTGGGCTTCTCATTCTGACTTTCACATGAATGTAGGATTGCTACAGTCGACAATGTACAAATTTGGCATTTTTGCACACATATATAGCCACCCTCCTGGGTCAATAACATTTAGAATGATTCATTTTCATCTATTACTTTCATCTTCCGAAGCAAATTTGGCATATGTCTGGATTGTAGACACCCAACCTGGATAAATAATAGAAATTCTTGCAGATCATTTGGATTTTTATGTTTGCCGTTGGGTTTTTAGCACGGCTCCTCCTCTTCTTCCTCCTCCTCCTCTTTCTTCTCCTTCCATGTTTCTCTGTCAGAGACTTTAAGGGCCTGGCAGAGGGCAGGTTTCCCCTTTAGCAGAAGCCAAACTCACACACTCCCAACACTGGTTCACACTGAGTCTTTGTGACAATGCTCAGTGTGACACCTATAGTATATTGATGCCATTGTCATCTAACTCAGTGTAAAGATAGGTGGACATGAGGTGCTATAGTATAGATCCCAGATTGTTGTTAATGTGGGCAGAAGAGACATAATGTACCAGTGTCAGCCACGGTCTATTTTTAGTCTGCTTTGCTCTGTTGTGCTTGCTTGTCTTGTACACTCAAGTTTAATATTCCTGGTTTGTCACTCAATATTAAGTATGTCAGAAATGTGAGTTAAAATGTTTATTTCATGCAAGGAATTTCATGGAACAGATTTGTCCGCTGAGTGACACAAATACTACAGTTCCCATGAGACCATTGAAGATTCATGATGTCCTGAGGCTCAGTCAGTTCTTCCATCTGAGAAACGTGTACGTGGTCTGTTTGCTCAGTTAACGCCAATGAACTACAGTATATCAGACAAACCTTAAACTGACAACCTGACCAACCTTTTTCTCCAACAGTCAAATACAATGAGCCATTTGCCTGCAGCATAGCATCGATGGCGATGGCCAGAGCCACATATTCTAAACTTTACAATGGTCTTTAGAAACCGTCCATTCTTTATGCTGTCAGTGGGTATACCTAGCTAAAAACAATGCAGTCTAATACAGTAGTCCAGCCATGAATCAGTGTTTCATTGGAGTCAGGGCTGTGTAATATGACCACAATCTCATATCCCGTTGATGATGCATATCACACATTATCACACATAGCACATTTCTTGTAAATTCAATGAACAAATATGGTTTTAATGATTTCATTTCCTTATTTTTATTCTCTATTCTCTATACTCTATTTTACGTGGCATGTGCAATATTTTACATATCTGTTATCTTATAATAGTTCATATTAAATGACCACATGGACAGACCTATACTTAGAGCAGTCTTTGCCGATGTAAGATGCAACGTCTGCATTATCTCCTTCCATCTTCGTGACTCTTTATGATGTCCCGTGGGCAAAAGTCTAGTCTGTGTCTGGGGTTTGTTTTGAGCACTGGACTGAATTTCTGTGGCCATCATCCACAAACTGTCCGTATTGTTTGACACAATGTTGCATAAGAGGTTAGTGGAGTTTTAGCCTGGCATAATTTGGCATAATTTCTAAAGTACAGTTTACAGTTCCATGGCAGACTTTTCTTATCCAAACCATGTGTGCGACAGAAGTAGCCTTTCTTTTAGGTCTGAGTTCCTCTTTTTTCGTTTGTTTGTGTTGTTTTCATGCAAATTTTCTGCCTGCATCTGTGCCAACTGACAAGAAATGTTGCCGTAAAGAGTTTGATTTGCGACACAACAAAATAAATACAACAGCATGATATAAAACAATGTTTTACAGTTGTCACACAATATAAACTACTGTTCAAAAGTCTGGGGTCTCCTGCTACAAAAGCCTTATTCAGTCGGCTGAGCGATGATGATGGCTACTCTATAGTTTTGAATGGTCTTTCATGCTTTAGGTTGTAGAAAGATCAAAGATGCTTATGAGAAACAGTTTAATAAAAAATATAAGGAATCCTCAGTCACTGGTTGAAGAAATTGGAGGCTGAGCATCCAAATATGTCCAGATTTAAATAGAAACGTGTTCCCGTTTCTATGATAAAGCAGATGTGTTGCTTTAGCAAAGCTATTCTTAAAACTTCGAAATAGAAATGGATATGTTAGTCTACGATTAGCACTATTGGAATTGGATCACTGAATATCAGTTGAACATAATGTGGACATATCACAGTTTAAATATATTCAAACTCACCGCTCAGTAGACTGCAGAGGGCCCAAAGAAGAATTGATTCTTAAAACATTTTGAGCTCAAATGCAAGTATCAGTGTGGTTCAATATTGATCTTGGGTCACTTTTTTGGTCACGCTTTTCTGGATTTCAAATGTATATTATACTTTTAGTGCCTGAATTATACTATAATTTTATCTATGGTAAAATATCCATTATTGAAGGAAAGAAGGTGACTCCAGATTTTTGAGTGGCAGTGTACCTCATCATATCGCACAGCCAAAAGTTACAGTGTTGTGTTATTGTTAATGGAGAGGTGTTGATTCAGATTTTTGGCCACTTGGGAGGCTGAGGTTTGTGATGCTGTCTCATACTGACAGGTATTTCTGTTATTTTATCCATGCTGTTTAATATATCAGTGAGGGTATGCTAAATACCGGAAACACATCCCTGTGTAATGCAGTACAATTCAACAGCACCACAAATTACATCCTACATAATGATGTAACACCCCTCTAAAACAGTTTCAACAAAACCTGAACATCATGACCTTCATGACGTTTGGATTCAGAGCTGTTGAGGTGGACTGCATTAGTTTCAGGCCACCTAATAAACTGGCATATGTGGAGTCTGTTTGTATGTATAATAAAACATGTGCTGAGACCCACCACTTAAAGTCATGTAAAATATATTGTACATAAAAATAACAGCATAACATAAAACTTTGAGAATGTTCAGCCCTCACCCTCTAACCCAATATATAGTTAAAACATCATCACTATCACCAACCCATGACTGTAAACCCACAATTTTTATACCATAGACTCATCAGGTGGCCTATGATCCTTTAAGAATTTGATGCTGTGGGAGATAAAGGAATTTCTTACCCTGTTAGACTTGGCCTTTAGCAGTCTAAATCTCTGTCTAGAGGGGAGAAACTCAAACTCTTCATTTAGACAAGGGAGAAGGCTCTTCAGAAATGACTCAAGCCCTTGAAATTACTCTCTTGGAAAAATGTGAGCCAGATCAGGCCATTTAACACCATTGATCTTACAGTCCACTCTTACTGTTGAGCAATAAAAAACAGAGCTATAGGTTTTTTTTTCCCCCCAGTGTAGTTTGTGGTTCTCTTAAACTTTTCAAAATATGTGTAGCTAGTGATTTGATGGTGACAAATAAGTCTGTGTTTGTAAAATGATTACTTACACCTAGTGGAGTGTTTACTCTCAAAACTCTCATGAGACACAGGAGAAAACTGAGGAATTCACAATTTAGTCAGATAAAAACCGAGTGAAATAAATAATGCTAATGCAATCAGCATAAGTAAAGTTTGAAGCCGATCATTAGGGACTGCTGCTTCTGCTCGTCAAAGACTGCCGAGGTCTAATCATGCATTCATCCTGATGTAACAGGTTACAAAGAGCTGGGGAATACACTGCAACGTTTCTGCAAGTCAAATTTCTGAAAACTGCAAAAATATGCAAAACTGTGAGGGAGGATTTGACCCTTTGAGATTCCATAATTAATTCTAATTTTCTCATTTCTGTGTTATGTTGTCAAAATATTTTGCCACTTAATTTCACAGCAAGATTGTGTTTATCCTCCTCCCCAAATTTTAAGATATAAAAGGGTCTTTATGTCAAACATGTAACACATTTTAAATAAATCAAGGCGTCCAAATATACTGTTCTATGACGGGAGCGTGAGATTCTTTAGGAGCTATCTGGGGGCTTGATTTGTTTAATACAGTGATTATCATAATCATTTGATTTTAAATTGCTGAGTTGTCTTTTAATCTGTGTCTTGCTTTGTTCATTATGATAAGATGAGATAGACTTTATTAATCCCGCTCTGGGAAATTCTCTTGTTGTGTTCATTCACTCCCCGAGTACGAAAGGCTGACCTGATTCCAACTCTGGTTTCTGGTCCACGGATGTTTCCTCTTCGTCTCTCTCCCTGCTTTCCTGCCTGTCTTCAGCTGTCCACTCTCACAAGTTAAAAGCCATCCAGAGTTACCAGTGAGTTCGAAGTGAGTTCATTCAGCTACGTCTCAGCGATGCTCCACTCTTGATACTCCCTCTGCAGCCTGGTTAGTGCTGTTAGTTGTTACATAATATTTGGGAGAGATCTTACATTCCCCGTGATAACAGACGGTACTCATGGTTTGTACCATCTTTTCTGCTCCTGGC
Source organism: Protonibea diacanthus (assembly GCA_028641955.1). Lineage (NCBI taxonomy): Eukaryota > Metazoa > Chordata > Actinopteri > Sciaenidae > Protonibea > Protonibea diacanthus. Next base: position 9,292,337 of record CM053977.1, read on the forward strand.
ACTTAGATCCAGCTCTGCTCTCCTCACTTCAGCAGGGATCTCCTGTCTTTCTGCAGAGAGTGTCATAACACTGCCTAGTGCTAACAGCTGTTCTAAAAGAAGAAAGCTTTGGCTTTTTTTGAATGGGTCACCCAAAATATTCAAGTAGTCTGTATAACAGAAAAAAGGCAAATCACTAATTAGCGTAGTTCCAAGAACATGTTTGCGCATAAAATGGATGGAGACTGGTGTTTCACAAAAAAGTACTAAATATACTAAAAACACAGAGGTGTTAAGAGCTACCGTGATGGCTGCCACCCACGTTGGCACCATCCAGAATAGTTTTTACAACGTACAGAGTTTAGGGCATCTACAGTACTCTTTAGTCCGTGCAGCGAGGGAGCTTACACACACAAGCCGCTTTTTTCAAGTTGGTTGTAGAAATAGTCTGAATTCTTTATGGCATGGCTTCAACAACGTGCGGGAAACATTCCTTAGAGATTCTGGTCCATGCTGACAGGATGGCATCTGCAGATTTGTCGGCTGCACATTCATGCTGCAAATCTCCACATGCCAAAGATGCTGTATTATTTCAAGATCTGGTGACTCTGGAGGATTTTATATATCCGTAGTGTTGCGAAATAAATTAATGCATTGTAATCTCAGAAACAGGGATTTTTCCTCAAGACTATAATCATACCATCAAAATCTATAATCTATACATCCCTGCCTCATACACAAGGTAGTTTTAGTGTTCAGTATGGTTTGTTACTATACCAGGAAGCAGAAGAAGCAGACTGATGAATACATTAATCAGTTTGTGTAGCTTGATGTTGTGGTTCCCCAGGAATATTGTGTCAAGGTGATTAAAATTGTTTTATTCGCTCAAGCTATGTATACTTTTTACTCTCAACCTTCACAGTACAGTTATTTTTCCAACGATCTGACTCTTACATAAAAAAATAAAAAATCCTGCTTTCAGTGATTTACAGGCATCACACTGACTGCATACCACGGCACGTGCCTTGCTTGCGTTACATCAGCTATTGACAAGAATCTCCTTCACTGCAGCCTGTTTTTATTTTCCTCTGTGCCTAACACGCCCTGGAGGGTCTTTATTTTTGAGCTGATTCCCACCGGTGGGTTATTTGCAATCCTCACAGCATGTTATCTAGTGTATGCTGTATGTTCTGTGTTGTTATGCAATACTGCCACACCAGAGAGGGTCTTCAGGTATACAACCATGCTGTCAAGTCCGACTGTTGATTTCTCTTTGTTATATGATGTATTTCTGACAGAGCTCCAAATGGAAACTCTAAAATAATATATGAATAATATTAATATTGCATGTTAATATTGCATGTAATATTGCATCAGATAACAGCAGAGACTGCTGTTACCTGATGCTTTAATTCATTTTGTTCACAGTATTTTAATATTGTGTATCTACTGATACAGCGTCCAGTCGGATACTTAGATATTAGTGTTGAACAGTATACAGAAATGTAGACACATTTTCAACGTTCTTGTTGTTGGACAGATGTGTTTCTGTGTAAATGATTCAGACAATGAAATGTATAATTTATCTGAATCGCTGCTGGCAGTACTTACTAGCAAGGTAACTGAGCCATGTCAGGCACATGTATGGTCCGTAGTCCCACAGAGGACATGACCATACATTGCCTACAGAGCTGACACTGATGGAGAACCCACTGTACTCAAAATGTGCAATGAACCCCTGCTGTGCAATGGAGGAAATTGCTTTATACCTCGTCAAGCCCCCTAGTAACAGACATAAAGACCTCTCCAAGGAGTACAAAACGTGACAGGTTATGAATAAGCTAGCTTGCTAGCAAGCTGGTAGGATTGTGATGAGCTGTTTTATGAGATATGTAGTGTTAGCGCATCAGTAGTGTAGCGCATCAATGTCATGCCTGCCCTACTCTACTGTATCTTAAATAGCATGACAAGCATACTAGAAAATGTGTGAGACCCCCAAATAACTAAATGAATTTTATAAATATAAATACTGTAAATAAGACGATTGGGTGGCTGGAGTAACTAAGTATAGAATAATTCATGGGCAGGAAGGTCTATGAATCTATGGTTATATTTTTTTTAATGTTAATATATTATGGATTATAGTTTGCTCTGATATGTATTCAAAATTTTAAAATTAAAATTGATTGTTAAGCTTGTACAGTATTGGTCTCATAGATTTGCAACAGCATACTGTATCAGTATACGGTATATTAGTATACGTTGTATAACCCTTCCAGTTTCAGGTATTGTTTGGTATCTAGTATCATGATAAACTTTTGGTATCAAAGTCTATCAAAGTTTTGATATTGTGACAACAATAACTTATGTTTACTTAAAGCACTTACAACTGATATTTTTCCTATGAAAATACTAGGTGACGGGGTGATCAACCTACAGAGAGTAAGCTCCCCTCAGCTTTGCAGAGGTTCATATCAAGTTTCAGCTCATTGTGTAATTGTCCGGTCTGTAACTTTACTGTTCTGGTTCACTCTCACTTATATCGCTCTCATAACGTCTGTTTCAGCTGTAGCAGGAAGCTGTTCATACTGTAGCTCTAAAAAACCACTAACAGGTGAGAATGAGCTGGTAGTGTTCATCATCAAACAGCAGACAGATGCAATTAGCAACTAGTGGGTGAAGGTAGCGCGACATTTGGCAGCTAAAGAGCTGGACATTTCCTTCAGGAGTTGGTGGAGACCAAAAATGGAGCTAAAAGTGAATTTTAGCTTTAAAATGACTGAAGTAGTTGTTGCAGTCTTACTGTCTCTATTTCACTCAATAAATAATACAGTTAATGAAAGCTGCTGTTAATATATGCAATACCATATATTTTAAAAATACGTTTTTTTAAGAAAGTTTGTCAGTAACTTGACAGCTCTTGTAAATGTGAAAGACCGGAGAGAGATGGTCCTTAGGTGCAGCAGTTTCAGTCAAAATTAGATAAGAAAAAATGAGTGAAGTCAGAGAAGTAGAAAATTGAAATTAGAGATAAAGAGAATCAAGGGAAAGAGCAAGTTTGAAGTGAAGTCAAATTGACTGTGAGAGATGCACTGACACACAAGGTAAGAAACAAAGAGGATGAAAGAGAGACAGACAGAGAGGGGATTGAAAGAGTAAGATGATGTTCTCTCTGGCTGTCACACAACCTGGCAGTGTTGCTTGGTCACAGGCAGAGGCTGTGCACCCATAATTCAGTCTGATTTAGGGCTGCGATAGAGCGCTCAGGGATAATAAGCAGTATAATTTGCAGGAAGGTGTGACCAGACTGGATAAGAGGGATACTAGTGTTTGCAGCACGTATAGTCGTCTCCTCATTCTCTTTCTCAATTCAGAGTCAGTTCAGTTCTGTTCTGTTGCATTCAGCTCTGTCCAGTTCATTTCACTTTTTAATGAACATTTAACATCAGTTCAGTAGAGTTCAAATCAGTTAATTTCAGTCTAGTTTATGCCAGCTCAGTTCACCTCAGTTCAACTCAGGACAGTTTTGGATTCTGGATACACTATAAGTTTCAAGTTTGTTTCACTGTGTTGCACTTACAGAGCGAACATAGAGATGCAACCAGATGTCTACAGGACTCTAACGGAGATCCTTGTATTTAAAGTCTGAGTAATGTAAGAATAAATCTGTATTGTGAGTTTGTCAGAACAAGAAAGAAGAAAGTGTTATTAACCAGCCAGCCAAATTTGAATCATTAAAAATATCCACAAATTTATTAAATTAAGTGTCAAAATCAGGTAAAAATGAGCAGTATTCTCAGCTGTGGGGGCATGTCCTCTGAATGTGCTGAAGCCACATGTCAGACGAGTTCAGAAAATGACATGGCTAACTTTGAAACACTGAGTAAGATGAATTCATCTCTATCTCTCTGCTAGAGGTGCAGGTGTATGCTCAGGGTGGCCTCGAGTCATCGAGTCACCCTTTAGGACCGCCCAAAAAAATCCTGGACTGAAAACCGGTAAAAAAAAAACTGTTGAATGAGTACTCCCTGATGGACACCATGTAGTATGGTTAATCTGAGGACAGTTTTGTGAAGATAATAAAATGCTTTTCATGTCAACATGCTTTTAGGATCTATCCTAAGATGGATTTATATCAGAGAAATTGTGCATGATTTTTCTTGATTTGTGCCTCGTGTGCTTTGGTGAATGAAGCATCTGTTTGTTTAGGATTGGATAAGATAAGATGAACTTGATTGAGCCCACACTGGGGAAACATACAAGGCGGATAAGAAAAATACTCTTAAATAGGGGCACCCTGGTGGCTCAGCTGCTAGTGTGGGCTCCCCACGTACGAAAGGCTGAATCCTTCCTGTAGCCACCTGGTTCTGACTCCGGCCTGTAGTCCTTCGCTGTATGTTGTTCAGCCTCAGCTTCTCTCTCCCTGTCTTCCTGTCTGTCTTCCGCTGTCCACTCTGCTTTACTCCCTTGTCATTGTTACAAGTTGAAAGCCATCCAGAGTTACCAGCGAGTTCAAATTGAGTTCATTCAGGCACGTCCCTGTGATGCTACACTCTCCATACTCCCCCTGTAACCTGGTTAGCGCTGTTAGCTCCTCCATGCTATTGGGGAGAGATCTTACATTCCCCATGCTAACAGACATAAAAAGTATTAAAAACACAGAAGAGGACAGAGCTAATGTAACTGACTGCCAACCATGCGGCGCCATTGTTACTTTTTGTTTTAAACAATGTGCTTACGAGACATGTTTCCTATGGTGTATACATACACATACAGCAACAGAGTGGTAAAAGTGCAACCATCATTGTAAACTGTATATCTGTCATGCAGGAATAGAAAACTTGACACGTACAGGAACAGGAACTAATGTGGGTGGGGTGTAGCAAATGGATAATTGGTCTAATAATTGACTCAGACAATTTCATATCAAATATAAGTTTATAGTTGAGGGACACTGCATGATTTCCTGGAAAATTGTTGTCACAATTTTCACTCCAGTCATAACCAAATCCAATGATTGGCATAATATTTTCTTAATGGTGCTCCAGGTGTGTGGTGTTAACCTAATGGAAATCCTCAGTGTGTATTAACAGTTACAAGACATCTTCAGATGCCAGGCAGGTCAATTTTTACTATATATTTGTTGGATTATTTTGAGCAAAGGAAGGAACTCAAATATCACCGTCCTTCCTGAGACATATTTTTTTTAGTAGTTTTCCCTTCACATTTTGTACCTCCATTCAAACACTTTCTACCCTCTGAATCTTTCACACATCCTAAATTAATTCATTGACTCGTTCTTAAAATCGCCCCCCCCCCCTCGTGTGATAAACTTCCTTTGGCATGGCCCGACTGACTATCAGCACTTGCCACAGTAATTGCCGCTCGTTCAAGGATGGGACACAGCAATAAACTTGTCAGCACATATTACAATGTCGGACAGATGAGCAGGAAAGAGGCTTCCTGCCCTCTCATCTTAATGGCAGCCATCTCCTGCATGGCATGTCCCCAGACAGACAACTCATTTCATCTTACCATTAATTCTGAACAGCAAGGGTGACATTGTGTCCATCATGGCAGCTTTATGTAAAACAGGATCCTTTGTGTCGTGCCTCATAATACAGACGTCTATTCACATCGGCCCTGATGAAGTTTGATGCTGCAATCTTGTTAAAGGTGAAGCGAAGGTATGCGATATTTGTTGTGTCATTTCCATAAATTGATACCAACCAGCGAAAGTGGTGAGCGTGTACCATGAGACAGCCAGATTGTGTAACAAAACAGCTGGTGGATATTATATTTACCTCTGTATTTCATCTAGGCCTGTCCCCCCAGGAGCAATGCCTAACTGTCAAATGAGGCTCATGCCCTCCTGTTTTATAGATGGCTCTCTCTGCCGTCAGTTAACACAGTATCAGCACCTGGCCTCTGAGAATTCATTAGGGAGCACCTCAATCATACAGCCAAGCTGTACCAAAAGGGACGGGTAGACGGGGACAAATCAATTTGGAGGTATGCAGGTGCAGGAGGAATTATCAGCCTGTGTGTGTGTGAACGGAAAGGCTAGCCGCCTATCAGTATACTCTGTCACGGGCTGAACAGGGCGGTGGGAGGTGATTGAGCATTCTGGGGGTCGGCAGATTGGAAGGCAAGCAGACAATGTCTATTGTGGAGGTGGGGAACAACTGCACATCAACACGGGGCGATGCCGTCACCTATCTCTGGTCCTGCAATAAAAAGCTGAAATTGAACTCATGGTGTAGGTGGTGTAAGGTGATGGTGCAGCACACATTCACAACGCTACAGCTGTCTTAGAAAGTGGAATGAAAACAGGAAACTGCAAATGTTTTACAAAAGTATTAAATAATTAAGAATTAATAGGTTAAAATATGACATCGTGTCAGTGTATTGTAGTGACTGCTTTAGCCTCCAGATAGGCTGAAATGTGTTTTTATTTGAATTTTTTTTAAGTTGTCAAACAAAATGTATAATAATTATATAATAATGTTTATTTATTTATAATACTGCACAGCAAGTGCATCGCAAGAGCAATATAAATAAAATAAAACATGAGCAATAACAGAATAGCACAGATGAGGACATTATACAGCAGACAAGAGAAAGGCCAGCTTGAATAAATGGGTTTGAAACTGTTTTTTAAAGGCTACAACAGACAGCGCAGAATATAGGTCTCCAGGAAGAGCCACCACTTCTATGACACAATTGCCTTTGGTTTTTAGTCGTGTACGAGGGACAACCATTAATCCCCTGATCAGAAGATATAAGTGACCTACTTGTAATGTAAGGGTGGAGCATCTTGGAAATGTATTCTCGTGCCTGAGCATGCAGGGCTCTATGTATCTACATAAGAACCTTAAAATGAATCCTGAACTTGATGGGAAGCCACTGTGAACCGGATGAAATGGGAGTGATGTGAGTTGTTCTTCTCGACCTGGTCAACGGTCTTAAAGCGGCGTTCTGGACCAGTCGTAGTCGGACCAGAGACGCCTTACAGAGACAAGTGAAAAAGGAGTTCCAATAATTTAGCCGGGATGATGTAAAAGCGTGAATTATCATTTGTAGTTCAGGTTCAAGGTTGGCAATGTTTCTCCGGTGGAAGATCACTCACCTGTTCTTGTTTTTTGTAGGTTTGTTAGTATATAGCCTGATCAAAAATAACACAAAGATTACATCTGGAGAGAGATGGATCAGTATATCAGTGTTCAAAATTGTTGGAAACTTTAGAAGTGTGGCTCTGATGGAAATGTTGTTGGTTGTCCACAACTTTGGTCCAGATTGAAATATATTGGCAACTACTGCGATGAATTTCCATCTAATTTGGAATATTCAGGATTCTTAAAGGATAAATCCTAATAACTTTGTTCTCTCTGGCTTTTCCTGTGGCGCCATCAGCAGGTAAAGTTGTGATGTGGCTTACAACCTAATACCTGCTAAACCAATGGCATCCTAATCAGTCTCAGTACAATCTCTATACTTTTGTGTACATACTAAAACACTAAGATGGTGACATGGTAAACATTTTACCTACTAAAGGTTAGTATCCCCTTGAGCATTTTAGCCACAGCCGCACAGAGCTGCTGCTGTGTCTGCAGACTCACAGTCTTGTTTTTAAATGATTTACTACAACAACAAAATGCCTGAAAGTTGTTATGGCTCAGGATGTACCTTCAGTGGCATTTTCACACTACCAAAAAGAGCTTTATAGAAGACTTCTCTGCTTGGCTTCATGCTCCTCTAAGCTGCCTGACGTGAGGTTGCCTCAAGCAAACTGTAAAATCCCCGATACATCACAGCCCGTGTGTTAGCAAACTTTTTCACAACAGGTCCAGCTGGCAGATGTGTGATTTTAGTGGAGGTTTTTTGTGCAACAAAGCAGAACTTTTTTTAGCTTTTCTTTCTTGAAGTCATTCAACTTTATCCTGGAGGTAATAGGCCTCTGTACTGTATCTAACATACCCAATTTATTGCCTCAACTGGACATTTGAAGCTGCTATATAAGATATATCATTAAACAATCATCTGTTATGTTAATCTACAATGTTTTACAGTTTTTTAACGGTTTATCATATGAATATTCAGTATAGAACAATCATATCTTTTCTACAAGCAGAAAAATGGATCTCTGGATTCTTAATTCTTTGCATTGGCTAACTGCTGCTCTGCAGAAATCCAGCCTGAAGACACTGACGATCAATAACTATTCAAATGTATATATAAATAATGCAAAACCTATTACTGTCCACTGGCATAAATGCCTTGACAGAACATGGATAGATGCACACAAATAGAAACACTGTGAATCCAAACCCTCCTTGCCCTATTCTGGGGCTTCAATTTAAATATACGACTTCACATATTGTGCAAGCATTGATTTATATATTACGACTCCAGCAAGACCTTCCTCTGTGTCATCTCTTATTACTCTCAGCCCCCTCAGAAAAGGGAGACGGTGGTGTTGACTTCCCCATCCCGCCAGCCCATCAGGAGAAATGGCGAGCATGGAAATGTCATTCCCGATGAGATCTTAATTAACACTCTCAATCATAATGACGTCGCGGCAGCCAACACATAGATCCGTAAAGAACCATTTTACTATTAAATGAAGCACACACCGAGGCGTTTGAAATGCATCTTGTCATTCAAATTACATGTCAGCTCTTGTTATAACAATTTGTAGAAAGAAATCACAGAGCAGTTTAAAAGTGCGTCTGTGTGTGTAATGTGTTAACAAAGTGTCTGCTCGGAGAAATCAGCATTTACAGCTCCCCTTTCCATATTTCTTCACACCTACTGTATCTCCTCTTGCACTCATTTTTTTTTAAATGGTTTGCTCGCCGTTGGTCGATGGCAGGGAAGATGTATCATTTGAAGGCCATTGGGTCTCATTCACTCCCCACTTACCAAGCAAAAGTCATGGGCTGACTGGGGTTGCTGGAGTGTAGATGTCTTTTTATATACCTACATTATAAAAAATGTTCTCCCACTCAACCATCTCTGCTGCCTCTTCTTTTTTTCCCTCCCTCTTAGGAATTCAACAAGACAGGAAAGATAGATGTTCAGGATGGTTGTAAGAGTGATTTGGATCCCTTTTTTTACGGGGCAAATGGATGGATGCAGTGTCACCCATTGTTATTTAGCGTCAGACAGCCTATTGTGCAGCTTATCAAATGTAATCAATCACACAAACAGTATAGATTCTGAATTACGAAGTAATGGCTAAATTTCATGTGGCACGGACGTGTCATGTTCCCTGGAGCTAATTGCAGATGTTCTAATCAGTGTTTCAGATCCCACTGGAAGGGTCCCAGAAGTAGCTCTCTGCTCAGCTTTGCAGAGAATAAAAGATGTTTTTTGGGTTTCTTTTTTTTTTTGATAGAGGCTGCTGAAGATTGACAGGAAGGTTGGGAGAGAGAGAGACGGGGTGACACTCAACAAAGGGCCACAGGTCAGAATCAAACCCTGGTCTGTTGCAAGGACTGAGCCTAGCGCTCTACCAGGTGAGCTAACTAGCAACCCATGCTGTTCTATTTTTGACGGACGCCGTGACCACCCTGTGTCAATCTGCACAGAGCAGATCGAGTTGAGCAAAGAAAGCATAGAGAATCAGCTCGATTTTCAAAATAAAACATCCGCAACTCTTCAAAGGGAAACATTTTTCTACATAGCATCTTTATCTGTCATACTGATTTAGAAGCACACAAATCAGAAAAAAATTACCAAATGTGAGCAAGTTAACAAAGTCTGGCAGGCAAAACACTTCTGAGACGCTCCTGGTAGGGTTTGAAGTCGCGTGGAGAACGGACCAAACCGGCTTTGTGGCCATGATGTAACAGAGATTTACCTGGTTTAGCCGTAAAGCGGTTCTCATTAAGTGCTCACCATTAGTTTTAGAAACAAACTCAGAAAAATCTAGTTACCACACTGTGACGCATAGATCCCTCAGTACTTAATGCAAACAGGACTATACATACATTATTTGTCACTTCTCTTCTACGGGGCACTCTCATTAGATGTTTTATTCAGCCACGCCAATTACAGCAGACAACCCATTTGAGTCGTACTGCTAATGAAGCGAGAGTCTTAATCTGCACAGTCTGCATCAGTTATCTGCAAAGTTTTAATTTCCCCTCTTGCTTGTTTCTCTTCAAACTTCCTGGGTCAGTTTAATGACATGATGGGAGAATAAAAAATGTGTATTGTTTTCAATTTGTGAAAACAAGAAAATTGCCCCCGTGGTTTAGTTTGAGATACATTAAGACGCAGGGAAAATATGCCAAGACGGCTCATACAGTGTAATTTATGATAAGAGAGCGAGGAAGGAAGCATAGTTATTGTTTATGATTTGATTTTCAATAACTCCAAAGTACAGCATATTCCATGGCCTATGGCTTTAGAGCACGCTTCACAGTCTGAAAGAAAAGCCAATAAAGGCTAGCTTTATGTCCTGTGAAATTAAATTCAACTTATAGTCATATATTTTTTTTGTCCATTTGTTTCGCCTCCTTCCTCGCTATCCCCCCTCCTGAAATACACATATATCACAATGCACCTTTAGATTTCTTTATCTGCTGTGCATATTTTGTTTTATGATATATTCAGTGGCTTGAGAAACTGAGAAACCGAGAGCAGTTAATGTTATGGTCTGGTAGTAGTTTGTTGATTTATGGGCGCACAATAAGGCCCTTGTAGAAACGCAGGGGCTGTAAGATATTTGTTGTACCCCTGCTGTTGTGAGAGTCATCGTTAGCTTAGGAAGAAAGTAATCAGATGGCTGTCTCTATGGTCTAACAAACGGCCCCCAGCAGCTCTTTCCATCCCTTTTCTTTTTCAGCTTTCTCAGTGAGTGCTGGGGGCCTCGTGGCTGCAGGATGAGCTGCTGCGAGTCTGGTCTTGATCTCTCCCTCACTCTAGACCACTTTCTTTCCTGAGCTGTAACAGGACAAACTGTGCTAGTGCATTGATAGTCCCCACAACAACCTGACCTCTTCAGCATGTAGATCAAAAGCTGACAGGAATCCATGTCGACTCTCATTTCTTGTCCTCTTTACATTGAGTATTTACCTATCACATCTTTACCATAGAGGTCTAGCCTGGATATAATTAGATTATCAGCTCTGATCGCGTAGTGCATCATAATCATGACAGGAGAAAACTATGCTGTTGTTTTTATAGCTTAAACAGTGAAGGATTAAATGTGTGGCCGCTGTCTATGTTTGTTAATCTGTGTATCATCATGCTGCTGTCAGAGTTGGTATTGTCTTTCTGTTTGGGTCGACCACATCGTGGATCGGATCTAATTATCCTCATGTCTATTATGGACCAGGTCTAAACTTATCTATGCACACTAAGTTTGGGTAGATTTTCCACAGGTCTATGTCCCAGGTTAGATATGTTTGGACCTATTTCAGACCTCTCCTGTTTATTGTATAACAAACAACACATAGTGGATTCTTCAGCTTTTTTATTTACATGCATAAAATAATAATAAAAAGTATGTTTTTGTCAATGTATAATCACTTGAAAATTAGTTTTATTAAACGTTTCCCAATGCTTTTGTTACCTCAGAATGAGCCTGTTATATCTACAGATACAGTGGGTCCTCTTCCATTGAGTCCACCATGTTGAACCGCCATGTTTCTACAGTAGCCCAGAACTGACAAGCTAAACGATCATGACTCATGACTCACTGCTACCACAGTTGTTCTTTTCTTGCGTGAAGTAGAGAGTGAGGCAATGGGGTTGCAATCACCAACTACACTGCTATTTACCACTATATCGTACACACTGGTCCTTTATGTTTAGTTTACTGTGAGCAAGAATACTTTTCTGTGATGCAGTTTTTGTTGTTTGACAGCTGACATATGCTAAGATATACTGATGAGCTGATAATATCAGAACTTTAGTTTATTGAACTAAATTTGGTACAATGCTTATGATGACTTCAAAGATTATTGCAGTCTTTTCCATCTTTTCAAGATGAAATGAACTCATATCCGTATGTGTTTTATGAAAGATGTTTTTCTTTTGTGTATTTCAGCTTCCTGGTTGTCAGTGATTTCATGTGATTGTAGAGATTCATTGTAGCTTTAATGAAAGTTCAAGTCAAGGTGCCTTTTACGACTGGGTGGTACAGCCAAACCCAGCACCTTACACTGCGTGGCGCAGGTGCTGTGATGACTGCAGTTTTTGTACGAGTGATTATTGGCTGTCAGACATCAAAATGAAAAACACAAATCAGCAAAACCTCGACAGAGGGCTCTCTCCTTCTTTCTTTCTTCCTCTCTTCCACTCACTCAGCTCTGAGCTCTGATCTGACGTGTAATTCCTGAGACAACATCTTGTTAAGCTGCTCCCGGAGAAGAAAAACCTATGGCGGGTCTCTGCGGTGATAACACTCAAATGGTGCTACCTTACTGTTGCTTATATCTAGCCTTTGAAGCTGACCAGATGTGATTAATAATGCACAGTCTTCACTGCCTCTTCCAAAGACAATATTACCTTTGGCAAACTTCTGCTTCTGACTTCCTCCCAGAGGGCAGGTGGGAGAAGTTTTAACTTTCTTTTGTAAGTAAAGCAGCATTAGGCAAACACAATTATTCTTGGAAACTGTTTCGGGTTCCCCTCCTTACTGAGGATCAAAGTTTTTCTTTTTTTTAATTTGAGCAGTTTTAACCCCCGCTCTCTCTTCGGGCCCGAGCTAGTCCTCAGATGCAACTCATGAAACTTCTCTGATTATGCCGCTCTCACAAGATACTTGACAAAAACAATCTTGGGAGCAAAGAGAACATGGTGATCAAACACATCGTCGTACTCTGGAGCCTGGAGCTGAACTGGAGTATGTATATGAGAGCTGAGTACTTCATATTATGCCCTTCTGTAGTATTTTACCACAGACTTGGACTTTATTCTTCTGCTCTTTTCCTCCACAACCCAGAAATAAAACCTGAACACATGAACACACCTCTCTCGTCGTATCTCAGCTCTGCAGCACAACTAATTACGACTTTGCTTGCCACGCTGATGTGGAAATGTCGCACCATCAATCAGTTTTAAAGACACAGATGTGATCGAACATCAGCTTCTTTCTCTGCCTATTCCTGTTGTTTTGCATGAAAATTGGACAGCTACTCTACATCATTCCCGTTGCATCATTACTACAATTCCCTTTATGCCTCTCTGACATTATTAATAGCTGTGAGTTTGTTTACTCAGCTCATCTAAACATTGCGGCTAACAAGCTTGTGTCTGTGATGTTAAAAATTTGTTGTCCTTCATGGCTAATTCTCCTGCCTTTGATAGCAGATACCATTAGCACTGTCATTATGGCCCCTCTCAGTGTGAAGTAGGAAAGAGTGTGTGTTTGTGTGTGTGTGTGCCCACTGAGGTATGAGTGTGTTGTGGTGTGTACTGCCAGTCTGGCCATGTCTGTCTGCAATTACTCCCCTCAGTGGAAACATTAAAAATCTACTGCCATGGAACGATGCCATGGCTGAGACATTCATGCCCGTACCCACGTATTACAAAGACCCTGGAGTGGGCTGGATTCGCCACATATGCAAGTTCCATTCATCTACTGAGAGGCAGAGCAGATGCCAAGATGGGAATTACTACTCCAATCTGAACAAGTGGTGCAAGAATTCTGGGTGCAGTAATGCCATGGCTGCAGCTTTGGCTTATTGCAGCCTTGTGGATTTGTGTATTCAAGGATGTGCCAGTTTAAAAGCCCTTCAGATAAGAAGCACATGGGAGGCACATTGAGATCGGCTCTAAGATGAATAGGCTATAGATATTTAAATTTTGTTGTCTCTGAGCTGCAGAGGGTCCGTGTTTTTTTAAAAAATAAATAAATTTAAGAGGCTTGATTCTGCAGAAAGAAAACAAGTCTCCGTGTCGGGGAATGTGGTGACATTTTATCTGTTTGTATAAGCATTCATCAAATTTTTATCTGCGCTGACTCATCAGATTTAATCAAAACATTTTGGTCCGTTTCTGCAGTCGCTTCAGAGAGTAAGGAAGCATTTTATATTCACTATTTTTGAAGCTTGCCCCATTAAAAAGCCAATTTTCGGTTCTAAGTATCTCAAAGTGTAGATACATGTTGATTTTAAATGCTGCGTCTGTCCATCTCTTGACGCTACAATTGTATGAAAAGCACCAGAGTGATATTTGCTTCAGGTCAGTTTTATGCAAAAAAAAATGTTGATATAAACATACTGACAAACATTTGTTCAATTTGGTGTGTGTGACAAATCCCCAGCTCTGAAACAATCTGTGTAGAGATGACACAGATGTTTTCTTGTAAATGAAGTTGAGCTCTCAGAAACATGTTGAATGCATTTTCCTCCCGCATTGCTTACGCACATATTCTTGGTTTGAAGTCGTCTTCTTCTCTGCTAAATTGCTATGCTTCTTTGTGCTTTACAGCCGTCAATTATCCATCCATTTTCTTCCACTTATCCGGAGTCAAGTCGTGGTGGCAGCAGGTTTAACAGGGCGCTCCAGACGTCCCTCTCCCCAGCAACACATTCCACACTCCTGGGGGATCCCAAGGCGTTCTCATGATGATGGGCTTCGTAGTCCCTCCATCGGGTTCTGGGTCTGCCTCCCAGTTGGACGTGCTAATCAGACACCCAAATGACACGAAGAAACAACCAAGAAAATAATCAGCAGATCAGATAGTAATAAAAATACTTGTTACCTGATTCTTCTTAAAGGTTGTTCGCGTCCTTCTGGATTCCCTTTTTCACCTATGTGTCAATGTGTCTCAACAACAGCGGCTCATGAATAGATTACAAGTAGAAATAAACTTTTCTTTTTCCTCCGACCAACGTTATTTTTGAGTCTATTTAGAGCTTCGGTCTGACCCTGACATTTGCAGCACTGTCTTAATAAGCCTCAGTGTCTTAGTAAGAAAACACAGCCTGGTAAAATTATTGACTTTGATACAACGTGCTGAAGTCAATATACCTTTTGCAGTTTCCTCGCAGTAGTCTCTGCAGAACTGAGCATCGTCTATTACACCCATTATAAAAAGATACCAACATAAAGACAAGCAGACAGATTTACAGCCGCTTATATGAACTGTTGGTTTTCCCCACAATCTAAAAGCCGAAGTAAAGGATTCTTGCTCTTTCGTTTATGGCTTGACAATATAACACAGGCTCTTAAAAGCAGCGGGAGCATTTAAAACGACAGTGATTGCCTACATGGTCTCCTATTTGCGTTTTTCTGCGAGGCGTGGTGGCTACCCATGCTCTCCAACTCTGTCCTGAGCAATTTGTCGGCTTCCACATCACGATTATTTAGTCTATCAGCAAAGAGTGGCCGCTCTGATGAAACGATCCCAGTTTCAATTTATGTTTTCCTACAAACCTGTAGTCCTCTCTCTCACACAGAAGGATGTGTCTGACAGAGAAACAATTTATCCAAATCAAGGTGCAATTTCCGCTGAGTCGTGATGCATCGCCAGTCAGAACTCCTTAATTACTTCTCTGTTACAGTAATGATGGCTCTGTGATCCTGATGTGTTCAGATAATGGCGAGTTTTCACTTTGCTTGCCTTTTCTCGCGCGTTTTCATCAGAATAAGATATTGGATGGGGCCGTAATACCAACACAGGAGAGGGTGCAGATGTGTTTTATTTTAATCTCCATACACAGTTAATACAAAATACAGGCCCATACATCTGTTCACAAACATGCATAACAACATCTGTCTACCACAATTTAGCACTCGGTTCCCTGCAACACTGTACAGTTAAAGAAATTGCAGTAAATTATTTACTGTGTTTGTGCTGTGCTTGATGGGATGGAGCAACACCGAATGAATAAATAAATGTGACTTCTGCGTGTCGAAGCCTGTAATTTAATTTCTTTGACATGTAACCATCTTTGTGCTGCAACATAGACAAACATGTACAAAATCTGCTCCTCAAGCTGATCTATTTAAAATGCACTTGTATTCACCAAGCGGCAACCTCTGTGACTGTGAAGTGAAGGCAATGAGGAAGTGCCAAATACTGTGACGTTTTCACTGACCTCTTTTACTATCAAGACAGATTATGGACTCTCCTGTTAAAATAAAATATGCCACAGGAATAGCAAAAATGAATAATTGATTAGTTAATCAATAGAAAATGAATCAGCAACTATTAGTTATAACAGTGTCAGGGTGCTGCCTTTGTTTGTCATGTAATATTGTAAACTGAATATCGGACTGTCGGTTGCACCAAAGGAAACAATTGAAGACACCAGTTTGTATCATAGTAAATTATAGTAGACACAGTTCACAATTTTGTAGGAAATAAATTATAACTTTTTAATGGAGAAAATAATTGGCAGATATTGGCAGTAATGAACAGAGTTGTTAGTTGGAGCCCTAATGAACATTTACGACCAAAGTCGTGTCAGTGAAGTTTAGTGCTGATCAGTTAGTTCAATTATCACTTCCTGTATCCTTAATTCATCAAAAAAGCAATTTGAGGACTTCTGTTTTAGCGCTGATGGGCATTTGTTTTAAATACTATTTCACTGTTATGAATTTAATAATTGGAAAAATAATCAGGTTGATCTAATGTAGATTAACCATTAGCGAAGTTATTTCACACCTGATAGGTGCCCAACACACATGTTGTGAAACAAAGAGATCGTTCGGCTGTAGATAATGTCATTTGGCAGATACTAGGTGTGCTATCAACTCGCTGAGTCTTTCAGTAATTCACAAGACAAATCAAATCCACAAGCATCACACGCTTCAAAGCCATTTCTTCACAGTGAACGCACACCTGAACTGAAGTCATCTTATACGTTTTTCAGTGGTAAAATCCCTGAGTTATCACATCAGGTCACTGAATCATTTTTAAGAATATTTATTACGGTGTTGAGGTATAATTTTAAAGAATATGTTTGGTTGGGACGATGGCAATAGCATCAGTTACTGCGTTGCATATAACTGTGGGCTGATTGGAAGCTGTGATTGAAAATACCCCCTTACAGCAGAGACAGGGCGAAAATTGCAGTCGCCGTGTGTACAGCCTACACATCTATATCAATCAAGGAGCACAGCTGCACCCACAATTGAGATATTCACTTTCATTTTGCACAATCACCACCCACCATAGGTAATCTTTTTCATCTGAAGTGTACAGTAAGGGTAATGAATAAAGATGGGGATTTTGTATGGAAAAATACATTTGGCTGAACAAAAGGGAGGCGATTGCAACAATGAAATGCATTTTGTTGCATGCTACTGTTGGCCCACATGATAATAAAAGACTTGTTTTGTGTGTGTGTGTGTGTGTGTGTGACGGACATGGCTGAAGCCATTACACGGCACAGATTTCCTAATAAGAGCTTATCATGTCATTGTTTGTGTCAGGGAAAGGGCAGAGTGGGAAGAGGAGCAGCAGCAACACTGTGGCTCTGTGTTAGAAATAAATGGTATGAAGGTGGCGGTTGCGGTGTCTTGAAACATACTGCGCACGTCTAGATGGCAAATGGCAAATGTCAAACTTAAAAAAGACCACGTAGACTGCCAGTTGACCGTTTGCTACACCTGTCAAGCTTTCTGTTCTTGCAGATTTATAAATATTCTGTCCTTTTTAAAATGATGAATCCTTGATTTTAAGTGTGCTTCTCGTTTCTACCCAGTTATTTTTTTTTCCAGCTGAAATGACAACTGTTGCTTGCAGATTATAGCTTGCTAGCTAGCCAATTAAGCCATCCAGTTGGATGAAAACTGTCTCTCCATCTGACTTTTTACTGTTTCCAGCTGGCTCGTTTTTAAAATGAGAATTCTGTAAACGGGTATTAAAAATGCACTCGATGACACGATGTAGTCCTAACAGACTGAGGCTAAGCTACATGTCCCAGGCAAACTGTCAGCCATTTCACCAGTTGATGGTCCATGTAGAAGACAAGGAAATAAAGGAGCATTGTTCTAGCATTTCAGTGCAGAGCCAGTTGGCTCTATTGTTACTGTGATCAGGAAAACTGTAAAGATCGCAGTTGTTTTTGTTCAAACATATCACTGTTAGGCTGCTTAGCTTACACACTTATTAATAATCTAAAACAGTGTGTTTTCACTTCTAACATAGCAGGAGAAAAACCTTACAGAAAGAGGACTAACTGATATGTTTGGCAAATGTAACGTTAGTCTGATGATGTTGGCTGGGGCCGCTGAGCGTAAACTCCACAAACAAATAGAGATGATGACATGGTAACTCGAGAATAAGAGCCATTGTGAAGCTCAGTGTGGCGGCGCTGGGCGCTGGCCGCTGGCCGCTGCCATGTTGGCAGTCCTGCTTCTTCTGCCTCCCGCCTCATCTAAAAATCGGCAAAGACGTGGATCACCGATGAACCTCAGGCAGGCTGAATGATGCCTGGGTGCTCAAACAGGCCATCTGTAACGGCACCTACCTGTCAATCAAAGCAGCCATTCTGTTAATTGTGAATAACTTTAAGGTTTAATTCAGTACAGTTGTCATGAACGGGGAAATTAGCTACAGAGACTAAAACTTGCCGTTAACACGACTTCTGTGAAGTTGGACATTTTAACGTGGTCACGTACGGACTGATTCATTCTGTACCCAGCCTCAAGTGGCCATAGTGGAGACATTAACACAGGGGCTGTGCGTGCATTAGTGAGCATGAGTGTGCAGCATATGGATATAGGGGAGCAGTCCATGTAATCATCTCTCCTGCAGACAGGAAATGTAATATTCGATGTGTTGATTCACTGTCTAAGGTCTGTAAGAATGAGTACACAATACATTTGGCTGGGAAACGCCTGCCGCTCTGTCTCTCCACCATCCAGCAATGAGCAGAAGATGAAATGATTCATCACAGTGGAGACAGCTTTCGGAGAATGAGATGAGATGAGAGTGGGAATGCTGTCATTTTATATCTCCCAGAGAAATACACAAAGACGAGATGAATTGTAGCCGCTGGAGGCCGATAGTATACCATCCCCGGGCTGGCATTGAACCTGGCAGCACAGCCCACAGGTGTGACAGTGCTATGATAATCGTCCAGCAGCAGTATTTACTCTGCTGGTGTTGCCCTCTCCTCCCTGCCGCACAGAGCCCTCTGCGCAGCCTGGACAAACTGAAGGTGAGTGAGGCTCTGATGGGAAACAATCTAGATTTGAGCAGGTCATTTAGTCCCATGAGTGCTGCTCCATATCTCAGTATAGGCTAACTGTACCCATGCTAGATCCAACATGTTGTTGCGGTTTACAACTCTAGAAGGGCCAAGTTTATGTTTTTTTTTATGAAGTTTGCAAGCAGTAAATCACACATGAAGGCTCCAGGCATCAACAACAAGATCAGCAACAACAAGTGGCATTTATTGCTTTTCTTTTGTTCTCCATCCATTTGTGTCTAATGAAACAGTATCACAAAACAAACCAGCCTCTCATAATGAATTGGTGCTCAGTGTTTTGTTCTCGTACTGTAGAAACAAAGAGATAAATTTCACATGAATCAGACTGGATTGTGGAGGCTGCCTGCCCTCTGGTCTGTTCCATTCACGAAGGCATTCCTTAAATATTTAATTTCTGTGCATGCGTGTCTTTGAGAGGATTGTGGTTAGCTGCATATATAAAGCTAAAGCCATAATAATTACTTTACTAATTTGCAGCATTTGTGCTAAACCGATAAGATGCCCTCTTTCATGGGATTCAGAGGCTGCCATCAATAATGTGACTGCTTGGGGTAAAAGTGATTTAAAGCCCATTTCACACTTGGCTTCAAAAAGAGAGTGATGGCTGGGCATACTCAGATCCACACAGCTGCCATGGTGACCACATCCTATCCACAAGCTCTGCATTTAATGCCAACAAACAAACTTGAAGTTGGAGGAAATGTCACTCTCAAAAGTTTGCTTTTGGTTTTTTTTCTGTCTGTGATTCTTTTTTATTGTTGAAGTCAGACTGTAATCAAAGATCTGGACTGCATGTCAGCATTTCTCAGTAGTATATTAGTTCAGTATCCTGAGGAAATACATCTATATTTGACAAATCCACATCTGCGCATCTCTCTAAATCAGACACTGGAGCTTTATTTTAATTTATATTCAAGCCCAGTGTTCGCATGCAGGTAGTAGTGTGGGTGTGGATGTCTAGTTGGTGGATGATTGTGTAACGTGGCTGGTTTTAGTCCTGTCACAAACTTGCAGTTACTTGCAGTTGGTTATTAACCATAATCACAACCCTTTTCTATTCTTAATATATACCATTTGAGTTGCTATGCACACATTTTGTAGAAAGCAAGAATTTTATGGTATTGGATGTAAAAAAACAAACAAAACAAATAACCTAGACTAAGTGTCTCCAGCCATGCTAATGGCTCTGTAAGGTTGTACTTAGGCAGTGTTTGAGGTAAATGCTAACACAACTTAGTCTGTTAGCATGCTAACATTTGCTAATTTGCTACATGAAAAGTCTGGGGACATTTCATGGCAATCCATCCAATAATTTCACTGTAAATCACCCCTGTGGTAGCACTAGAGATAGTTAGAGGATCATTAAAGTCAGTAGTATATATAATCTAGAAACCATGAATACAGTATATACAGAAGTCATGTGTAAATGTTGACCTGTTGACCTGTAGCACTACAAGAAAAATGAGAGGAATCAGCACAATCATTTTGATTCATCCTTGAGGAACCATGAATGTCGGGTCCAGACTGAAATTCTGGATTGATTTGGTTGTGCAGTTTTGTACAAGTTGGTTGACTGACCAATTGACTAAAGCCATGCTGCTTGTATGGCAGGAAAAAACTGATTTTCTTCATCTTCAATGAAAAGAGCCAAAAAAAAGAGCCATGGACTTCTAGTAGGTCACTAACTGGCTTTGATTGCAAATTATGAATCAAGAAAAAGGTGTGTGAAGAACAAAATGAGTGTCTAAATGAATGCACATGCTCTTGTTGCATTTAGCCAACAAGCTGGTTGGGTCAGTGACTTCATTAACAGACTGACAGTACTCTGTGGACAGCTGAACACTGATGATCAACACAGAGCTCTGCTGATTAAAGTCCTATTCCCTCAGAGTAAGCACTAATTATCTAGACTGACGTGCCGCTATAGCTTCTTTTGGAGCTCAGAGGTCTGTCCTCTCTGCAGTCAAGCATATAGGCTGTGCATTGATTTTCACCATGCAGACAAACAATGGGCATAAATAGCAGTTTCAGTTTCATACGTTATGGTTGTTTAGACACCCGTGTTTTGTATGCAAGAGTGGTCCTGAAAATGATGGTATCGGTCCTGCTAAGTTATATTATTATGTGTGTGGGAGGGTACAGGATAATTACTACAGATTACTAAAACATTTAGCAACTGTCACCGCAACAGTTTGACATGCCTTCCTTTACAAATATGATAATTTATGTTCGTGCTAATTCAGAGATCTACCTTGTTGTTGAAATCTGACAACAAATAACTCGAAAGATGCCGTAATCAATATTATTATTATTTTTTTTACAAACCCACACAAAATGTTGATGCAGTTCCCTGCAGCTCTACCACACGACTCCATGGCAACTTAAAATTTACATTTGGTCCTTCAGCTGACGGTCATATCCAAAATAACGTAGAAAAGCGGAAACAATCAAGGTACAGTGTGACAAGGACATGTTAGTGCAGCAGTGAGTTGTACTCGCATAGAATCAAGTGACCTTTTTATAAGTGGAATAGATTTAACATGTACAGTTGTTGCAGGAGTTAGGTAGAGAGGGACGCCCCGGCTCTGATGGGAACTGAGAGCACCAACGGATAACAACAGACAAGAAAAGTTTGGGTTGCCCTGAGCGTACACAGTCAGGATGTAACATGCCTGTGTAAGGGCATTCAAGTAAGTGGATTCAGAACAGGAGACTACTTTGTAGGCGAGCATTAGGGATTTGAATTTAATGTGGGCTGCTACAGGTAGCCAGTGGAGCTCGCTGAGCAGCAGGGTAACATGCTGATTGATTGAAGACTAGGCGTGCTGCCGTGTTCTGGATCATCTGAAATCATCTAAATGCCATTATACCAAAAACCTTGAGTCTTTTAACCTAGCAATTTTAACCTACCAAAGGAAAGAACATTAACATTAAGGATTTTGCAGAGTCCATGTGTCCATACGTAGGTGAAACAACCCATTTTGTTTCAAAGCAGAATCACATTTAATCTCTAATCTTTAGGTGATAAAGTCTAGTCCAAAGAGGTGGTAATGGCATTTTTTTTCGGGAAAAAGATAAACAAAAATAACGTTTCTTTGTCTTTGTTTTGGTCAGTGCAAAGATGAACTAGAGCGGTCAGACAGAGAGAGAGTCGGGCTTGTTTTGCAGAATATAAAACAACAACAGCAGCACAGCCAAACCTCCTTTCATGGTTACATCATGGATGGATTCCAACACTGAACACAAAGGATGGAGTTGTCAGATGCCACTCATGGGGCTCGACAAGGAGTGCTGCTGAGTTAAGTGGGTCCAAAGACCATCAACTCCCAATATGGGAGGTTAACCGGGGGGAAAGATAGCAGGAAAGGGAACAGGGCTCAGAGAGAAACAATGTTCCCACCACCAGCCTTTAGAGCTCCAGTTTAATCTCGTCTTCATTTTGGGTTTTCCTAAATTTATTTCAAGAGGCATGAACGAGGACTTTTCAATTAATTTTATTTCTCTTTTATTTAAATTTTATAGTAGCTCTTAAATATTTCTCATTTGTATGGTTTTTAATGTTTTTTATGATGTAATTTTTATGATATATATATATATATTTTATGCGTCTTTGACTCTTTCTATATATAACACGTTGTAAAATGTTTTTAAAATATGCCACGTCATTCTGGGTTAAAGCCCCATGACATCAAAGCTGATTAAGTGTTTTTATTACTTTTGTCTATCCCTATATGTCACCTATACACCAGTGTCTGGTATCATTCTGTAGGTATTCTTAATAATATTTTAGAGTTAATCCTTTTTTTTGTCGGCAAACAATGAAAAATTGTTGATGACTCATCCTGTACTTGGGGGTGTATTCTAATTTTGCATGCAGTGAAACGCCACAGGAGTGTCTGTACGAGTGTTTCTGGGAGCTGAATTACATTAATGGCTAGGCCTGCAGTACAAAAGCACAACTTTATTCACTGAGTTTGTTAAAACTGAATCATATTTTCTGGTTTTCATTCAACTGCTCAGCTTCAGCTTTGTTATTTACAGAATTTCTTCTTCTTCTGGATAGATAGCATGGCTTGCTAAAATAGCTACTCACTAATTAATGGTTTCTAACTGGATGTGTTGTTAGCGGGCAACAGAACTGGGCTCAGCAGCCGGACCAGAACAGAACACAGCCTCCAAGACTCAAAGGGAATAGTGTTACAGTATTAAGGTCATATACAGAGTTTCCTGAGTAGCTTAATGCTGCCATTAGCTCAGTAGCTTGTGCAGCTACCTAACTGACTCAGCCCTGGGATACAAGCAGCCAAACCCGGCAAGAAAAGTGTTTGAGTATGGAGCTGGTGGTTCCCTGTCAAATTGGCCACAAAAGGTTCGGTGTTCGGTTCTGGGTCCAGCCATGTTCACTGGAAACTAGACACTGATGGTAGCACATAGTGCTAACAGCTAACATAGCTGTGGGGGTGTAATGCACACTTAAATATGTAATGCACACGTCTTTGCACAAACCTAGTACCACCTCTTTGTTGCACTTCTCCAGTATATGGACCAACTATGGTGCCACCCAAGTCCCTAATTGGATACCCATGTTGCCTATATGTCAACAGGGGTATCTGTAGCCGTAATGATTGGTTCACCGTCATACAGTACCTACCCCAAAAGCTGCAAGTGGTTGTGTTGGTCTACCAATACATTTGTTTCATATACTACAAGTGTTACGTTTCCCATGCATCTTAAGAGATAGGTGAAGTTTTGTCAGAAACTGCTACACTGCTTCTACAAGTTATATTCAAAAATTTATTTATTTACAGCTTGTTCTGTTGCCCCAAAGTACCCACCCACCCCAGAGAAAATACTGCTTTTTGTTATGTTATTATCCTGTCATGTCATTTTTAAAATTGGTGTTTTTAACTACAAAATAAACAAATAATTTGTCAAAAAGAACAATGTGCAAGACTAACTTGGTTGGAAAGAGAGAGGAGATTAAACGGCATCTATTTTCCTCCCATGGCGTACTGTAGGAGCTGGAATCACCAGCAGACATCAACCTGGGATGTTAATTGAATGAACTCAAGAATGCATTACCCCTGCCCATTAGTGTCTGTGCCGCCTTAAGCGGCATCAAATAGACAGGATATGGCATCTTTAGGCTACAATGTGTTGAAACCCACAGGAAACATAGTGACTTTATCTTAACTGGAAAGCAATAATAACTCTTTCTAACATTATAGATATCTACGCATGTATCTTTTAATCGATCACACAGACCTGTAAGGGAGAGATAAATAGAAAGATACAGCACAAACACTGTCTTTGTGTAATTAGATTATGTTCACTCGGGCTGATTAAATTTGGTTCCTTCAGGCATCAGATTTATTGAACATCTTGTAGCTGAAATCTGTTTCTTTTGTGTTTTCATCACAGAACATGCAGTACTGTATCCAGCACATTGTGGCCAACGTTTGTGGAGACACAGTTTCTTTTCCCTTCCCTCAACCGCAGTTTCCCCCTGGATGGAAAATATGTTAGCCTTTGAAGGTGTACATTTCATCAGACAAAAGATGAAAGGGCTTCAGCCCCGATGGCAAAAATGAACTGATCTTCCTGGACATGTCTAAGTCTGTTGTAGGTTGAAAGGACACAGAGACAGTTCATAATCTGATTAGACATCCATTAGTCCTTCACAGGGACATGGCATCAGCAGTGCAGCAACAAAGACAGCAGCACATAGACTAGATACTGTAAGAAAGTGCATTCCAAGTTCATACTTAATGTTAAAGATTACAGGAACTGTGATTGATTTTAGCAGATGTCTCATCTAGGTTTGGGTTTCTATTTTTACATTGGGAGTAGGCAGGGTCTATACATTCATTTTTATAATTAGTTTACCGTACTAGTAGTTCTGGTTGTCGACCAGTCAGTGTAGCAACGTTCAACCAACTCATGCTAATCCCTAGTGTTTGGAAATTTTATCCAAGCAGCAACCTCCATGACTGTGAAGTGAAGCCAGTGTGGAAAAAAGCTGCAGTTCCTTAAATGGCCGCTTGCGACAATCATTTTCGACAATCATTCTTTCAATCGTTGATTTGATGTCATCTAATCACAAATCAGCAGAAGTCCATTCTCAGTTATATACATTTATAGAAAGATGGAGACGTACAGGCATTTATTCAGTATTTATTTTATAGTTGCAACCTCTTCTTGAGCCAATATAATCTTCAGTATTAAAACACATTCTTCCATATGTTAAATATGCATAATGGATTCTCTGAGAAATAACCATTTTAATGGACCATGAAAAATATGTAATAGGAATCTGCCCTCTAATTTAGACTTGGATGTGGTGTTATAAGCTGTTGTCACCTTTTCTTGTTTTAAAAGTAAAACAGTAGCATATAATAATTTCTTTCCTATTGAATTATCATCTATATTAAACCAACCTTTTCTAATAATAAAGGAAGGAAGAAAAAATGAATGTAATGAGGTATTTTATTAGTCTGGCGGTCACTTCTATGAATGTATAAACAGGAAAAATAATCCATAACCAGAAAGAAAGAAACTGCAGCCTGATCTTACACCTCTATTCCTGCAGCAGCACTGAAATGAATTACAATGCTTTTATTTTTATTTCTGTCATTTTATCAGCGTTTTATAGGGATGATTCTTCAGTGTTAAACATGAAGGGAATAATGAGACAAACATAATAACACGTCTTCTACATGACTGCAAATATGTGAATTTGCGAAATCCAGCAAAACAGTGAAATGTCTTTGGTGTCATCTTCTATTTGATCTTCTATTTGACTTTTGGTGAAAGTGCTTATTATTGCTGTAAGAAGTTGGCACCAGCTATAAATATGGTAAAATATGAAAATGGCTTGTAGATTTCAGACAGAAAATTATGTTTTACTATTGAATGTCTGGTAAATTTGAATGTTTTAAAAATTTTCCCATAATTATTCTGCTGATATTATTTCAGGTGATAATTTTTCAGTTTAAGAAATAAATGGAAAAGAAAAATATAAAAAGCCCATCCAAACTTCTCACTGCCCAAGGTAATATTTTAAATTGGTTGTTTTCTTCAACCTAGTGCAAAACACTAAGATATTAAATTCAGGATGATTTATGACAAAAAAAAGCAGCAAATTATCACAGTAGACCAAGAGTTTAACTTGTTGTTTCAGCTCATTCTGATGTTCATATTATAAAAATGCTGGTTATTATTCTTCTGTTTCTTTTGTTATTCTTTTTGTGTTAGAGATTGAAATTGTGGTTAAATAAACAGAGAATGTACGACTTTTGGCAATATCACCTGCAGTGATGTGTTCCCACAGAAAGCAAATACATTTTTTTTGTGATATTACTATTACATATTACTATTTTTGTAGTTTTACTACAGCAAGCGTGGCTTACTTACACACTGAGCAGAGCCAGTGCATTATTAGTTTTCATTAAAAGTCATGTTTATGTTCAACAGATTATTGGAAGTCCAAATATTCTCTGTACTCTCCTGTTAGCTCTGTTTTGGTCTCTACCAACTCTAGAGGCAAGTATATGGCTCTGTAGCTATTAAATCTGTCTGTGTGTTGTTTGTGGGTTTGTGCAGGCAGTTCGATACGTTGACTTTTCTTGCTGCTGCAGGTAAAAAACGACACTGATGAGAACTGCTAAGGCACAGTATAATCCAATCCATTGAGTTTCACAGAAAATAAAGATGTTTTCAGTCTGAACTGCAAATTTGGGTAATAATTATCTGAGTTTGTCACTACAAGCAGCACCTTTCAATATCAAGCATAATCACTGGATCCATTGTTAGTATAAAAATATTGATTGAAGCAGTTTTAAACAAGAACACTATGAACAGACTGGTATTAAAGACAGCAATAGCTTTGGTGGCACAATTTTAAAAAACATGCTCCACAAATGGTTCACAGCAGTGATCGAGCGTTCCTGCCTCTGCTTTTGTCACTGACAAAATTCTGGCAATTCTGGTACTGTTCAGAAAAGCTGAATGAATGAAGTGTTCGTCATAACAAAACAGGAAAAAAAAAATACTTTGTTAATTCTCAGAGAGACCATAATCCAGTTTGTTTGTCATGTGAGAAGAGCTCTTCTGCTCGAATATGTTTCACAGTATAACAAATCTATTTCTGTCACAAATTTAAAAACTCAAAATTCAAAGAATTGTTTTTTTTGATGTGATGATATACATTTAGTTATAGATATATAGTCTGAATACAAAACTATCATGGTACAGAATGACAGTATCAAGAATGGACAACGAACATGTGACATAGGTTTCTGAAGCTCATGTTGGTAGTCCTGCTAATGTAAAAATCTACAAAGACGTGGATCATTGGTGGACCCGAGGTGGGCTGAATGACCCCTGGGTCAAACAAGCCATCTGTAATGGCACCCACCTGTCAGTCAATGCAGCCACCCTGTTAAGTACGCATAACTTTACCATCAAAAATCGCCATCAGTACAGTTGTCATGAACGGGGAAATTAGCTATAGAGACCAAAACTGTTTTTTGTACCAGGCTGTAAACATGTTTATTTCTGCTGTGAAGTTGGACATTTTAACATTGAGGATTATGGAGACTGACTCATTCTGTAACCAGCCTCAAGGAACTGCAGTTTTTAGCAAAAGCCTTCACTTTGCAGACTTGGTTGCAGCTTAAGAGTGACACTTTTATGTTACAGCAATGGCTGCTGACATGTTTCATCATCGGCAGATGTTCTAATCATAAATTTGAACAGACAGATCCATTGTATCACCCTTTGATATGAATGCTATGTATCTGGAGGTCCTGACCCTATCCTCTCTCTCACTACTCCCTGCTTTTTTGTGATCCACCTTGGCCAACATCCTCACCGAGGGGGAAATATTTCAGGAGATTTCAGTGGACCAGGTCTGCTCTCTCTGCACCAGCGATCATAACACATTGAAATACACTGGCTCCAAGCCCAAGGGCCAGGTGAAATTTGTTACCCATGATTATATCATTTATTCACCTGACGCAGTGTTCCTGGTTTTGTTTTTTCTCTCCCAGTTTCCCCTCTCTCTCTCTATTTTCCTTGTTCATTTGTGAGGAAACGCTTCTTCATTTGTTTTGCGTGATTGAGGAGGGAGACGCAGGCGAGTCGGTACAGCCTTGGGTAAGAGAGAGAATCCAGTCACAGCTGGTGTGTCGCTCTACCATAATGAGCAAACGTGACAAGATGAAAGCGTGTGTAGCATCTGCCACGTGACACAGCCCTGGGAGGCTCTTTGAGGAAAGGACAATTTACAGATATTCATGTGGCTCTATAATTGTTGGTGGACATGAATAGAACTTTTCTTTCTTTTCTGTCATCTATAAGATGAAATCATAGACAATTACACAGTTGGCACGATCTCCCCGAACCCATATCCCCTACCTTCACTGTGTGAGTCATAGGAGATAGTGATTCACAGGTTATTATCCAAGATAGCTGGCTTTCTTGTCGGTGGACCAAAAGTGGTAAGAGTTGTTCCCAAACTGTGTCGGAGGATCCAGGAACTCCACCAATTTTCATCCGCTATAAACAGGTGTAATGGGGCATAACGGCTCCTACGGCCAAGGGCAGAATAACTTCTGCGAGTAAGAATATACGACATAAAAAAGTGACACTCAACTAAAGGAGAAAGTTCTGAAGTCAGTTGTTGTTTCAAGGACAATCAGACTTAGGACTTTGGATCCCATCCATTTTTAATCTAACAGGAAAATTAATTTTTGCCCGCAGGGGTTCATTTATCATGCACTTCTAAAGGGATAGTTCAACATTATGGGAATATCCGTCTTTGCTTTCTTTCCCAGAGTTACATGAGAAAATTGACACCGCTGTCATATCTGTGCATTATGTCTGGGGCCTACAGTGGGGCTGCAGTTAGCCTAGCTTAGCATACATACTGGAAGCAGGGTCAAACGTGTAAAAAATGTATGTAAAAAAAGATAGCGCCGTTAGCTCCTTCGTATTATTGGGGAGAGATCTTACAGTGATGTAGTTACACAGCAGTCTTTGTTGTTATCATTATTTAGAGCAGGCCAGCACAAGTATGCAAGCTAATTAATTATGAATACGTTGTTTTAACTTAGTAGTATTTTTATCCTGTGCATTGCTCCAATACACTTTGTGTAATTTGCTTTTTATAGTTTGTTTTATTTTGCATGTTCATGTTTGTTTGGATGAGTTTCATGTGCAGGTCATCTTCTGACAGAATAAATCCAAACTGAACCGTCGGCAAAAGAAACTTTTGAAATGGGAATTCAAATACTATTGGAACCAGCAGCTCCTTCCACTTAGCAACCCTATAACGTTGGTTGCCTGGCAACCTCAACATGATGACAAGACTGTGGGAAGTCACTGTGCCCGATTGTTGTTCTCCAAGAAATAGTTAGCGGCGTAAAACTCCCCCTAAAACTACAGTTTTTACTGTAGTGTTTGTGCGCTGGTAACAAGATGCAATTAGTGAACTTAAGAAGTTGTGACAGGCAGGATTTTTTTAGTTAACAGACGAGAGTGGATGGTATTGATCTTTTCCTCTAAGTCTATGAAGGAAATGTATTTTCCAAAATACACTTAGAAACCCAGCATCCCTTTGAAAGCTGCAGTTTTAAGAATCGGAAACTGTCAACCACGCTCGACATCCCGGTCTCCTCAGCCTCTGTTACAAGGAGTTCCACTCCCTCTGTGGTCGACTGTGGATTAAATAAATCTGCTTTGACTCTGACAACATGTTATAAAATGTGTAGGAATCCATAATGTCCACTGCATGCCTGGAAATTGTGCGTCCGTCCAAAATGCGGTTCTGAGCTCTGATAGCGGACTGAGCTCTGGTGAGGAGAAAGAACAAAATCCCTCTTGCGGTTCTTCAACTATCTACTCTCTTCAGGCATCCAATATGTCAGCGGATGGTGGAAGTAAATTGCTACAGGTTCTACAGGTGGATATAGTACATTATAGATATGCATAGTGTGGGGAAATAAGGCTGAAAATCCACAGAGTGCTCCTTTAAGCCCACCATCTGTGTACTTCAGCTCAGAATTAATCTCACCAATTTCTCTGTCTGACTATTATGAAAACGTTCTCTGATACTTATACTATCATTTTCCCTTTAAGTAATTTGCATTTTAATCTTTTGCGCGGAATCCACAGTGTGAGATCAAAGTCCCTCTTTAACTCATTAGTGGATAAGATGGAAAATAAAATTCCCCAACACTCCCATACGTATCTTTGTCATAGCCGCTACAATATTAGCGTGCGGTGAAAGGCCAACGCAGAAATAATTGCTCAGTTTAATTTCCTGAATGTGTTAGAATGATATAACTATTTTTTAAGCAGACTTTCCACCATCTTTCTCCCAAACTAACCATATTCCTCCACCAGTGAGATATCTGATTCAGAGCACATAGAAAATGTATTTTTATTCAATTAATGCTGCATGTCTTGAGCTCCTTTTCTACACAGTTGCCACAGAGCTGTCAAGTGACTGTTGCTCAAAATAGCACCCGGGCTATTTCCCCAACTGTCAACCATCAGCTCAACAGTTCTAACAATGAAATTATTTAAAACTCTGAGATTAAAAGCCAATGGGGATAAACCAAGATGTCACACACTAGTCTTAAATGACAATTTTTGGTGCCACAGCTGAAGTTTATTCATTTCATGCTGGTGCATATGCTCTGTTTCACAACATCTATCTGATTCTTCACAGTTTTCTCTTCTCTGCATCTCAAAGCAGCGTTCCTCCTCATGTACTCGCTGCTGCTTTCCTAGAAACAGTACACCATGCCCCTTGTTGAATTCCTCCACAGGCTTCACACTCACTCTCATACAGTTGACACCAATAAACATCTCATGGGGAGTTTTACCATCATGATCAGATCAGTTTTCAAGCATCTCCCGGGGCAATTAAATTGGAAAAACAACACTGGCGTATTGATATTGTTTTGGAATATGGAACAAGCATCCATACACATATACACACATACCATAAATGAACAATAAAATGTACATACACATACAGAGGAAGGAAACAACATAAAATAACAAAAAAATAATGTCAAAGCCTTCCAGATATATAGAGCTCATAGTTCAGGTCCACCTACCACTGGCTGAGTCACCTTTGACCTATCCTTAGGGTGCCTTCAGACAGGTTCAGGCTGCAGAATTGCGTGGTGGTGCTGCAGATGTGTCTGTTTGTGCTGAATGTAAATGCTGTAAAACAAGCAGGAAATAACTTTTTACTTTGCTGAGTAACCGGCTTTCTCATTGCCGGCGCTCCCTCACTCTCATTCACTGTCTTTGTCTCTCAATCAGTGTTCCACCATTGGAGACAAACCAAAGGAAACTTCTTCCTGTCATTATTTTGCGTCTTTTATTATAAGCCAGACACAGGCCGCAGCATGATGTTGGGCTCCGTTTTTTCCAAAGGTTGGATATGGCTCAACAACTTCACTGCAGGTCGTAAGCAAGCTAAAACTTACCAAATGAATGTTAAAACCTGCGTTTTCACCACAGCACCAGATAATGTCTGTTTGAATGTGCCCTTAGTCCTAGTGAGTGTGTCAAGAAAGAAAGTCCTTTTGACATTAAATTAACGCTCTGTACTGAGTCCCTGAAATGACTAGTCATTACTATTTAAGAACAGAGGTGATCCTTCCGTGTACATAAAAAAAGGCTCTTTTTTAATTTTAATGTCGAAAAAGACCAACAAGTCTTAGTTAAGTTACCCCAAATCCCCCCCCCCCCCCCCCACACACACACACACACACACACCTTTTTTTTAAGGATTGAGGTGATAAGCTGTGATCTGTATTTTTCAGAATAGCAGGTGAACCTTCATGCCTCGAGTCTTCTGCCTGTTAAAGTCACAGGTGCTGAAGTTGCCTTTCTTAGAGACAGGCGTCAGCACAGAGACCAAATGCTTTCTTCCAGAAAACTGAATAATATCCCCCCAGACCTTCACAGAATTGTAAACTACAAGGTTGGCTCTAACTTCATTAATGGTGTTTTTGCAGCTAAGCAGGCCCCAACGGGACTGAACGGAGTAAGCCCAAGAATCTATATAGAAAGCTGAGTCAAGACATGAACAAAGCCAGCACCAGATTAAAAGAGCCCAGTTATAAAAACAGTAAACTGGGCAGGCTGAGACCACCCATGCCAGTTGGCGTTTGACACTATTGATGTTTGTGTCCTTCTGTTCATGTAGAAGAGACTACGTTAAGCTTCTTCTCCGTAAATCACCAAAAGGAAAATCTCCTTGCTCAGCTGTCAGTGCCACACAGTACATGAATGTCAGTGTTCAGTCATCACTTCTTGTACACAACGCAAATCTCTCCAGTACATTACTGAAACCTCTCAAGGGCAGGAATATTCTTTCTATACTGTTTTTTTCTCAGCACAGAGTAGCATGGCAATCGATAATACACTGTTTTAAATTGAAATCTGTGACCTTCCTAACTATTCTGTCACCAGGACTTGGTTTTAGTTGACCATACAGCTGCTACAAGCAACCACGACTGGCAGAGTTTCATAGAGTTTTAGAGAACTGACAGTGTTGCATCCACCATTTGGTCCAAGTGTAAAATTACCATGATGTCACCTGTTTTGGCCTCGAGTTTGGCATTATGGATTATATAGTTATGCATAATATATTCAATTTCTGCCAATAGATCTCCTTAAATGCTACACACTGAACCTTTAAGAAGCTATTGGAGCTGCCCCCTGCTTGCCAATAAAAATTTTGCATGTTAAAGACACTTTCACGTTAGCTTCACATCACAGGTACTGAAGATCTGTCTGCTAATTATACTATCAATGATTTTGTCTTACACTTGCTAGACTGAACACTAGCATATAAGCAATGTATAATTTAATGCAGTCATCTTGTTTTCAGAAATTGATACTGCTCCTATAAAACTTCTCTCACGACAACTTGGTTTCATCCGTGTCCATAATATCCACCGACGCTTTCCTCTCTAAAGTGATCCCCCCGTCCCCCCCCCCACACACACACATTTTTAGCAGTTGTCCGTCCTGTCAGATAACTTCTATACTGGTCCTGTTTTTCTTCCTGTTGTTACAGACATGTCTGAACTCGGTGCGGTGCCCTGACTCACCCACAGCCTTGTCACTTTCACTGTCACATTTGTCGAGCTGTGATGTTTTACCCCTGCGATGGTCTAGGACTTATGTTAAAGGGTGTTCCTTTAAAGGACACTGAAAGCGGAAATATTACATAAACAGCAATATTCGGTTGTCTAAGAAAATTACCATTCGTATCTGGATATGTGGGGTAACATTTGACATATTTTTGAGTAAGGCTCTGCTCCATGGCTCAAGTTTTCAAATATCAGACCAATTTTTACTTGTTCTTAGTACTTTGTTCTAACTATTGTTTGAAACAGTGTGTAATAATCTTTTGATTTGTAGTCCCTAAGTTATCATTAACTTGCTGCAGTCTTATTCACCTGCAGAAGAGCGAGAGCAGGAGAATAACAGACTAATAAAATGTTTCTGCTCAATCAAAATGATTTATTTCAGCTAGAGAAAAATCACCTAGATATTTATATTTAATGAGCAATTTAATAAATTTTACATGGCGTAAAAATAAATGTCCGGTCATAATTTCAACATATGTGGTAAAATATCCGTCTTTTGTCTTACTACTGTTTTTCAAACTTTTTATAATATCTATAAAAATAGAGATTTATTATGTTTTTCTTTTGGTAACACGATCACAGTAATCTCATATATAGAGGCTTGTTATTTCCAACCGTTTGCCGCATTATGAGGGGGAAAAAAAGAATATAATATATAAGAGTAAGAGATGATGGGATACTCAGTAAGGATCCAAGAGTGCATTTGCTTTTGTTACCTTGGAAACCACAATACAGTGTAGCAGGCAGCACTTCCTTTCATGGGCTGGACAGGTACTCTTATTACGGTCAGTCATGGTGCATCGCTTCCTCTGACGTCAATGTGACTCATTTTACTTCACACTACATTTGTACAGGTGAGAGAAAGAATAGCTGTATTCTGTGTAGGTTCGTATTAATGGATATACTTTTAGAAACAGGCCTCTAAAGGTGTTGTGGAGGTGTATTAGATTGGGGCTGAGCTGATGCATTCACAAAATGAAAAGACGTTTTGAAATGACCATTATAATAGATTTTTCTACCTGCACCTTTTTGGGTGAAGGTTTTGCAAATTAGAGATTAATTGCGCTTCCCAAGTGTAGTAAGTAAGCACTAACGTTGGAGCTTATAGCTGAACTGTGGAGGAGGAGGGTAGGTGCATAATCCTTCATTAATACATTTCAGGCTGAAAGGCAAGAGCTTCGACTGTTGTACACCAGAGGTAGGCAAATAGTACATCTGACCCTCCAGCAAAAATATTTGGCCCTTGAGATGAAATGTTGTTTACCTGACAAGGAGCTTTAACAGCCATGTGAATTATGAGTCTTGTCAAGGTAAAAGTAGTGTTATGTTGTTATTAGTGCTGCAAAACCTCATGGTAAGGACTTTTGGGTGGATGGATGGGTCAGTACTGTGTGTGTGACTTTGACAGAGGAGACCTCTGTTTCTTTCTCAGTTCATAATAATAGTTAACAATGGTTTTTCTTCCACCATGACCATGATCTTCCCTTAACCTTAACTGTGCAGAACGTACAGCAGCTCTTACGGCTGCATGATACTGGATTTCTGCTGATATCCGATATGCTGATATTTTTGTCCACCTAATTGCAGAGCACATCAGGTCTCTCCTGAAGTGGAATTAACATAATTATGCATACTCTGTATCATAATGAACCACTGGCAGATGCAACAATCATTCCAAATAACAACTTTGCTACAAGTTTTGTGCAATAAAAAAAAATACATCCAAACTGCAGACGTACTGGCATTGCGCGTGCATAATTAAAGCATCATCTTATCAATCTGTCAATTTCAGGCTGATGTGATATTCCATTTAAAAGCCTCTATCAGCCGATGCCATTTATATTATTGTGCATCCCCAGTAGCTTTTCTCTTAACCGTGACCAAGTAGTTTTTGTGCCTAGATGTGAATATGATATGAGAAAATCCTGCGCCTATTTATGTAATTCTGTAGTGTGATAATCAGTTGATAAATTGTGAATGTGTAAAATAAACAGACAGCATTGTTTGCTTTTCAATAATGCAGTAAATTAAATACCTGATGAATCAAGATACTTGATTACATTGATGCAAAAATCCATAATAATTCAGTATTGCCACAACCAGTTCCTACTAATTGATTCATAAAATTGACCACGATGGCCTAATATAACCAGAGATGTTAAAGGGATAAGACGCCACAGTATAACAGCCAAAATCATGATATTTGTCTGATATGGGGTGTACAACACCAATGGCTGTAGTTAATGTAAATAAAATCTTCATTCAGCCTAAAAAGACTATAAATCGACACTGAGTCACACAGAGCAGAAAACTGCTATGTCATGCTCTGTATTGACACTGGTCACACCTCAATCGGTAATGTTCAGCTTTACCAGCTGATAGAGAGACAAGCGACTGTGGCATCACCAATAGTTTTTTTTTTAAAAGGGTCATTTTAAAGCCTGGAGTTTTTGGTCTGCTGCTCGCCACCAACTTGAGAGTTGTTTGCAGCCAAGAAAGCACATTTAGGGTGACGGGTGGCCCGAGTAATCAGCCATCGCTATGATCAATGTGATGGGCGAGGCAAGCAAGGTGACGCTGCCCCCAATCCTACTCCACTTTGGATCCTTTTAAAGCCTCCTTAATTTAACAATGAGTTTCAAAATCGACACCAAGACACACATTAGAGGTGACATTACCTATCGAGACCCTAAATTCAAGTGAAAAAAAAAAGTTAATTGAATTTGTATTTCCAAAGAGTTTTCGTCTTGACTTCTATCCAGTCAGTTTTTTGGAATCACTGTGCTGCCATTACATAAATTGTATCTTATAGCTTTTAGGCACTGGCTTCAGAATTGACTTATGATTGTTGTTTCTTGGGAAAGTCCTACTGTGACAACATCTTTCAATGAATTTAATTTTTAAAAAATTGGAAAATTATGTGTAACATCATTTAAATGACTAGTTGGAATGACATGATGCACTAAAAGCAGGAGGCTGTGCATCTATGTGACAATAGCTGCAACACCTACAAGGTCAGATGTAAGTGTTCCCACTCAACTCGGAGGTGAAGGCAGGGACTTTGGCATGCTATGAATCCAGCTAAGAAAAACAGCCTCTGGGGACATGATTGTCACCTCTCTGGCAGGGAAGGAGCTAAAGCTAATGTGGGAGAAGAAGCAAGTAGATATAGTTTTACTCTCTGCTACACACAGCACCAGCACTGTAATAAAACCCATGTCTCCTTTTTACAAGTTGGTCTGCTTCAGGGTTAGAAGGGGAAAGGCAGATTTGAGTGCACTTGTGTTCCCACCTTTCATGCGGCTGTTGTGGAGAGGAAGGCTCTGACTATATATCACTATAGCACTATTGAGGAGGGATAGCACGATATAGATTTCTTTCCCCCAATGATTCACATTTATTCATTCTCATGACAGATCCTGAAGACATAACCAATAGTTTCACAAGGTAATAAGGCCTAATGGTGGAACCCCACCATGCACGTATCTGTCAGGTCGCAGCCGAGACTTTGTTTTGGTCAGATCTCCGCACGACTTTAAACCCCATCAGGAGCGTTTTGCCTGGCAGACTTTGTTAACTTGCTCAGATTTGCTCATATTTTAAGTAGTCAAATTGTTTGAACCTTCTGTATTCACGATCGGACGCTTGCACAGGGTGTTTTTTAAGAACCACCCAGATTCTCAGATTCTTCTGCCATTTGTGTGTCTTGTGTCTTGTGACTTCTCACCAGCTCAAGCTGCTCTGTGTTGGTTGACTATATTTCCCATGGAGCTGAGCGGAGGCCTGCTTCTGAACCGGACCACGGTGCTTTTGGTGTAGTTTGAAACATTGACTAGAAAGGTTGTGATTAGCTCCTGCGATCATGACATACACAAAAGACAACGCATCTATGCCTGGTGGAACTTAGCTGTAAAATGTAGTGAGCAGAGATGGATGATTTAATATTCATGATTTATTCATGATATGACTTAACCGGATCTAACTGACATCACAACAAAAACAACCACTCTGACTGAAGTACATCAAAAAACTTCACACGCATACTTTGGCTTTCATAGAACATCTTTACATCTTATAAGCTTGCTGTTAAAATATGTGTTGAATAGGCAGCAGATATATACACACATTCATATTAATACAGTGAACAGTCTCTCTTTCCCTGTATGAATACCTGTCAAGGGGCTTGGTCTCATTTGCACATTTGGGGCAGCTTTGGCTCAGGTGGTAGAGCGGGTCATGCAGTAATCAGAGGATATTTCGATTCCCGGCTTCTCCAGTCCAGTTGAAGTGTCCTAGGGCCAAGATACTGGACTGCAAATTACTGCTGATCTCCCCATGGCTATGCCGTCTGTGTGTGTGTGTGAGAGTGTATAGTTGAACTTAGTATCATTGTGAACACACCGTGAGGAAGTGCTATATTGCTCCTGATGAGCAGTTGGCAGCCTCTGTGTGAGAGAGTGAATGTGACAGGTGTTGTAAAAGTGCTTTATCCGTGCGCTGTGCATTTTGGTGGAAACAGATTTGTGTATACATTTTGTGAATCCAACTCTCAACTTTTCCAGTGATATTAATAGAACATGGTATTTAGAGAAGACACAGCAAACACAAGACAATTTCAGCATTTCGGTGATGCCTTTTCTTGGTGTGTGTATTACTCCAGTGTTGTTAGTGAGCAACTTTACTGACTCAGATCTCCTTTATCTTACTTTGAGGCTGAGTAAGCAAGCCATTCTTCACAGAACTGTATTAGGATTCACTCTAAAGACTCACATCGACATTATCTTTCCTCCTGTTTGAAATGAAAGTCACGCTTCTCTGCACAGACAGTTCAGTTTTGAGTGATCTGAGGGGCAAAGTGGATGAAGATACTGACCCATTCTGTTTGCTCCAAAACCAGTTTGTCCTCTAACTGGAGTGGAGTGTATGTTTTCCTTAAATGTATTCCAGTTCAAGCGACTCAAACCCTCTGAGCCATGAATGAAAGTAAAGGAGTGTGATCATCCGTGTAGCGAGTCTTCCTCACGGGAGCTGATGGGATCTTATCTGTAGCCGCTTCCTGACTGTAGCTCAGATAGCGGCACTCCTGGCAGTGCCCTCAGATAACTGCTGCTACAGAGCACGTGCTTTACCAGACATAAAGCTGCTGCAACATTAGCAACACCGGCTGCATCGCTGTGAACGTTAGTGCTGGTTGAAGGTGGTAGATATGAAGGAGATGAAGGGCAGGTAGATGGAGACAGAGGAAGTAGATCAAGATAAAGTGCTGAAACAAGGGCTCCACTTGTGGTGCATAGTGGGGTAACTGGGTCAGTGAAGTGTTATTTTTGTCAATTATTTCCCTTACCTGTGCATGTTTGGTATGTTGGTGGCTTCCTGTGGACTTGCTGAATTGCTGATTTGGAGAAGAGCTGCCGCAATGTGCAGCGCGGTGGCCAGGATTGTAGAAATACTTACAGGTATAACAGGTCGCATCAAAATCTGTAAAGGTTTCTGAGTATTTACCAGAAGATTCAACTGTTACTGTTCCCTAAATCTTGGTTGTTTGTTGTTGTTAATTGAAGGCGCATTGTGTCCTCTTTCATGGAGGCCACCATGTTTCTACAGGGTCCCAGAACAGACTATATACTTACTCTAGACACAGCCTTTCAAGTGTTGTTTCTCCTTTACACTAGGAAGGTGAGGGTGACGTGCGGGGATTGCAATGCAGCGATTATACCACCAAGTGCAACTAAATTCTACTCACTGGACCTTTAAATAATCTCATCACAGGACGAACATTTACAGCGACCAACAACTCTTAAATGTGTGTATTGACAAGTGAGTGTGTCTACAGTGTATAAAGGTACTGTTGAAAAAACTTTTCCTCCTTTTAAGGAGGACATTTGGGAAGATATTAAGTTGTTTTTTTGGGCAGCTGTGGCTCGAGAGTGACTGTGGCGCAGCGGGTCGTCCACTAATCAGATGATCGGTGGTTCGACCCCTGGCTCCTCCAGTCTTCACGTCGAAGAGTCCTTGAGGAAGATACTGAACCCCAAATTGCTCCCGCTGCGCCATCAGTGTATGAGTGTGTGAATGGTTAGCTCCCAAAAACTGATGAGCAGTTGGCACCTTGCACGGCAGCCAAAACCATCAGTGTATGAATGTGTAAATAAGATATGTAGTGTAAAAGCGCCTTGACTGGTTGAAAGACACTATATAAGTCCATTTACCATTCTGCGGGTTAATAGCTGTCAAAACAAAGCTGCAGTATCACATATACACAAATTAACAAATTAAAAATTGCCCATCTACTATGCTGTTAGAACTGGCTTTCTTACAACTGCTAAATAAGGTCATACTGAATTACCATAAATAAGAGCGAGGGTTGTTGAGGAATATATTCAAAGTATTTAATTGTTGGCTGCACTGATGTTGCAGTCCAAATTAATTTGGAGCTCCGTGTTCATATCCAACCAAACACAGTGATTAATTCCCTCATGAAAAAACTGGACCATTAACTGTAATGAGACCATTGTGCAGCTATCATGAAACATGCTAAATCAGCAGAGTCAGCACCTGCTCTGTTTCTCTGACACTGACCGACATTCCCATTTCACCATCCTGCCGCCTCAACGGCTCACAGGCAGGACTCCAAAGCAGCGTCGTCCTTTAACAAAGCGACAGTGATTGGCAGGCAGGCCCAATTACAGCCGCAACCAGCTGACACAAGCACAGGTCATCAAATTCCCATTTGGACTTCCAGTTGTCAAGTAGTCCCATTGATCCCGGAAGTATCTATTGAAAGCTGAAGAGGGACTGTTACTGTCCGGGTCAGGGGAGACGAGTCAGGACGGGTTCAATTAATGATGCATCTTGGGAGATTGACATGATTAGTTGTGGTAGTGAGGAAAGCCCTGTGGTTTTGTCATGCGATGCTGATTTGTATGTCATTTTTAGAGAGAGAAAGACAGAGGGTTCATCCTCAGGTCTTTGTGTCAGTTTTGTATTTATTTGAGAAATTTGAGCATACACATGCGTTAACTGTTTTTGTAGTCTAAAGAAATAAATAAAAGGGATATTAAAAGTTGCAAAGTAGGAAGTATGACATGATATGAGGCTATATGAATGCTAAAAGTGTGCTACATCATATGATCAGCCTTTATTATTGATGTTTATTTAAATACTTATGTCTGTAGATGTCTAATAGATAATAGAAATATGTTCACTGGCAACATTTTTTCAGCATAAACAAAATATATAGTTTGGTTAAGTATAGAAAAAAAAACATATCATTGCTGACTTATTACGTTTTTAACCAAGACCATGTTATTTTACTGCCCATAAACAAGAGATGGTATAATAATAAAGAAAAACAATCACACGTTAGTTGCTATAAGCAAACTCAATCAAACTAGAGGACCCAATTGTAGACCCGAAGGGTAATGGAAAAAAAAGGTAACTTTAAATTCTCATGGCAGGAAGGAAAACATGAAATAACTCAAGGTGGCTGGGAAGTCCAGGCAAATAGAAGTCCAGCAAACCAGAAATAAATCTTAAGTCCAACAAACAAAATCCAGTACAAGGAAAAACTACAAACAAGAGCACGGGAGAGCAACAAATGGAACAAAGGACTGACGTACGGACACACAACACAGTACTGACAGCACGACTTAAACTCACAGACTAAATACACAAGATGTACAGCTAGACACAGGTTAATCTTATAAGGGACAGGTGAAATCAGTGAAGGTGGAACAGATTCAAAACTGGTTGGAAAACACACCCCAGGCAGGACGTAAAGACACACATAACGCAAGGAGAGGTGAGAATCCAACCTTGACACCTAGTCAGTGTGTGTTTTGAGGCTCTGATGTTCAGTCTGAACTTTTTGTGACTTCACATGAATGTTTAACGGCTTCTTCACTATGTTGATAAAAATAATGTAATCTAGGTAGCATTACTTTTTTTTTAGGCTGAGTCTGGGTTGTCTAAAACATGCACACACAAATTAAGTCTGAACACACAGCGGTGAGAAAAAGCTGAATACCATCAGGGCTGACTATCTTGTCTCTTTACAGCTGAGACAGGCGTGTCTTCTGCAGGTGCTTTTTTCAAATCACAGGCTCACCACAACATCAGGGAGAAGTGGCAGTAATCAAAGCTTCAGTAAATGCTCCAGCTGTAAGTTTTCCATGGAACTGAAGTTCACTGAAATCAGTACACTCCATTAAATAATGACAACCTTGTCCTCACTGTGGGGTTTTCAGTCTTCTGGTGGATGAAATGGAATAAAAAGCCCGCTGATATTCTAATATTAATATTCAAATTGTTCCATTTCATTGAATTCTGACAAGTACAGCTCCACAGTAAATTGGTTTGATGAGGATCAACTCTTTGTTTCATGTTAATGACTGATATGAGCAAAAGCATTTAAGCTAATCATATTTATTCCCCATTAGCTGCCGCCTTGTCATCCAAACAATTAGTCCGATGCTCTGAAATCATCGGTGCGACTCTGTCTGCGTGTGTTAGAAGTCCGGGTACGTCTGAGAGTGTGTCTGCTCATGCACGTGTGCATATGCGTGCGTTTCTTTAAAGGAACTTTGGTTTTTGCCCTTTCCAGGTCAGCAACACCACCAAGAAAGTACAGAAACTTTATTGCTTCAACTTCAAGCTTAATTAAAATTAAATGAGTAAACCGCTTACTGTGTTCCACATAAACAAGATTTGGAAAACTCCTCAGTACTGAGGAGTTAAAATATCTGAGACCACAGATTAATAACTCACTAATTTGTTTGGCACCAGCGTGAGTCTCCACCTGCACAATTTCTCTGTGATTGATATCAATAAATATGGCTGCTTATGCCAGTACACTCCACAACAGCAGTTCATTAGTGAGTCTGAAAGCCATTTGGCACAAGTAATTAGCTTTATTTATTCTCAGTCGGCATCAATACAAAATTTTTTGAGTTTTTACAATATTTGACTGCAAAAACGAGTGTAGTGATATTTATTTTAGAGTTTCTGTAACCACACATTCATCTAATCACTGTCATGTCTTAACATAGTAGCAGAAAGCTGGTTATGATGAGACTTAACTGCATTGATTCTTAAAATTTGAACCCCTTTTCTAAAAAAGTAGTTGAATTTTTAGTTCGTTATGAGCCCTGCAGCTGCTTTTTCCACTAGCCAGGAGAGCAAACTCACTCACTCACTGAGGTCAAAGTCGGGTTTACAGTAGCCCACAAGATGAGATGAAGGCATTGATAACCCTGTCAAAGTCTCTAAAGGACAGACGAGATTTCATCCAGAGATGTTCCCCAACTGGCGAGAGGACTGAACCCTCATGACCTGATGAGTGAAAGAGTAGTGAGAGTTACATGTGATCTCAAGTCTGTAACAGATAGTGCACCGTGGGCCGACAGGCTGCCAAGATAATCTTTTGAATTTGGCGGATCACACAGAACAAGCTCAGATCTCTTTATCTCCTATTCATTTAGAATTATTCTGGAGAATTAGTCGTATTAATACACCATCCAGCGCAGAGTTATTTCGGGCATTTGGGAGCTGCTGCCAGAGAGGAGTGATATCAAAATACTGGCAACACTTTTGAGTGCAAAGCAGCACTCTAATTTAACATATCGCTAAAAGTATACCTCTTTATTTATTGCCTACTTTGTTGAAACATACATTTTCTCTCCCTGACTTTTTATGGTTTTGATTGAAGTCGTCACTTGACGAGGCCTCGTTTGATTTCAAAATGATTACTTTGCAGTGATATGTCACCCTTTCCCCAGGACTTCTGGGATTGATTGTGTATTTATAAATAATTTGAATAATTTGAGTATCCGTCTCATGTAGCCATTTTGCTAAATTGCAAATCTTAACTTACCACAGTCTTCTAAACCTGTCACTTTTCTGCCTAAACCGAATTAAACCTTAACTATTGGTTGTCACAAAATCTACTTTTTGCTTTCAAAAGTGATTTGTATGGTTTTGCCGGACACTATCAAATAATGTCCTCCTGCTGATAGGGACATCAGATCAGAAAAAGCTGCTCCGTGTCAGACAAACAGCGTATTATGTTAGAATTTGGATGATTTGTACGTCTTTTTGACAGTTTCATCACCTTCGCTG
The DNA here is from genome assembly GCA_028641955.1 of Protonibea diacanthus. Classification (NCBI taxonomy): domain Eukaryota; kingdom Metazoa; phylum Chordata; class Actinopteri; family Sciaenidae; genus Protonibea; species Protonibea diacanthus. The sequence continues at coordinate 9,335,796 of CM053977.1, forward strand.
AATGCATTTAAAGCCTGCTTGTGAAGCCAGACGCTGGCTCTACTTTGGCTGACACCACTGTCACTGTCACGATGAACTGTGACCAGGATGCATCATTTTTACACCTCAAATAACCCAAACTGGCAGTGGAAAATCTTTAATCACAATGAGCCATTTTTGAAACTGATTCACCTTGGAGCACCCTTTCACAGGTCTAAAGAAACACTAATAAACTAACATGCCATGCATTGAGGCTGTTCGTTAAGGTAGCTTTGAAGACATGACACATTTGACAAAACATTGCTTTCATGTGTGTGCTACTCAGGGCATACTAATATAAGAAATAGAGTTCCACTCAGCCAACACTTCACTTTGAGCCAGCATCCTCAGTCATCTGAACATGATTAGATAGAAATTTGGTTTTAATAATATCTGCTTTTTGGGACTGTGGGCCAACAAGAAAAGGAAAAGTTAAAACACAGCTCCTCTATGCTGATTGATGACTGCAATAAATAAGCTCATTTGAAATAATCACCACGCTCCCACTTGTCGCCTCCAACGCCTCATTGGACAGATAAATTGTTTGTTTATTTGTCCTGTTTACCATATCTCCTTATTCTCTGCCAATTATGACAGCTCTTTCTTTTATTTTAACTTTTATTTTAACTTCACAGTGCCCGCTGACAACACTCGGAACATTAACACAGCTTTAATCACATTATGCCGGAGAAGTAACGTTTTATTAGTTATGTTTAAGAGTTAAAGAGAGCCATAGCTTGAAAGTTACAGACCACCTTCATTCAGACGGCAACATTTTTCAAGACCTCACCCCCCGCAGCGGTTAAAAGAGCAAGACATGAAAGATTAGGAGATCTGTTTCAGGACTGCATGGGTTCAAATTAAAATTTTTACTTTCAAGGTTCCCCACAAACCTGTAAAACAGTAAAAATGATGAAAATGTTGGGAGGTATTTGTGACATTCATAGCGTAGCTGGGAAATGAATCTTTCTGTTACAGCACTCCGTGGAGGGCAAGCAACTGTATTTACATATTGATTATTATTTTGCCCGAAGGACTTCTTTTCTTTTTCCTCTTCTTTTTGAAATAGCCAAGCCAGGGGGATGGAGGCATCGGGGTTAGAGAAAGAGATGTAACAATAGTGTTTTATTATGTGTGCCTCATATCTCATATCTACGTCGGTTTACAACCAGAGCAGTCAGGAAAAAAAAAAAAAAAGATTGTCCTCCTTTCGTGTTGATGCAAACAGCGACCTTGTGCCTCCAGGTTATTTTTTTGTAACCAGATGCTTTTTTTTTGTCTCCCCCTGCTTGGAGCAATTTCATAGTGCACCGTAGCATTTTTTTCTTGTGATAAAATAAGGTGGGAGAGCTCACTAGAAGGCATTCTCAATATATACTAAAGATACCGTGCATTTGTGGTTTTAGAACCTGCCCCTCTACCTTCATGACTGCAGGTGGTCCAAGCACCTGGCGTTTCGTGCATACCTGCTTCACTTCGATATAACTTCTTCAACATTTACATGCAGATGTAAATGTAAGTAGAATACACTTATGGCAAAATGCCAGTAAGACGGGGTGTTTAAGCCGCTAGGTGACATTAATGGCTTCATATAGAAATGTGTCCTCTACAACTGTCTGCAGGCCCGTATTAACGCCATTATGGTTGATGAAATCCACAAAGAAAACAGCTGCTGCAGTATGTTTTCCTCTTAATTATTCTGAATGTTTATGTGTAAAATATTGTAGCAAGTTTCATCCAATTAACATAATTTGTTTTGCTCACCTAAATAGACGCGCAAATGATGCTTGTGGTTTCCAAACTGGTTGGCAATAACTAACCCTCACACACGGTGAATATGCATGTCTTAATCTGTATTCAGAACAAATCAGGCGTTGTGGCGTTGCTGCAGGGTGGTGCAGTGGTGTGTTTAGTTGTGCTTCAGAACGTAACCGCTGTGAAACAATCAGTAAATGACTTTATTTCTCTGATTCAGCGGCTATATTGCTACAAACAAAATGAAGCTTCTTGGTATCACTGTTTTGCAGCATAAGCCAGACACAGATGTTAACCAATTGGATACAACTGGAAGAGTTTGTTTTTTTGGCATCCATACGGCCCCCCCACCGCTGCATCCTAAACCAACTACTCTCACTGCTGATTTGTCTTAATAGAGCTCCTGCTACCAAACACATTTCCCACAACTTGTCAGACTCTGTGCATATTTCAACTGAAACACAAACAGCTTACTTGTTGATTCCAAAACTTTCTTTTTGGTTTGATCTTTGAGGTTTTAGTGATTTAGTTTTTACTTATTTTCTACAAAAATGTTTTTTGTCCCACTGCTATGAAATTTCACCAAAGTATTTTGCTTGAGTATGTGGTGTAAAACTGCTGTTTCCCAGGTCAAGAACAAACCTTCAAGCACAATTACATATCAGAATTATGTATGTAATTACTTTGGTACAACAAGGAGTGGGACAAAATCATGCTTTGTAGCAATATCAAACTAACACTGACCACCCACTTGAGAATAGAGAGAGAAAGAGAAAGTCTAACATCCTTCCCGTCTGAAGACATTGTGTCAAAAGTCAGTGTTTTTATGATTTTGCAAAGGATCTTGCAGGGTCACCATTTACATGACTACAACGAGATTCATTTTGTGATTTCTTTCATTCCTGCACCTGGTGGACATTTGCAAGAAAAACTGTTCAAGAATGGAGAAGAAACAAAACCAGCTTTTGGCCACAGCTGTCCTTGTGTGAGCACTTTGAAGGCTGCAGCGATTTCTGTCCACTTTGACATATCAAGGAGACACTCTCACTTACACCACAAATCCACCAATTTCTCCTCCTCAGTCCAAGTGAACCGAGACTTCACATTCTTACACCACCCAAGACTGTGCAGTCAAATGGCAGCATGTTGCCTGCTTCCGGATGGTGCTAAAGAGAGCGCACTGATTGATTGTTGACCCTGCTCATGTGATTTAACATCACTATTTACATGAGCAGAGACTAAAAACCTCAGATAATGTCAAATAAGTTTAATTTTATCGGAACATCAAGACGAGAAAAAAACCAACTTGTGACAGCTCGGACTGAGTTTAATGACCACCTTACACTAAGAGATCCAGATGACAGGAGCGCGCCGCAACTTGAGCTAAACTTTCAGGATTTTATGTCAAAATTGATCATTTGTCTACGACGGTGAAATTGTTTTTGGTGTAAGGCCAAATGTAACAAACTGCAGTTCACTGACAAAATATAGAAAGCCATTTCATCTCTGATTTGTCATTTTGTACTTGGACTTTCATCATAACACGGCTGGTGGACATTAGTATGTATGAAGGGTATTGTGACAGTTAGATTGAAAGCCCTAACCCTTCTTGCTGATTTTATTTCCCTCCTAAATCAATTTGTTCAGCTACTTTTGACTGCTACTGCTGTGACAGAGGTTCTGGTCGTGAAATTTCCCAAAAATTGACAACACCAACATCATCCCTCAAAGTTTCTTGGGGGCATCAATAAAAAAGGTTCAGTATACTGTATGAGTGCTGAAAAACACGTAAAACTTGACTAACTGCTACAAAACCTGAAGCCATGAGTTAGAGATGTGACCTTTTAGTCAGTTTAATAGCGAAGTGGCAGAAGACCACAGAAGGTTATGAGACGCCCATCTTTATTTTTAACTTCACGACAGAGCCCCATTCAGCATCGAAGCCGTTCATTTTTCTATCTGTACATCGACTTACGAAGCCATTCTGCCTCTTCATGTGTGCATCTTTTAAGGCAGGCGATAACAGTAATTGAAAATGAGCGCTGTTGCCCAGCACTCCTGCTATAATTCACTCGCTACACCTCACAGCAAACACGGCTCACACAATTCGCAGCAGACGTCTTGGAATGCAATTTCAAATCCATCTCATTTCAGACAGACAGAAAGTCGCACATCAAACCGGTTGAGTGTGTTATGTTTGTACTTAGAGCATCCAGAATCCTCTCCAAAGCTCACTTTAGTGTTGAAAGGGAGATACCGTAATACATGAAAGGTGTTATTCAGCATGCATTAGGAGAAGCGTTGAGTACTGTAGTCACACAATAAAAAAAAAAAAAAGTAAAAAGTTTTCCAAAAGCTGGTAAAAGGAGAATGCAGTCAAAACTTTGGTTTGTGCCTAAAACCTATTAAAAGTCAGTATTAAAGAAGTGATTGCAGAGAAAAGGGTAATTTAACTCAAATCAATTGACAGGCAGCTCCTCTGAAGATGAGCCTATCGACACAGATTATGTTGACAAAAATGTACTATTATTTTCTGAACAGGCTTCACTTGAATAAATGTTACATTTCATCGATTATTAGAAATACAGGCGTCTCGCATTTAGTAGCATCTTGGGCGTAGGTGCTGATTGCAGTCATGATTGACCATGATTCCTCCACGCCTCGCTCTCTCCTTCATGTTGTGAAGGCAACCTCTGCGGCTGAGAAATGATGCAAATGCGGAAGTGCCAAAAACTGCAGTTCTTCAAACGTCCACTCGAGGCTGGCTACAGAACGAGTCTCTCCATAAGCCCCTATGTTAAAATATCTAACTTCACAGCAGAAATAAGCATGTTTACAGCCTGGTACAAAAAACAGTTTTGGTTTTTATAGCTAATTTTCCCATTCACGACAACTGTACTGAGTGTCCACTTCAGTTGACAGGCGGATGCTGTTACAGATGCCTTGTTTGAGCACCCAGGAGTCATTCAGCCCATCTCAGGTTGGCTGATGATCCACATGGTGGATCTAGGTGAAACAGGCAGGACAGATTTTGAGCTTGTAAACAGCTCTTCCAAAACTAGGGGTGAGGTCATGCATAGACTGTCCATTCTTTATACTGTCAGTGGTCAAACCAAAGGCCCTATTTAGTTTGTTCATTTTGAGCTACTGTAGAAACATGGTCAACATGGTGGTCTCCGTGGAAGAGGACCCTCAGCATCTGTAGGTATAATGGGCCAATTTTAAGGTATCAAAAACATCTTTATCTTTATTTTCAAATTATTTTATTTCTGTTTTTTTTTTAAATTATACATTCATGAAAACTTAGTTATGAATATAATATTCTATTTCCGCCATATTCTGTAGATGGAGCCCCATGCAGTGTTATACAGTTAGGGTTTGATGCTATGAGTTGAGAAACCCATTGTAAACTCATTATTTTCACAGTTGTTGCATAGACATTTACAAGAATAGCATCGAAAGCTCTAACACGAATCCTGAGTTGCACTTGAAGTGAGAAGAAAGACTTGTGAAGATTTAGATCAACAGCTGAGTTTATTTCTCAGCGTCTGAGTAAATGAGAGCTTTAAAGCATTTAAAGTGTTTTACAGTTATATTAAAATGGACAAAGCTAATGGTTGGTGTGAATGTCACATTAGGACAGTTTATTGATAAACTAGCTCACTATATCAGCACAATTAAAGTCAGCATTAAAACTCAAGGCAGGCTATCCAAGCACAAGTGCTATTTATTATTTCTTGCTTTATTACAGGTTCTCCCTATAAACTGAGGAGAATTTGACTTCTCTTGATAAACAGCGCTTAAGACTCTCTTTGTTGTGGATCTTGTTAAATTGCACATTGTCAGTTTAACGTGCTGTTGCTGCGTGTTGCTTTTCTTATTCACTCACCTGCTCGCTCGTCCTTTTGTGTATTTTTTGTGTTCATACTTTTTGTAAATGGCAAATTTGATGACATACACGCATGACGGATTAACTGAAATTTGAAGATGGTTTGTGCATCAATCTGCTTATAATCAGCTGTGTATTGTGCTCAAACATTGACATTTTTGCTTGCGTGACCTTTCCTGAATGTGGCACAACTCGCTTAGTAGCTGATTTAAAGGTTGATAAATCCTCACAAAAATAATGCCTCAGTACTTTGAAAATTGCTTTGTAGCACTTTCTTTTATTGGATTGTTGCTGGGGAGTGTTGGACTCTTGTGTCAACCAGTTCAAATGTTTGCAAATTAAGAGTGTGTCTTCATGATATTCCATCCGCGTGGGGGGTTATTGTAAAAAAAAAAAAAAAAAAGAAAAAAAAAAAGTTAGCGTAGTTAGTTAAACTAACTTTAAATTGATGTAGACTGCTGTGTCAATCTGGTGATTATCAAACAAACTTCAGCTCCGTGTATTTTCACCAGATTGTGATTGAAGATTTTCTCTTTTGCTCTGATTAATAATCGGGAAGCGAACGGACAACGTGATTGATCAGTCAGTCCCCTTGCTGAGCTGAATTAGATAGATCCTGACGCTCCTCATCTCGTTATCAAAGCTACTGGGTGACAGTTTAAACAATAACCTCACTCATTAGATACGAGAGCCACTGTTTGCTCTCACTGAAAATGAATAAGCTTTAAATATTATATTTCATAAAGATGTAATCATTTCATCTGACGCTGGCAGAGGGACTATTTTTTCAGCTCCAGTGGTACACTATAAAATTCTGTGTGAAACCCTTAAATGTTGTTGGAAGTGCTCCATATTAATATTAATTAATTGATGAATTGATTAATTCTTCTAAATGTCAAGCTTTAACCCCATTATTAGCTTGCTTTTGCTGTTTTTATAGGAAGGCTGCAGGTAATGCAGAACTGCAGTTCCTTGAACGACCACTTGAGGCTGGTTACAAAAGTGAGTCAATCACTAGAAGGAACAATGTTAAGATGCCCAACTTCACAGCAGAGTTAAACATGTTTACAGCCTGGTACAAAAAACAGTTTGGGTTTTTATAGCTAATTTTCTCCATTCATGATAACCGTACAGGGGTGAATTTTTATGCAACTCACCTGTTCAGATTATATTAAGGCTTAAAGTCATGCATAATTAACAGCGTTTAGGCTTTGACTGACAGGTGGGTGCCGTTACAGGTGGCTGGTTTCAATGACCAGGCTTCATTCAGCTCACCTCGCCTGCACCCACGCTCCATGTATTTGCCCTATTTTGGATTAGCCGTGAGTCAGTGGAGTCAGGACTGCCAAGATGCCGATGGCCGGAGCCACCACACTGAGCTTTACCCTGGCTCTTCAGAAACCTGTGGCTGATGTCACAGACACTACATCCATTTTTATTTATACAGTCTATGGTCGAAAATAACAACACAACATACATAACTGTAGACCCTCTGCTGTTGGCAGAGGCCAACAACGTTTGGTCAGTTAATTAGTTACGTCTGATTGTGGATGATCATTCATCCCTCTTCCTGATGAACTGCTCTCAGCGGTCGGAAATTATGAGTACAATTAGTCTATAAATCAATCATTTAGAGATGATTCATTTCCTTCTCTGTTTCTATTTCAGGCTTTGGATGTTACAGATTTCCCAGGAAAAAAAAAGTTTGAAGTTATTTCACCAAGAAACTCTTTGAAAACACGAGGAGAGTGATCTGTCCCCTGACAGGACGCCTTAACCTTTAGTTGAGGATTTCACAGTGTTCGAAAAGTAAGATTTTACAAACATGATAAAGCACAGCGTGATATATAATATCATACATAGTTATGCTGGTCCTGTTTGTTGTGTGCATTGACCTTCAGTGTCCTTTACTGCTCTCTGTTAGGAGCCTTAGAGAACACACACGCACACACTCAGTGTGTCGCTGGACAGAAACGCTGATCTTCTGCATGAGCAAAGATGGTTATGCAATGGTCTCACCACAGCAGGTGCGACACACTGACAGTGGCGTGTTGTGAGAAGTGAGGTAGGAGAGGCAGACAGCCAGGGCTATTTTTAAAGCCACTATCGGAGCCATCAGTGAGGTCGGCTCGGATGCAGCATTATTCTGCATACCTGCTGACTTCTATGAGTTTTTTTTCACCGTGGTAGTCTCTGTGGTGAACTTGGATGATGAAAATAAAATGCATATAGATGAATATTTGAAAAGGAGTGTACTGTGATGAAAGGGGATGTGCGGGGTCGGATCTGTCAGAGATGAAACACTTAAGTTTTAAGTGGTACTTCGATGAGAAGGACAAGATTACACTGACTATAATACTCTGCCGCAGACATTATTTTTTTTAGGATGCCACATAACGAATGCTCAGGGAGCATTTGTTTTAGACTTACAGTCTCCTCAGCAGGATCATTTGGTGTATTAAAACAATCAAGCATCTGCGGATGCTGCATTTATCCATTTTCTATAAACATAGCCAAAAGCAAATCAAGCATCTCACTGAGTTCTGAGAATTAGACTTTCTTTTTTGTACAACAGAACAGCTGATTTACTTCACTATCTCGCCAGTGGCGACTCGAATAACATGATCAGTGACTCAGTGGGTGTATCTATGCACCATTGGCTCCTCTAACTGAGCCCGGCTTTAGTTAATCTAACCTCGGATACCTCATGCATCGCGAGCAGGCAGCTGTGGCTAAGGACCCACTACTTTACACCCAGCACTGAACTCAATTAACTGCCCAAGTGGAAAATTAGTGTTTGGGGAAATAATGCATAGAACAAGGAGGCAAAGAAGCAGAGGCATTACTGCAGATGATGTGGTCATGGACATTTGTTATGATTTACTGGTGCAAAGCGACCGGCAGAGTAAATGTTTTTCAACAGGAGGTATTTAGGGCATTCGGTAATAATGTGAAAAGCCAGAGAACAGCAACATAATAGAGATTAATAATGAAATATATTAATACCTGTGCTATATGTTGCTATAATTCCACTAACAAACATCAAAATAACAGAATGAGAGATTAAAACAAAGGGATGAAAAAGCATGTCGAGTCAGTGCCTCTAGGCAACAATATGCTCGGTTTAATAAGATTGTTGTATCTCATTAGGATATTATGTATCCAGGAACAATGCCAAACAAAAAGAGAACATTTTGAGTAACACAAATGAATCACCAGATGGGCTACAAAAAGCTAATTCCTAGATATGATGTTCTCTGGTATCTACAGGGTAGGCGTGTAATGCTATTATCTGTACCAGCCCATTGAACAAAAATATCTGTATTTGTGCGTGTATTTAAATTTATATCAGACGTGGGTAAGGCCTAGACTGGAATTAGTTGAACTGTATGTATTGCTCATCTTCGGAGTTAAATTGTTTCATGCTGCCAATTATACTCCTAATGTGTTTCTGTGTAAGTTTAATTGCTGACAGAATATCTCCATAAAACTTGATGTTTTAACCATGTATCTAAATTATTCCAGCATAAAACATGATTTGTGGGCCGCCCTGGGATCTGGTAGCGTGCAGGCTCCATGGATGTTCTTACAGCAGTTCGTTTCCAACACATATACCAACTTTTTAAAACTGAGTCTAAACTGAGTCTAAAAGCTGCTCCACTCTCAGTTGTCCAGATTACAACAGATCAGACAACTACAAACAACTGAGATCATGTTTTTTTTAATTTTTTTTTATTTTTTATCCCCAATTCTGATCAACGATGTAAGTTATTATTTTTTATTTTTTTATTTTATTATTGTCTCTTTTATATGTGATATCAGCCAATTTGATTGCTTTGCTATAACAGTATTAAAGAAAATCAAGCCGTAAAATACATAATATATAACTATAATAACTATAATGACGTTGTTCAGAAATCGCTCAACTTTTTCTTTTTTCCTTTTTTTTAAAAGAAATTTTAAGAAGCTTTTAACAGTGGCAAAATACACATCAGAGGAGTTCATTGGACCATATTGCAAAGTCCACACTAGATTTTGAAAAGAGGAAACTGAAAGCTGCCTCTGCTTCCCGTAGAGAACTGATGTTCAGTTTGCATAAGATGTTTCCCTTGACTACATGAAATTCATAAAAAATACATAACTAAATCCTTTCATTCATGAGTCAGTTTACTAGAGTCAGGTGAATAAACCGGGTTACTAAAAGAACAGATCTATGTGATGAGATTGAAAAGTGCAAATCTTACAATGGTAAATAGAATGTATTATATAGCATCTTTCTAGTCTTCCGACGACTCAAAGCGCTTTTACACTACATATCTCATTCAATCCACACACAATCCACAATCCACACCCAACATCACAGCTGGGTGAGGTTTGCTCTGCTCTGTTCTACCAATCCCAGCAACAGGATTTCTGTGCCGCGCTGCACCGGTTACTGAAAAAAGGCTTGTTGTCACATCCAGTTTGCAGGGCAAGCCACACTATTAGAGTGGGTGAAGTTACTCTTTAAAAACTGGAGGTTGTGATGAGATGAGACCCAGATGCTCAATTGGTGTGAAGTGTTTATAATTAAAAAATGGCTATAATAGCTCAGTGGGATAGATTGCGTAATTAATTAAGCGCTCTTAAGCTCTCTTGAACAATCTGAGGCAGTCTAACTTCAGTTCGTCAGATTTTTTTCTGCTGTGTGCATGCACGGTGCCAGGCTTCACTATCAGATTATGGGATAAAAAGTACACCTGTGCATTATCAATCGAGATTTATCTTGTACTGCACAATAAATCAGCTGATACGAGGCTGATTAAACCTGATTAAACCAATAACTTTTACCAAATATCTGAATTTCTAGCTCATTTCTTTGTACTTTCACAAATCTACAGTTCATAACTGAAAGCTGCGCAGTTTGCATATTTACATGTATAACTGAATAATATATTGTTTTTTTGTTTTACAGGTTGGACTAACAATTATTTTTATTATTAATTAATCAATTGAATAATTATTTTTTTGCAAATAAGTTGATAAAATGTCAGAAATTTGTGACATTATTCTAAAGACAAAGGTGATGACATTAAATATCTCGTCTTAGCCAACTAAGACTCTTAATATTAACTAATATTGACTCTTAAACTAAAATATTCATTGTCTTTGTCTATCACATTAGACAAAGACAAGCACAAGCATGGCTGTGCAGCGTTCTAGGTGTGTAATGGCCACCGGAGCCACTCACAGCTGTTCTACACAATGTTTGTGAATCCACCAGAAGAACCACAGCATGTTGCAGAAGCGTCTGACCACCCTAGTCTGCGGAGAATACAGAACAGATCGAGCAGGTCAAAAGTTGATTTTTTTTTTTTTTTTTTTTCAAAATAAATAAAATAAAATAAAAATAAAAATAAATAAAATAAAATAAAATAAATAAACTTCTGATCATAAAAACAGCCAAATGGGAAATCATTTAACTGCTCATGGTAGAAGCCACAGACAGTATAAAGAATGGATGGCCTTCTGTAATGGCGCCTACCTGTCAATCAAAGCGGCCATGCTGTGAATTATGCATCATTTTGAGCCTTAATATAATTTGAATGGATGACTTTAGACTCAGTACTGTTGTCATGAACGGGGAAATTAGCTATAGAGACCAAAACAGTTTTTTGTACCAGGCTGTAAACATGTTTATTTCTGCTGTGAAGTTGGACATTTTAACATGGGGGCTTATGGATAGTGAGTCGTTCTGTAGCCAACCTCATGTGGTCGTTCTAGGAACTGCAGTTTTTAGCACATCTGCATTGGCTTCACTTCACTTCACTGCCATGGAGGGTGCCGCTTGGTAGAAGCACATAAACCAAGGAAAAATTACCAAATCTGAGCAAGTTAACAAAGTTTGGAAATGCTCCTGGTGGGCTGCATCACATCTGTGCTGTCACATAGCCGTGCCCAGTGAGTTACAGGGGTAAGACACTGGAGCTCAGCAGTGTTTGCATTTTTTTAAAAAAACATGACTTTAATGATTAATTAATTATTATAAATTAATCAGCTAATCATTAATCAACCCATTGTTTCAGCTCTAACCACATACGTACATCAGGGATGGAGAGTCCACTCGAATGAAAACACTTTAAAAACTCATTCCCACTTCAGACATCTTAACACACCACGGCCTAGAGCTATTAATTAAAGCACACACCTTAGAGACAGTAAACAAGCTCTGTCCTGACAGTGCAAGTGATGTACATTACCACTGCAGGAGACGGTCGACCACATCAGTGGCTGCAGGTGCTGCACTCTCTCTCCTCTAGTATCTTTCAGCAGGTTTTATCTTGTAGAGAAGTGGTAATGAAACAGGAGTGAAGTCGTTTAGAGAAAAGCTGTTGATAGTAACACTTAAAAACCGAGACTGCGACACGAGTCCTCTGAGGGTTGTCTGACAGTCGCCACAAGCTGGGGACAAACAGTTGTAAAGGATGTTCGTGAGCAGAAATGCGCTCAGAAATCGAAACTCTTGCAGTCATATATACATTTTCCTCTCCTAAGCCTCAGAGTGTGGATGGGCAACCAGCCGTGGGCTTTTCATTGTAACCTCATGGGGCGGTAATACCTCTACTTTGTCTGAACATTTCAGAAAATCTGAAAATCTCCCTCCTTCTCTACTTTCTCAGTCTGTTTCTCTCCATTCTTTCTTATCTTTCTTATTGCCCTCATGGTTGACCAAAAGAAAATCTCCTGCTGCCAGAGAAGCCATCCTAGCTTGTCCCAAAGCAATTACAAGCCTGGCTATTTCTTACCCTCAGCTAAACATATTGCCGACTGATATTGCATGACTTCCTTCTCCTACCTCTTCTACCGGAAGATAACAGTGAAAAGTACACTCATACTGCAGTGAAATTGTCTGGGGAACAGGAAGCCTTCCCTTCTCAAGTTAAGCCTTTGGAAAACCTCCCTTTGATTGTATTTTCAAATTAAGAACCCTAACTGGCAGTCTGCGTGGACAATAAGAAGAAAATCAGCCATGATGATAATGCAAAAGTTAAAAGGTTTGCAGCAGGGACTGTACTATAGCACCAACACACACTTTGTTACATAAATGTTCTGTTTCCATGTAGTTGTGTAAGCACCTGAGTCACTGCACAGCAATTTAACGAAGCCAGACATTGTAACATCGATGTAACACTTGCCCACCATGAACCGCAACACGCTTAGTTCACATCTGAACAGGAACTGTTTTAGCGTGTCTCTCCATATCACTGTCCCCTCACTTCCTTCATCAGGACTGTCACCTGTCAACAAAGGCATTAAAATGGTCTACTGCCAAATGCTAACATATTATTACATTATTACTAAATTATTATGCTCACAATGACGTTGCTAACATAGTGATGCTAAATAGGTGTAATTATCAAATTCAACATCTTAACTAACATTTGCTATTTGGCACCAAACACTACTACTGATACCAGTGGGATTGGTTATGCTGTTTGTGGTCATAAATTGGTCTAAAGTTTTGCACAGTTTTTACCTGATGGTTGTGCTAGATGATAAAAACAATCACAAAAGTGATTTACAGTTTATGCCGAGGAGGACATGAATGTGTGTATCTAGTTTTGTCCAATAGTTATTGAGACATTTCACTAAACAACAAAAGAGGAAAACCAGAGGGAGATAACTAAAGTGAGAAGGCTTTTCTGCGGAGCATAAACGTTTCAATGTTTAAGTTTCATAACAAAAGTTGTTGAGATATTTCAGTTTGGTCCAAGGTGGTAGATTGGCTGACTGACATTGCCATCCCTAGAGCCACACTAGCATGGCTAAATAAAGTTGTTTTCATTACTTATTTCCCCACACACTGCAGGGCAAAAGAATTAATAAACATCAAACCATGACTCAGTATAAATTTCATCTTTCATCCATCCTAACCACTTATAGTATAAAAATCCAGCAGAATCCTTCCAACATAGCACAGGAGCAAAGACGAGCAAAGACGAGTCACATCCTTAAATCTTCGTCTGTCTTGTCTTTTTTATCTATGCATGGGCAACAGACATCTACAGTCTAATGAATGAATTAATTAATTTATTAGACGATCTTCAGGGTTGCAGTGAGTCGGGGGTGAGTGTCCCTCAAGTTCTTTTTTTAAACATTATTTTTAGGCTTTTTGAACCTTTTAATAGTTAGATAGCAGCAGCAGCAGCTGAAGAGTGACAGTGAGACAGTGAGAGAGGAGGAATGACATGCAGCAAAGGGCCGCAGGTCCAAATCATACCCTGGGCCTCTGCAGCAAAGTCACAGTTCAGCACTACTGGTGATGCAGTCTGTGACAGAGCTCTCTCCTTCCTTCATATCCTGCGTACCAGATACCAATCATGCAAGCATTGCAACTCTACTCACAATATTCTTGTCACATTTGACTATAGCCATTACACAGCAGTTATGTAATGAGATTTCTTGTATGGAATCTAAAAGCCATAACACATACATAAAGGTGACAGTGTTACATATTCCATGCCTGAAAACGGTTTATTTCACTGTTAGAAAGATTGTGGAAAAACATCCTTTAGCACGAACGAACAACGACACTCTGTCTACCCCGCTGTTCATTGCACACTGCATATCAAATTCACATGAAGGTCAGCTGATGGCACCTTTTTTCATTTTCTCTGTGACTAACAAACGCACTGTTTTTCTTGCTACCAGGTGCTGACTTATTGTTCAGGAAGACAGTTTTTCCCTCGGGGGGGACCGGGTCAGCCGCTGTGCCAAGCCTGAGAGTATGAAAATGGAGGTGACAGGATGTTGATGAGGAGGCCCGAAGCGTTACCTCCAACCGCCGTGCCCTGGAGTGCTCCACTCTGCCAGCCGGTAATGAACCTGTGAGGCTCCTCTCCGCTCACCTGTCACCCAGTCATTCTTTACAAACCGAATTTCACCCCGGAGAGAAAGAGAAACACGAAAACACACACAGAGTGTTGAGTATTCAGTATCAACCATTAGACGTGTTGTTTGTTTGCAGACAAACAACAGCACATTTCGTATGCTACCTGAGACAGTCTGACTGATTTTATGAAGCATGTGAATTAAAGAAAAAAGAAAAAGAAAAAAAAACGGGAAGGAAATAAGTCGGTAAAGAGCACAAAACAGTTGAGTGAGTGAGAGGTGAAGTGTAGAAGTGTGGAAGCAGTGAAGGGGTACAGCCGAAAAATAAGTACAGGTGTGAGTTGATAGAGGTAGATGAGGTGTGTGTGTGTGTGCGTAGGTGTGTGTGTGTGTGCGTAGGTGTGTGTGTGTGCTCTTCCGTGTCACCCCTCTGAGTTCCTGTGCCCAGCAGACTGAATCTCTCCCTCTCTCTGCTTCCTCAATCCCTCAAACCCACTGATGGAGAACATAGCCTCGATATGTAAGCTGACAGAGGATTTTCACTCTCACTCCAACCTCTCCCTGAATATTCTCTCCTTTTCTCATTCCACTATTTGGTGAGCCATAAAACCTTAAATAATTCCCGTAGAGTAGCAAAGAAGGAGTTGCTACTCTACTCTATTTTTGGGGGTTCTGGAAGTAAAAGTCATTTCCTTGCACAGACGACTGTTAGGTGACTCATAGTTGGGTGTGCATGAAACTCACCTGGTTGCATCATCAGTGTGGAAGACGAGGAGATGTGTTAGAAAAAATATATTTCTGTTGCTATCATTCTTTAATTTTAATATCCAAACAGCAGCCTTGTGTATATAGAAACAAAGAGAGAAGTCCGGTATGGCTACAAGCTACCATGTCCTCCAACCTAAACAACCAAATATTGTCCGTGATGTCCAAAATGATCCACACACACTACCCTTTGTTTGGAATCACCTGTTGTATTGTCTATGAAGCGTCTCAGTCGTCTCAGATAATCTTTCTTGGAGAAGTCAGAGAGAGCTGTGGCAACTGGACTTGTAGATCTGTGGAGAGCTGTCATCCAAGTCATTATCATCACCTAACCTCAGGTGACTTAAACCAATCCGACGGCAGTTCTTCACAGATCTACAAGTTCGGTTGATTTACCCCTTCTTAATGGAGGAGCGCTAACAAACCAGGTCGAAACAATGGCCTAGTTAACAACCCCACCTAGGCTCATATACCTGGGTCTCCCCACCGGTCAGTCAGAACCGAAGACCGCTCTTTGACAAGAGGTGAAACTTCTTCACAGAACTACAACCAGTTGCCCCAGACTTGCTCATTTTCGGAGACACCAGTTATGTTTATTTTTCTTCTTTCCTTCCACAATGGCTTTTTAAACTTGGGTAAAAACAGTATAATTCAGACACCAAACAGATTATTTACATTTGAAATAGTTGATTAAAACTCTCATTTATTTAATGTTCCCACAGTGTTAAACAACAAATGAATACTGTTGTAACCATTTTCCTCTTGAATAAGCTCAGATTTTGAATTTCTTTTCCAGTCCAGAAAAACATAAAGTGACCCAAGATCATAACTGAACAGTGCCTGCACTTCTTAATATTTAGGGAACCCATTTTCCCTTTGGGCGCACTGCAGTCTACTCAGTGGTTATATTCTCTGTCTGTAGTATGTTCAGTGATCCAATTCCAGTAATGCTCACCCTAGACTAACCTATTATTTCTGTTCTAAAGATTTATTAATAATGTTGCTTGTTATGGGTGTTATTGTCACTGAAACAAACTAGCTTTATTTTTTTAACAGATTTTGATGCTGAGCTTTCCAGTGCCTTGATTTCTTATGTTTTTGTTTGACTGTTGCTCAGAGGGATCTTTGTCTCTTTCTGCCCTTTCCCCACTCTGCATGTACACAAACACTTTTTTTTTCTTTTTTTGCAAACCCTTCATACAAAATAACATGTATTTGTAAAGAGGGCTTTCTACAAGCCAGCAGGATGAAAGACCATTCAGAAATGCAGAGTAGTGCTCTCAGCCACCTGACCTGAAATCAAGCTTTTGTGGCAGGCGACCTCAAACTTTTGAGTGGTAGTGTAAGAGTTTTCTGACCTTGCGGGCTCATCAGCAGAACGTGTGTGCTAAAAACACATATGAACTCATGTGACTTTTCAGATAAAGTGAACTTTGAGTTAAGATTGATTTGTTATCTCCAGAACTCCAGTCATGTGATTATTAGTTGATTGAACAACCCAGGTCTCTGTTCAAGGATGATCTTTGGTGTTGAATGAGAGTGGCATGTGAAAAGTCAATGTCATGCTACTTTCACATTTGCTTCTGAGGGACAACAGGTGCTATTCACGTGGCTACAGGAAATCCTGGTCAGTAAAACTACCAAACTAATGCTACTTTTTTTAGTATTACTATTTTCATGGACATTTCATGCTTTTATTAGAAAGGAGATGGGAAAAGACATGTAACAAAGGAGCACTGCTGCGGTGGGTTATGGTTCATGGTTGATGCTTTAGACCCAAATCCCCCTGGGAGCCTCAAAAAGTTTTTCATTTTTCTCACTTTTCAGTCATTTTTCTGATGAGGACAGTCTCAGGATTTTTCAGTAGAGAAATATCCAATCACCGAGCTTTCTGTTGAGTTTGCCGCTATCAGTGAGCTCCAGCAAAAGATTAGGCTTTTGTGGAAACCTGATAAAAAACATTCAGCAGCTTAAATGAATTCACTTTTAGATTTTGGGCCAGTTTTGTTCAAATTTGGCAAATGTGGTGCAGTGTTTTGTTCACAGTTGTGATAAGGAGGATAAGGGAAGGCTTGTTTCTTCATAATGAATGGCTTACCCAAGCTGTCATGTAAAACCACATTTCACTGTTAGCTCGTGGGTCGTAGTAGTTGGCTGAGCAATACCAGAGCAGTGTTTGGAAGTCAGTCATTTTTTGGGGGTGGAAAAAATTGGATATTTTGGCATTTCTTGGGGTTGCCATCTAATTTATTGATTTGTCATTTTGGTCTAACAACCAAGATGACGGAGGTGCTGATGGTCTGATGGCTAGTTGATAAGCCGTTTTATGCTGTGTTTCCTAAACCATGCCTACTTCTGACTGGTCCAGTCAAACCTCAAGGATTCAAATCCCTGTCATGAGTACGCCCGACCCACAAATTTGTTTTCAGCAGGAAATACGACAGCAGAACAAGTTCAACTGTCACTTCATTATGACTTTAAAATCATCTGCCATAGCAGAGAAAAGACATGATTTCTCAAAAAACACATTTAATTATAACATCGGTACATAGAAAGAGGACAGTGTGTGGGGGTCTTTTGTTCTGTATCCTCAAAACCCAAATTGAAATAATGCAAATTGATGACCTAATGGCTCGTTTCTATATTGAGGAAATAATTAAAAGACTTTCAAATATAAATGTACAATAGCTAATAATACGTCTTCTCCTCTTCAGCAGCTCTATTCTTTTCTTTATTGCTGTGTCCTTTTAACCTCACCCTGTAGACGAGGTCTCATCAATTTGAATGGGCTAGGTAATAGAGTAGAAATTACACTGACTAGGCTGGATAATCTCTGTTTTTCCACATTTCCCACTCTCATTCTTTTGTGTTTTAACACCAGACTCTCATATTTGCTGTATTAGTATCAAGGTCTGCTTGAAGCCACATTATTTTATCAGCATGGTTGCTCCTGGCAGCACTTTCACCCACCATGAAGCGATTGATGAAGGTGTGTGTGTGCGTGTGTGTGTGTGTGTTTGTTTGTGTGTGTGTGTGTGTGTGTGTGTGTGTGTGTGTGTGTGTGTGTGTGTGTGTGTGTATGTGCGTGCGCATGCACAGGAAGCAACTTTTGGCTCAGGTGGAAATATTTGCCTTTCCATAAAACATTTTGTTCAGACAAAATGAAATGGAATATAAATTAATAAACACTCTGAGATGCAAAATATGACTGTGAAGTGATTTAGTTTGGTCTCAAGAACAGTCCAGTTCACAGTCTGTGTGATTTACCACATCACTATATCTGTACTCCATCAACTGGAATAATTGAAACGTATTTTAATTAAAACATTAGCCATCAATCAATGCAAATCCACCCAACAATAAAACTGATGAAATACCATTGTGGTGTATTAGTGTCTTTCATTGTCGTTGTGTGCTGTAAATAACATTATACAGTGTTATAATTCTTGACATTATTTGACAAAAAATTACATTGAATTCAAAATCCACCCTCACTACTTCGTCAACTTGCATCCTGTCTGGACTCTGCAAAGGCAAAGGTGTCGTATAATTCGTTGTGACCGCTTTATTAACAGCAGAGGCGGATGCATCTGCAGCAATGACAGGGGCTCCCAGCTCAGGGTCGCAGTGTCTCCCCATGGCAATATGTGGCGCTAAAATGGAAAACAATACATGCATTGGGAGCTGGGCCAGGCGGCGGGCTCAGTGGAACCAAAGGTCGTTGTCTTTCAATAAATCAGTGGAGGCAATAGCAGGGATGATTGTATAGGCTGGCAGCCATAGTGGAGCTATTACTTATCCCCCTGTCATTGTACTGGGTCCAGTCATTGTGCTTAGGCCAGCAATGGGTCACACAGTAGTGCCAGGGAGAGCTCAGAGACGTACAATAAAACACTCTCATGCACATGTGCAAAATGCATGCTTGTGTACAAGTATAAATAGAATAAAACTGCCCATTATCACCGTGGATACTTGCAGTAGTCTGTGTGTGTATGTGTGTGTGTGTGTGTGTGTGTGTGTGTGTGTGTGTGTGTGTGTGTGTTTGTGTGTGTGTGTGTGATTCACGTCAGTTTGCTGCAGTTCCTCCTTACCTTATAAGGCCGCAGCTAATCTGCAGTCAGCCTGTGGTGTCATTAGTCCTGTCATTTGTCACTCTTCTAGCAGCTCGTTCTTTCACATATTCATCAATGACTGTCTAACAATAGCATAGGTGATTTGCAATCATAATGCAATTATGAAGCTGTATTGACGTGATTAAAATTTTATACTCCACTGCAGGACAAGCCTGCAAGTGGTTGTTTTAACAATGTTGACAGAGGAGAAGCCCAGAGAGGATACTGTTTTCAGTTCTGACTCGATGGAAGAAAAGAAGTCGCAAGAGAGGAAATTAATGAAGGGGCAGACGCACAGATGAGGGGGTATTAACCTACAAGTCGGGAAGTTGTCTTCCAATATCTTCCCACTCCCCACGGTCCTGCCCACTCTGTGTGAACTGTCCTTCATGACGATCAGCACCACGAGGCTGTGAAGTCAAGGTCATTCCTGCTACATCACAGTGATTCAAGACCAATAAAACGAAACACCCGAGTGCCCCAGGACTGAACTGAGAGGCAGAACATGATTTGTTTTCCACTTGGCGATTTTCAAGACCGTTCAAACCCCACCGGACACAACACAACAATATATAAACCATAGCACCCAAACAGCACTCTGCTGTTTTGTAGCACCTGCACCAACCATGCTCCGGTCAGTCTGTTTTTTTTTTTGCTGTGTTATTGCTGACTGGTTGACTTTCCAGAGACCTGTTCACTATTATGTTGTTCTGTACATGCATTATGTTACAGTTTCTACAGCGATGATTTGTGAAAACTATGCAGATATTGGAGAATCCTCCTTTTTGAAACAACAACTTGGACGATTGATTCACTATTAAAGTCACGTGACAGGCAAAGTGTCAAAAATCTTTGGCTCCAGCTCCTCTAATGTAGTTAGTTCTCACCTCTACATATAACATTGGGTGTGGAAGCAAACTCCTGTAGAGTGGCTCTCCTTTTCCCGGGGGTACCCAAGCTGAGAGGCATTGGGCTGGTGTGGGGACACTCATGATCTCCCTTGAAAGGGTCACCTCTATGCAACTACAAGTTGCCAAGAGAAAGAGTGCACCAAACAGCTATCAGGCCTTCTTAGAGTCTGTAGGCGAGGTCTTGGTGGGGTGGGAAAGGACATTACCTATGGACCTGAAGCAGAAGACAAGTAGGGCTAGTTGCCAAAGCAATATCTTATATGTGGGGAGTTTGGGGAGGCTATGGAGAAAGATTTCCTTGAGGCTGGTCTCAAGGAATTGTATAAGCAGCTGTAATTAGTTTCCTCCGAGGGTGGCTGGACTCACCCTCAGAGATGCCTGGAGTAGAGTTCAGGTGGGTCAGGCATCTGCTCAGGATGCCTCCTGGCTGCTCCCCTATTGAGTTTTTTCTGGGGGAGTCTAACTGGTAGAAGACCCCAGGGTAAAGTCAGAAAACGCTAAACAGATTATATATAACATCTGGATGGCTTATCCAGGTGCCATTGTGACCTAGCCCCCAGATAACCAGCAGAAAATGGATGAATGGATGAATGACCAAGACCAAATAGTACCACACAAGTCAAAGTTCCAGTTTGTGCAAACGTATTTCACTAATTTAAAGTGGACACACAAACACATTTAGGGTTACCATGCGAAGGCCAGCAATGACGATTACTGCACATCATGAAAATAAGTAGAACTGTGTGTTTTATATCAGTAATGAGTGATGTATGTAAGTGTATGTAAAGAGCTACTTTAATTTAACCTGTGACAAACTGTTGGCATCGCCACTAAATAATGTAAAATTGCCGGATAGCACACGTACAAACACACAGGACTCGTGCATCCTGCCACAGGCCTCTGTAGATTGATAACTAGACTTCTGGGTGCTGTATAATTGTAAATTTGCCAAACCACATGCTCACAAACTCATTTGGAAACTTTCAGTAACTATCCATCATCCAGCAGAGTTCCAGTCTGTCACTTCAAATAGCGACACTCTAAAATAAAACAAAATAAAAAATTAT
This sequence comes from Protonibea diacanthus, assembly GCA_028641955.1. Classification (NCBI taxonomy): domain Eukaryota; kingdom Metazoa; phylum Chordata; class Actinopteri; family Sciaenidae; genus Protonibea; species Protonibea diacanthus. Next base: position 9,357,184 of record CM053977.1, read on the forward strand.
TACACGGCGTCTTCTGTAGCATCGTAGCACTATAATGAATGTGGCACCAGTTTCTTTCTTTTTTTTTTTTTTTTTACAATATTACACACTTGAAATAGACACAGCTATCGAACATTATCACATCCATCAAACCAAAAACAACACTGCTCCGGAGCGAGACAACGCCATAATACAATATATTATAAAAATACAGATTTCATCCTGCGGATACATAGTGAGATACTCTACATGAACCCCCTCATTACTTCAGGGGCACAATCTATCTTTGTCTCTGCTTTAAAATACTGTTCCAGAATCTATAAAAAGAGATTTCACTGATACTCATTTATATTAAATTAATTAATTCAATTTTTCAATTTATTAAATGAATTTCATCATGGAAAATCGTTACGATGATCTTATACATTAACAATAATATAGATTATAATGGATAATATTGAGACGAACAACTCTATGGTGATATACAAGTAAGATTTAGTGTGACTACCAACATCTTCAGTCCGTCATAGAGACAATTATTCTGTGGTTTATTTGTCTATTAAATTGGTGGCCTGGAGATTTAAGTCACGGACCATGTACTCACACCATCCCTGGCTTGAGTCCATCTGGCGACCTTTGTTACATGTTATTCTCCATCATTCTTTCCCTAATTTCCTGTTACCCCTCCATTCTTTAATAAATGAACAAAAAAAAACCCCAAAATAATATTAAAATCTGCAGTTTACAGCGATAGCACATCTATCTCTGAATATTTCTCCCAGAAGAAGAATAATGAAAGATGATTTCTGCTTGAGCGAAGGCAGATTTCATAGCATGTGACACTTTTTATGTGTAAATCCTGCACTGATGCAGTTTGTTTGAATTTCTTTGGGAATATAGTGAGTCTGTATATGAGCTGGCCACCGACATTACAGGGCATGACCACTGACGGTATCAAGAATGTCCAGCGTATGTATGATATTACCAGTAGGTTTCTGAAGAGCCGTTTTGAAGTTCAAAATCTCTGGTGCTGGCTGCTGCCATGTTGGTAGTCTGGCCAACCATCTAATCTCATAAACAGACATGGAATAGCAGTGGACCTGAGGCGGGCTGAATGAAGTCTGGGTCATCAAACAGGCAATCTGTAATGGCACCCACCTATCAATCAAAGTGACTACACCGTTAATTATGCATAACTTTAAGCCTTAATATGATCTGAATGTGTGAGTTTAGATAAATTCAGGCTAAGTACAGTTGTTATAAATGGGGAAATTAGCTATAGAAACAAAAACTGTTTTTTCTATCAGGCTGTAAACATGTTTATTTCTGCTGTGAAGTTGGACATTTTAACATTGAGGCTTATTGAGAGTGACTTGTTTTGTAGCCAGCCTCATGTGGGCATTCGAGGAACTGCAGTTTTTGGCACTTCCGCATGGGCTTCACAGCCTTGGAGGTTGCTGCTTGGACATGATACAAATATATCAATCAAAAAATATACAGTCTTGCCAGGTGCAATGACCAATTCCCATTAGTGATCAGGATAACTGGATATTTGATACTAACTTCCTGTCCCTGGTGGCTGAATCATCATTCATTTGAGAAATGATGCATTATGATATTGTGGAAAGTTACAATGAAATTCTTCATGCATCTCAATCTTGAATAAATGTCAGTAAATTAAGATGCAGCAGTGAAAAGCATTTTAAAAACCTGGATAGGGTGACTTCTAGTGTTCTCAATGACAAACTTGGATCATCTCTTTTCTTCTCAAACTGTTGCGTGAATCTTCCTCCTTAAGCTTTCTCAGGGGAGGCTGGATTGAAGTGAAAGCCGCGCGTGCTTTTACCTCTGCTGTCGGAGGCAGTTTCAAGATTCAGGCTTTGTGATCTGCGGCCCGCTCTCCTCCCACACAAAGACACTGACGCTTCACCTTGACTTTTAAACGGGACACGTCAGTGCCAGCAGTGGCAGCGGACAGTCCTCAGGCCTCAGCCGCAGTGAGGAGGGAGATCAATGATGAGACTAATGATGCTGTGCATTAACTGAGTCCTAAAATGGATGGAAGAGGGGAGACAGTAAATGGTGGTATTAAAGGTATCATAGAACATCACAGATGGTCAGAATTAAATGGCTGAAATTAAAGTGTAGCCCAAATATTAGATGTAAATAGAAAAGTTGTGCAGTGCAGTCCAGTTTGTGTACAATATGGCCAAACATACCAACCATCTGCCATAACATTATGACCACTGACAGGTGAAGTGAGTAACACTCCATCTGTCGATTATCTCGTTGTCATGGCGCCTGTGAAAGTGAATGTGTTGTCCTTAAAGTTGATGTGTTTGAAGCAGGAAAAATGGGTGTAGTGTAGTGAAGTGTAACGATTCAAGCGACTTTGACAAGGGCCAAATTGTGATGGCTAGGCGACTGTGTCAGAGCATCTCCAGAACTGCAGCTCTTGTGGGGTGTTCCCGGTCTGCAGTGATCAGTACCTATCCACAGTGGTCCAAGGAAGGAAAAACGGTGAACCTGCGGGGACAGGGTCATTGATGCACGTGGGGGAGCAGGTTGCTTGGCTGTAAAGCAAGGTCAAAGTGCCAAAAACTGCAGTTCCTCAAATGGCCACTTGAGGCTGGCTACAGAACAAGTTGATCTCCACAAGCCCCCGTGTTAAAATGTCCAACTTCACAGCAGAAATAAACATATTACAGGCTTAAAGTTATGCATAATTAAGAGAGTGGACACTTTGAGTGACGGATGGGTGCTGTTACAGATTGCGACAGTTGGAGCCACAGATTTTGAGCTTCAAAACGACCCTTCAGAAACCAGCAGGTGACATCGCGGACATACTGTCAGTGGAGGGGAGCGAAGAAGAACACATACTACATTGCAGTTTGGGCGGGTCTATCATATTTTACTTAACTTTTTATCTGAGCTGTTTTCATGGTTTGGTTTAGGCCCCTTAGTTGCAATTAAGGGAAATCGTAATGCCTCAATAATACAAACATATTTTATCCAACTTTGTTGCAACACCTTCGTGAAGGCCCTTTGAACACAACAAAGTCCCCATGCACAAAGTGAGGTCCATAGAGAAATATTTTAGTAGTTGGTGCTTTTTTCTTCCCATAAGTTACTTTAGAGGTAAGAAAACATGTTTTCAGAGGTAGTAACTGTAGCTTGAAGAACCGAAGATGTCACTCCATTCATGCAGCTCTGAAATGAGGAGGTAATGACTGACATACGTACGTGCAGATACTCGCATTTAAACACACAGACATATATTCACAGACAGACAGACAGGTGAGATCAAAGCCCGAGCAGCTGGTGGTCTACCTCCTCTGGAGACAGACAGATGGCTTGCCATTAATTAAGCAGAAACCACAGTGGACTCTGCCCACCTGAGATTAACCGTCTCCCTGCCGCCCCTAGATAGAGACTTTAGTGAGGAAACTAAGGATCTCTCTCTCTCACACACACACACACACACACACACACACATACACACATACATCCACCCACGTACACAGGATATGAAAGAACTCAGGGCATCAAAGAGCACCAAAAGATATTAAGTGTTTTATCCAATTGTAAAGCGCATTATCCACTTCCAATTCAGATGTCATAACTGAAAATAAAGCTAGAAAATTTAAACAGCTTTGCCAAGAATGAATTAACTGTTAACCGAATAAATGAATTAAATGATTTTGTTAATGTCGTTTTTCAGTTTAAGCGTGAAAAATTAAATATGCTTGAATGCAGTCCAAGCCCCAAAGTAATGATTATTTTGGATTTCCAAAGGAACATTTTAATATCCATCTTCGAAATTATATGCACTTAAAATTTTATAGTCAACCCCCACACTGTATTTGATCATCTGTTTCAGCCAATGAGGTGTGAGCGGTTGTGTGTGCCATTTTGTTTGGCAAATTTATTCCCAGTTACAAGTGGTAGCACGGATTTTATATCCCTGTATACAAAAACTTTTACCTTTGAGTAACAGTATGCATAAACACATTTCAGAAGCCAAGCTGCTGCCTCGGTTCACTTTGTCAATTATCTTTTATCACAATGAAGGAGAAACTGAAACTCCACATGGAAACTTCACAGGAGTTTTGTTTCAAGTGGATGGAAAAGGTAAACGTTTGAAGTGACTTCAGTATTCAGAAGTTGTGAAATTACCTGTACACTACTCAGAATTACTCACTGTTCAGGAAACTTTTTGTATTTCACTTAAAAATGTAAGCGTTCTTTGAAACGGCAGTGAGATTTTGGCAAAAATAAAGATAATCACTTTTAACTAAACCAGCACACAGGATTTTACTGTTTCTGCCACAGTTTGGTATTTAAAATGATGAGATATTCATATTTCAAATAATGCATATTAGTTTGTAACCCTGTCAAGAAAAGTGTATTCGAAATGGAGCAAAGCCTGCCAGCTAGTTCAAGAAGATAACCGGAGATGAACTGCTGCACTTAAATGAGAAAAAACTGCAACATGCTGCCCACTTTTAATAACAAAATATTATTTTAAGCCACTACTGGAGTCCATGCAGGGCACTTGTATATGCGTGGATTTTTTTTTCAGGGCAATATCGTTCTTAATATTAAATCAAGATTTAAAAAAAATATATATCTGAACCTTATTGTCCACCATCTTTAACAAGCAGTGTTAAAAACACTATGAAAATTGACAGTGCAACAGTTGATGATGACAGGCTAGATGGGCCATGTCGTCCCTCCAGCAGGTTCTCTGTCTGCCCCGGCGTCTTCTCACAGTTGGACAGGCACAGAAAGCCTCTGAAGGGAGGCGCCCAGGGGGCATCCTAATCATATGTCTGAACAACCCCAGCCGGCTCCTTTCGACGCAAAGCAGCTCCCGCCGGATATCTGAGTTCCTAATCCTAACTCTATGCGCGAATTCACACAGCATCATCGATTGTGGCAACTCGTAACAGGGTTGTCCTGTGGTGGGGAGGTGAGGGGAGCTGAGGTGGGTTGCCGTGGGCATGTCTATATGTGCTGAATTTAACCGCTGTGAAACAATCAGGAAATAACTTTTTATTTGTCTGATTTGGCTCAACTTCTCTCCCGCACACCGGTGCATTTTTGCGGACTGCCGGTGCGGAAACGCACAACCCCCACTGAAATGAATTGAAAGACCTCCGTTTTTCCCGCAGCGCCTGATCCTGTGTGAATCCACACTAAGGCTGAGTGCGGCTACCCGGTGAAGGAAGTCACTACCCAAAGGTTGTGACCATAGGTGAGGGTTGGAACAGAGATGGATTCGAAAATCAAGAGCTTTGGCTGCCAGCTCAGCTCCTTCTTCCCTACAGTGGTCCAGTACAGTATCCCCAGTGCTGCAGATGCGGCATGAAACCACCGGCCCATCTCACGTTCCATCTTTCCATCACTCGTGAACAAGACCAAGATACTTGAACGCCTTCATTTGGGGCAGCGACTCGCTTCCGATCCAGAGGGAGCATTCCACTGTTTTCCAGCAGAGAACCATGTCCTCAGACTCTGAGGTGCTGACTGTCATCCCAACAGCTTCACACTCGGCTGCAGATCACCCCAGTGCGTGCTGAAGGTCACGGTCTGATGAAGCCAACAGAATCACATCATCTGCATCAAAAAATCTCCTGAGGTCCCCAAACCAGACACCCTCCTCACCCTGGCTGTGTCTTGAGATCTCATCCACAACATAAATATAGTAAAAACAAAAACAGAAATGGGCTAAATGTAAACTCGTAAGTAGGCTATGCCTTCCGGATCCCCCTATGTGGCATTAACTGTGAATTCTTATCTCTAACAGACCCATTGAACCTGAATGAACTCGTCAAATTGTTAATTTACTTATTTCAAAAGAAGTCCTATTAACCTCATTACTTGATTCCAGTCATCAAAGAAAATGTCTTGCAGATGTCTGTATAAACAACACTAATATGCTTAATTTTGACCTGACCTCCACAGTGTGCATCCAGTATAATTAAGGTCGTAGTGAGAGGCAAATCTTATGCCGACAGTCTAACTGTAGAATGAATGGAGGAAAAGATATTTCTCTTTTCATATTACAGATATATATATTTCTCTGAGAGGGTCAATATACCAGTTTAAAGAATTAACAGTATGATTGTTTATATTCTGGTGTCCATCTGATGCATCCTTGCTGTTTTCTGCTGCTCTTTATTTTGCACTGCCAGACAGTCAGTATACAATGAAGCTTATATTTTATTACAAACTCCATAAACTTTCTAAGCTGTTGATGGTTATGTTGCATTTCCATAAGCACAAACTCCCACCAGCATAGAAGAAATTATAGATATACTACACACAGAAATGGATGTTATGTAATGGTACTTGAAAATATGCATTTTTTTTTAAGTATCTTGGGTCATTTCTGTCGAGTCACTGCTATATTTAGCATCCTGCGACTACCACTTACTGCTGGCTAATGTCTTGTCTGTGCATGCTGCAATCTATCAGCTGCCCTGCTGGAGGAGAGGGCTGCAGTGAGCCCCCTACCTGCTTGGGAGCTCCTGCAGAGGATTCCCCACAGACCGTGCCAGTCGACTCCCCTTGAGTTACCTACGAGAGCCTGTCTTCTCACGTCAGCTCAAAGCTGTGCATCTCTGAGCTTGAAAGCTTCACCCCTGGATTCCCAATGAGGGGAGCTGTGTGTGTGTGTGTGTGTGTGTGCACTATCAGGCTTCTGTCAGGCAGTAAACAATATGTCAGGTGCTGCTGAGTCTTGGACGCTGTCAGTTTGAAGCTGATGCGAGAGCAAAGGCCATGACATGACTGAGCTGTTGTTTTGTCATCTCTGAAAACAGTGTGTTAGGCGTTGTCATATTTGAATACTAAAAACATCTATTACACCTCAAGATGATTCATTCTTTATGTTGTAGCTGAGGGAGACTGCGGAATAATTATATCAATAAATAATATGGTAATTTCAGTATCAATCATGGAAGTTCATGTAAACTTCCTGAACATTTTGTAACTGTGTTTTTTACCTAACCGACCGTATAACTGCCAATTATTGTCCATCATTTGCCCTCAAATCCCTCTTTGAATCATATCAAGTCAATGATTTGAGCTGTCTTGAGCTCTCTGATTGCCAACACTTAATGAAACACTTCAAAATAATGGTAGCGAGTCCAATGAAGCAGCATGAGATAGAAAGAAAGAAAGAAAAAACACCAGGAGTGAACCAGCAGCAAATGAACTTTTAAAATGAACAGTAATTAGTTCTGCTGAACTGAAGTCCCTGTAGCCTCGACGGGGCCGGCCGCACACATCGATCCTGTCAGAAGATGGTGGCGAGAGCTCCCACAGGCTGCGTCGCTCTCAGCGCTGCTGTTCTTGTCATTGCCATCATATCACATCGTGTCCCCTCAGTCCCTGTCCAATTAGAAGCCACTGCGGACCTGAACCTCAAACAGCGATGTTGCAGAAGAAGTAGGTGGACAAAAACCATTGTAGAGGAGAGGGCATTTTATTTACTCACTTAATTAGTTTTTAAAACTTAGTCCTCTTGCATCAAATAATCAAGTATTTATATAGAATATGTGCTAGATTTGATAAAAAGTGTCTTTATGAAGGAGCTCTGAGAGAGTCCAACCAGCAAGGAGGATTCTGCTGGAAGAACTAATCCCTCCTTCATAATCGCATACACAAACATCATAAAGTCAACTGCTGGGTGGCGGAGGAAGCTGCGTCAGCAAACACCGTTGACATGAACGGATCAGCTTGAGTCGTCAGTAAGACGCATCAGGTCGTGAAGGCCATTGTGTACACCAGCGTGAAAATTAGGTAGCCAAGCAGCCAATGAATGAGCGAGTGATTGCGAGGCATGAATGGAGCAGCTAATGCAAGTGGGATTTTAGTGCTTTACTTCGATTAATGTGAGTGCCCTATTTAGTAATCACATAAACCAACTCTACTACAATTAGCTATTGTTTTCATCATCAGTTAATCTGCAGATTACGATAAGCTGACTGAAAACAACACTCCAAAACCTAAAAATATTCAGTTCATTAGCCTGAACCAGAATGAAGAATCATCCCATCAGTGTGTGAGTGTGTATGAATGGTTAGCTCCTCAAACTGATGAGCAATTGGCACCTTGCATGGCAGCCAATGCCATCAGTGTATGAATGTGTGTGAATGAGATACGTCCTGTAAAAGGGCTTTGACTGGTTGGAAAACTAGAAAGGTGTTATATAAGTACAGTCCGTTTACCAGTGATTTAAAAGAACTAAGAAATTAGAGTCATGTATCAGTTCCTTTCCGGAAACTGCGCACAGACTCAAAGGGCAAAAATCAGATCAAATCAGACATAGCAGGAGGGATCCAAAATAATCAAATGTTGTGTATTTTGGTGCACAAATACACAAGTGTAGACATAAGTCAGATCTAGTGGGCAAACTGTCTCGCATGGCATGACCTTTATGTTAAGTCTCAGTCATTCACATTCCAGTGCTAAAATGTCACCAAATGTCAAATCAAGGCCTCGGTATTCCAGCTCATCAAGTCACAGGCAGAGATGTGAAATATGATTATAAAAAACAAAAAAAAAAGGTCTCATATCATCGCATGGTTCTTCTGCAAACTGCCTCTCTGCTGTAGACGACATTCAGAGCAAAACTGTCACGTTGCTTGAAACTAAAACTGTGGTTTAGCCAATTAGGGCCCTGTGATGCTGAGAGCTGTGGGGAGATGTTTAAGGAATCAATAGCAAGCTAATTTCATGCAGGGCACAGAGCATGGAGCCAAGCCGGGTGATTATGTTTGAGAACACTGAGGTAAATAAGAGTGTTTACCCGTGTATTTATACATCTCAAAAACCAAATTCCTGGCTAGGAACACGGTGGCATTATACACTCTAATTGAAAGACTTGACAAATAGGCTGTCCGCATTCACAAGCTTAGCATTGATTCAGAGGGAACGGGAATGGGACTCGAGCTTTACTGCAAAACAGCGTTTTATAGAGACCATTGTAAAGAAAATGTCTTAAGTTCGGAGTGAGAATCTTTCAGGCTATTCACAGTCAAGTCAGGTTTCCTGTTCAGACTCTCGATGGGACCTTGGCTTCAGAGCTTCAGATGTTTTCACACTCCAAGACCAGCCAAGAATCTCAAATGGTCATGAAACGCATTTTGATTGACAGTGTTTTGTCACTCCATCACTTTGCATTTAAACCTCAAAACAAGGAGGAGAAACATGTCAGAGTGGCTGAAAAGAACCTGGGTGCTGAAATGTAGAACAAGAGCATTTAGAGACTACAAATGGGAACCGAAGCTGGAGGAGGTAGAAGGACGTTTCCTCTTTGTCTGCAGCTGCTTGACTGAGCCTCGCTTTTCAATGTCACAAAACTTGTGAATGTTAATTAAAGTACGTACAACAACATATATTACCCATTCTCACTGTTAAAGTATCAGATGACTAACCAAAAGCTTTGTTTGATGTTCAAGGAGCAAACATGGGCACCAAAATTACAGAGAACCAAAAATAACTTACTCTTCTTTTTATGTATCTACTCAAGGAAGTCATCAGCAACAACATTAAAAGATGTGTGGAAATCAAGTTTAATGTGAGAGTTTTTCAAAGAAACTAACACAGCTCCACGGAGACTAAATATGCAGTGTCTGAACTGCCAGAACATAGATTTCCACGTCCTTAATCCATCAAGGAAAAAGAAGTTTCCTACTTGAAAAATGTTTCCCTGCTGAGTAAAGCTCAGGAGTTCTACAGCATTGCAGGGAGCTGTTGATGGTCCCGCTTCTTGTTATATACTTGAGAAGAATATGTTTTATGTCATGTGTCAAGTGTGTTTGTGGTTATTTTGTCCATCCTGTGTACCCACAACTGTGGCACCATGTCAATATCCCCTTTTCAACTCATAGATAAACACTGCAGTATGTTTAAAAAGGCGCATTAAACTTCACTAATAGACATCACTAATAAAAAGTTACACGACGACTCCATTTGTTAGGGAGGACTGTGAGATGCAGTTGAAAGCTCAGAAAAGCTCATAAGTGGACTTTTACTGGTATGTATATTCAAATGTCAGGGATGCTAAAATATTTATTTACAGTCCTACAACGGGGATGCCCAGCATGAGTTTTCTTGGGTTTAAAGCATCTAAAGCATCATTTCACAGTTGTTCTTTTGGATCCGGGCTGCAGGGAAATGACCCAACCAAAACAGCAGCCACAAAGTTGGAAGAACAATATTAGACCTGAAACAAGTAGTTCATCAGTCAGTGAGTTGACTGAACTTTTGATGATCGATTAATCCTTCAAACAGTATTTCACGTTAACAGTGCTAAGAATGTGCATGTCCCAGTTTCTTTGACATGAAGATGATTTGCTTTGGTCTGTTTTATTTGCCTTATATGATAGAAAACAGAATATTTTTGGACTATTGGTCAAACAAAACAAGCACTTTGAAGGTGTCGCAGTGTGCTCTGTGAGCATATAATGGTTCATTCTTCATATTTTCTGATATTTTCTATACCAAACATCAGTCAGTTTATACAGAAATAATCCTCAGCTGCAGCATTATATATTAATGTCTGCAATATGACTGTAGCATTAAGATTAGACCGAACCAAGAAAAATAGCCCCAATACGCACCAGTATGTGGAAAGGAGCGTCCACATACGGTTATATAATGTATTATCCAGATAATAATAGCTTAATCTAGCGTGTAACGTCTTCACAAATGCACTTTAACATATAAATCTTTAATATACCTTACCGTCATGGCTTTAAATTATTGTTCTCACTATGTATTGCAGTCGGAAGACTAAGAAGGGCATCTGAATTTATTAATGGCGTTCGTTCTCTCTTGGGTTTGGTCCTCATGCAGCCTTTAATGGCTGTGTGTGTGTGTGTGTTCAGAAATGTCAACCAGGGCTGTATGAAAATCACATCCGGCTGTAATTATGAAAAATGGCAGTGTGTTCATCCTGAAGTGAGGCGTCATTACAGGCTTGAGTCTGTGAGACAGAGCGAGAGATGAGAGAATGAGCAGGAGAGGGACAGAGCGGGCGAGCGGAGAGATGGAGGTAAATGTGCATCCATTATGTGAAGAGCATAGCGTTATTAGCCACTATGGCTTAGGTGCAGGCCATTATGTTTCCAGCCACTTGGAAAATATGGAACTAAATACTGGACGAGTGAAACATTAGATGGTGCAGCGCTCAACAGCAGAAAACCGGTGCAGAAAAACATACAGAGGAACGGAGAGAAGTTGTTATACTCCCCAGAGCTGGTGATGCCAGGTCACCTCAAAGTGATGAGAGACTTGTAGGTTTGGTGATGAAAAGAGCTGCTACTGTTTCAACAGTGTCGTCTGTCTTGAGGGGGAAAGTTGGGCTGATGCTGAATTCAGAGCAAAAGCCTCTGGATTTTTAAGTTTATTCAAGTCTGACTTTGATCTTGTCTTCTGAGTCGACTCAGACTGAGTATCCAGAGACCCGAACTGTACATATAATTGAACTGTACATATAATTGAACTGTACATATAATTGAACTGTACATATCATTTTCAAACTCTCAGTTCAACATTTGTAGTAATATTTGTAAACAATGAATCTGTGATTTCAGACAGAATAAGACTAAATGGCCACTGGCCGCTGACTTTGCTGGAACGTTTACTAATAGATTCTGTCAGCCATAGAGAGCTAGCTAATTAAGCTAATGTTAATTAAGCACCATGATTGTTTGAGCAGGTTAAAAACACCACATGCAGGACTTTTTGACGTTTTAGTTGACTCTTTTTTAAAAAAAAAAAAAAAAAAAAAAGTTACATATAGTGGTATACCATGAAATAATAAATAATTTAAATCATTTTGATGTTACATTGACTTAAATCAGGTGAATGGTGACTGTCATCCCCAGTCTGCACCCCGTACGTCAGTACTACTCACCCATGAGAAGTACGTAACGCTTCATGACACTGATTTTAGTGAAACTGGATCATATTTTATCTAGAAAATATTTTCTGTTTTTCCCTATGTTGTCCTCTGGCTGCAGGCATCAAGCCAGTAAAGTAAGCTGCTGCGAATTATAGCTGCTATTAGTTAATGTTAGCTCAGTTTGTTTGTTCACTGGGCTGCAGAGATTGTGAGTTCAGAGCACCGGGGGGTGTGAGTGTTTGTACCACAGGTGCTTTGTACCACCGAGAAGAGGAGATTTTCAGGACCGGGTCGCAGGCGTAACAGAGCCTGTGTCACGCCAGAAGCAGAGCTGGACATGCAGGCAATGTAACCGGGCTCTGCAGCGTCTATGGTCATATTGACAGTGGTGAAAAGACAGTGAGGTGGAAGGAGGAAGCTGAGAAGACAAAATGAGAGCGTGAAGGCAAGAAGTCAGAAGAATTTCACCTCAGAAGAGTCAGTCAGAAGAGTTTTGTGAAATAAAAGGCTGAAAGACCCCGAGCTGGACTTCTTGCTGTTGATAAGAAGTCCAGCAATACAGCCAGCTAATATTACAAATATTACAAACATGTACAGCTGTTCATATTTTGACATTATGCTGAAAGACTAAAACTTCACGTCTTCATGCAACAAGTTAATTATCCACAAACAGATTTGTTCTTGTATCACAGTGTAGAGTTTGGTAGTTTAATTGTGTGTTATAAGTGAAAAAGGACGATCAGACTATTACCTCATTCTAGCATCACCCTGTCTGGATGCTAATCTTACATACTTGGACAAGCAAGACAGAAAATACTGTCAGTGGAAAAATATGGATAAAAATAATAGATGTGTTATCATGAACAGGAATTTTTAAACATGACCTGTAACTCCACAAAGTATAAACTGCTCCTTTGCATTGGAAGTAACTCTGAGGAGGTCACTACTGTAGGCAGTAAGCTTGTTAGAGGCTAATAATAGACTTGGTAATGTTTACATCATACTGTAGATAGATAGATAGATGGATAGATAGATATATGCAGAAATACATCCCTATCCATCACAGACATCATTACCTCAAGGTAATTTACCACCTGTCAAAGGAAATTGCTTTCATATTATTAGCACACCGTCACTTTCTCTATTTGGAAAATTCTTCATAATCTATTAATGATCATTTTTCAAATCGCTCATTATTTTCATAATACCAAATTAGATTTTATAACTTGCCATTAACCCGACTGAATGAATTATACTTTGAGAGAACTGCCACTTCAAAGAAATTTGTCAAGTAAGGAAAAGCTCAAGAAAAAAAAAAAAAAAAAAAGCCCTCTTCCAAAGTTTGAGATCAAATATGCACGAAAAGCTTGCATGTACCCGATGCCCCGGTGGATCTATTTGAATCACAAATAACATCATAAATTTGCAGAGCACCAGGAAGCCAGGGATACACAATGAACCATTGACTAGGAGCTAGAATCCCTGAGACAACATTTGCATCTCAATAAAAAGCCCTTACATAGCAGGTTAGGGCCTCTGTCTGTCTCAGCATGCAAAATATCAAATGATAACAAATTGTTGACAAATTATTTGTTGACTAGGGCAGCAATTATAGAGACATATGCTCATAAACACTGCACAGAATGTACGTCATTACAGTTTTTATTTCTTTTCCATGGACTTTTATACAGCCTAACTTTGGACAGACAAGGTATACTTGCCTCATTTACACAAGGACAAATATAAGCATTGTGATATAGAAAGAATAAAAGTAATAATAGTAGTTCATGGATGCTATGATTGCACACTGACAACAGGGAGGCATAAAGAGATGTTCTTCAGCAAATGTACTACTAATACAAAGACCACCAAAGTGTAAGTCAAATATATTTTAATACAACTTTTTAATTGTTTTTAAATCTGACATTTCCTATGTTTATTTTTCTTTTGTAACTTCCCTGTCAGGATATCTGTCCCGTGTTATTTGTGTGTATTCATCCACAAAGGCTAGAAACTGTTCTACCAGAAGCTAATCGGGATCTAGCAAACAATCTGGATGATTCACATGTGTCTCAATCCAGGTCCAACAAGTCCAGGTAACACACAATTGATCATGAAGAACCTGTGCTGGATTTGATCATATTTTTGCCCGTAGCAACAATATTTTCTCGTAGGAATGAGCGAACGAGTGTGCCAATGATAAAATATTAATGTGTGGAGAGGTATAGCTTCCATCTTTCTCAAAGGAAACTCTGAGCACATGCTGCAGGGGCTTCATTTCAACGCCTGCCACTGCCATTGATTTAAGGCCCGGCGTCAGCAGAAGCCTCATTTAGGAAAGTCATCTGTCTCGCCTGCCTGGGCCCACTAAAAGGTTATTTAGCTGCCCGGTGCTTAGTAGCAATAGATAGAGGCTACACAAGAACAGCGCCGTTATGTGTTTGTGTTGGCTATTGATTGCCGTGGTTTGTTTGTGCAGAGCTGTTTTGCTGGCGCGTCCACCTCTGGTGTCAGGAGGATGAGTGGGACACAAGCTGTGACGGCAGGGTCTGATTGGATGATCAGCATTAAACGGTAAACATGGTGATGGCGCCCATTTGCAAGGGTCGAGTCCTGATGAGGACTAGAGTGAAAACAACACAGTGTTCTGGTGCAAGCTCATTACCACTGTAATCTACAGCTGAGCGTTACAATTAGTTAAAATGCAAGAACGCCATTGTTGGCCACTGAGACGATTGTGTTAAATTATGCAAGAAGCAATACAGAAAATCCAGAGCCACAACAGGAAGATATTACCATCGTGAAGCTCGAGGAAGGAATCCATCCTCCTCTTCTTTAATGAAGAAGTGTGTGCTGGCAGTCATAATACACGGAGTGCTAATGGATTAAGTTTTAAAGTCTGTACAAAGTGTCATTTCTCAAAAGGCAGATGTTCACACAGCTCTATTCAGAAACGACTGCTTCATGTGATAATGCGTCTTTTGCTCTGTGCGTGGATCTGTGCTTCTCATTAACTTGATTCTGTCCTTTTTAACCAAAGACAAGAAAGTCATGCAGTTACTTATCTTAGATGTAACTGCAGATCTAACCCTACATTTAATATATTTAATTATCTGTGCGCTCATTAAAATAATGATGAAACTAACGATGAATCAATATTTTTGGGATATTCTGGCATATTTGCTTTTTTCTGAAGAGTTAGATGAGACCATCGATACCACTCTCATGTCTCATGAACAACGTATGCGTGACATCACCCACAGCTCTCTGAAGAAGGGCTGTCCTGAAGCTCAAAATCTGTGGTGCTGTGAAGTTGAACACATTAATATGGGAGGCTTATGGAGAGGGACTCATTCTGTAGCCAGCCACAAGTGGTTGTTTGAGGAATTGCATTTTTGGCAGTTCCGAATAGGCTTCACTTCACAGACACGGATGAGGTCACTGCTTGGTTTTGCCTAAATAACATAAAGAAAGCAGGGGAGATTGTTTTTTCCTCTCGCATGTGTTCATAAAAAGGTAAAATTGACAATTCATGCCTTTAGGGAGAGTTACATGCTGGAGTTATTTATTGTCAAACATTAAAAAAAACAAAAAAACAACCAAGAATAACCAGTACTTGTGTGCAATATCGCTGACTACAGTGTTGGTTGCTATTTACAGTTGGTACATTTTGGTTTTGGTCCCTGTGGAGGCACACTGAAGCCAAAACTGGCACTGTCAGGTCTTGCTGTGCCCAATCACTGCATCCAGCTGGTGTAACTCTCCATAAAAAATAAAAATAACAGTTTTTACATGTCTTGTTTGTGTAGGGATTAAATAGAGAGATAAAGTGTAAAGTAGTGAGATTTAAAGGCATTTGAAGGTGTCTTTGTTTCCCTCATTTCCTGTCTTTATACTAAGATAGGCTGAACAAATCCTGAGCTCACAGACACACTGATATTTCCTTTCTTATCTCACTCTCGGACACAAAACAAATAAGTGTACCAACTAATCTTTTAATTGCAGTTTTTTTTTGCAATCAAGACAGGTGATGTACACAACTTATCACTGCTGTTTGAGTCTTCGTCTTTGTCGAGTTAACCAACTGGGAGTCGGTATGTATGCATGCAAATTCATGCTGATGAACACATATGAATACAGATTCTTCTACTAGTGTAATCAAAATAATTCAGGTTAGCGTCACGATATAAAAAGGAAGTTCCTCACCTCCTTCATTTCCTTAGAAGTGTCTGGCAGCACACATCATGTTTAAAGTTGAACTACGGAACTACTTGTACCTCTAAAGAATGATCTTGCTAGTCCATGCACTTCTGGAAAAGTGCCTCTCTAAGTGTAATAGTCAGAGTATTTTGAAGTGGAGGTATTGGCAGTTTTCAAGAGTTCTGATTTAGAAAGTGTTAAATGGTGCAGTGTGGAACAACTCATTTTAATACTCTATCATTTCCTATTTTTCATAGAATAAAAACACCGGGACAGCAGTAAGGGTGCTAAACATGCAACAGGTGATCTGCAGACATTTAAACTGAATTAGACTGTATCATCAACACACAATGGCGGCACGGTGGGGCCTTTCTGTGTGGAGTGCATCTTCTCCCCGTGTCTGCGTGGGCTCTCTCCGGGTACTCCGACTTTCTCCCACAGTCCAAAGACGTACACTTTGGTTAGTGCCCATAGGTGTGAATGTGACTGTGAATGGTTGTTTGTCTCTATGTGCCCTGTGATGAACTGGTTACTTGCCCACGGTGTACCCTGCCTTTTGCCCTAAGTTGGGAGAGGCTCCAGCCACTCATGACCCTGATGAGGATGAGTGGTTGGATGGATGGATGGATGAACACAGTATGTCAGTATTTCTGCTGTTTGTTGCATCGTGGTGCTGTAGTTTCCAGTGAAAACCACAGCTGATGGTTGAGCTTAATGATTACTTTTGTGCCGAATCTGTTATTAGAATAGATTTATAATAATATTGAAAAAGCTCTAAACCCACTATTTCAAAATGATGTCTTCAAATTAGATGTTTTGTCTGACTGTCACAAACACAATTTTCAAAATCACAGTGATTCAGAATACGAGAAAACAAGATCTGTCAAATTTACTTTAAAAATCATAATATCTATCAGGCAGTAATAAAAAATTGCTGCCTTTTGAAATTAACCGATTGTCTAGGCACTCGTCTGCATGTTGGTCATGCTGATAAGAACTAATCATTTGTGTGCAACTGAGACACAGCTGCTGTATCAGGATCATTCAGTTGCCACCTCTCTGCAGAACACCTGAACTCCAAGATGATTTGCATCAATAACAGTTATTAGTTATTGAATCGATTGGACTTCAATCTGTTCGCGGACAGAAGGAGACATTTGCAGCAGATGAGCTGTACCTGAAATGTTTATGAAAACTCCACCTGTCGCTTGAGCTAGATAGAATATTAAAAAGTGAATGGCGAGCCCCCTGGGAGCTGGTGAGGTTGTAGTTCAAGCTGCTTGTTGTAATGATCCTCTTTGCGTTGTCCCATCAGCTATAGAATCTAACCAAAGACTAATCCATCCCCCAACATCCTGAAGGAGCAGGTGTACATTCATCTGTTAGTGAAATTAAGCCTCTTGTTAAATCCCTGCTGTATTTATCTTTTAATTACGCCCTGATAAACGAGTCTCTATGTTCATATCGCACATACAATGCATGTTGTGCTTCAGTTACTAAACCTGTCTGTGTGTCCCTGTTTAGCAGGGATAAAAGGTGTCCTATTATGGTACGATTCCTGCAAAGCACGGGTTTAACAGGCTTTTCTGATTTGAGAGGCTCTGTGCCTGCGTGGACACTGAATGTGCTTGCACATGCATGCTGTTCTGACAAAGACATTTTCTCTGTGCCTCATTTGGCAAACAAGTCTTTCAGTGTTGCATGCACACAATGCCAGTATCCTGATGAATACTGTACTTGTCAGTAGACGGGAAAGCAGGCAGCGTCTTTTGATCATCTAATCGCTTACTTTGCCAAATATAAAAAGGCTAATATGATTGGATACCAGAATGCATAACTCAGCAATGAAGATATTAGTTGATTGTAGGAGTGGCTATAAGTCCTCATCATGCTAAGGTTTCTAGAAAGTCAGTTCATTACCTGAAAAATCAAGTTACTTCATCAGAGTCATGCATTAGTCCAAATATATTGTCTTAAAGAAGTCCTTCCTGATAATTTGCAACATTGGCAGCAATATCCTGACCAACTAGAGATATAACAATCTGTGACTCTTGACCAGTCTCTGTGAAGTGAGGTCAATGTGAAAGTGCCAAAAACTGCAGTTCCTCAAACGGCCACATGAGGCTGGCTACAGAACGAGTCAATCTCAATAAGCCCCCATGTTAAAATGTCCAACTTCACAGCAGAAATAAACATGTTTACAGCTTGGTACAAAAAACTGTTTTGGTCTCTATACCTAATTTCCACGTTCATGGCAACTGTACTGAGGCTGAATTTCTATTTATCTTACCTGTTAAAATTATATTAAAGCTTAAAGTTATGCATAATACAGCATGGCTGCTTTGATTGACAGGTTGGTTAGTTTCAGATGCCTGATTTTTAGATTAGCCGGGAGGGTGGGTGACATTCTCCATTCTTTTTACAGTCAGTGCTCTTGACTTGTTTGTATTTTATCACAGTATATAGTTCATTGTGTCGTGCTGTGAAATGAAATATCATGTAAATGGGGAAAACAGCACGCATTTTCAGACAGTCTCTCCTGGAGGACATTCATAGTGAATAAATACTCTTGTAACAAATGACAGGGAGAACTTGAGAGAGAAGATCAAACCCTCTTTTCTCACCACTGCACAGCTGACCAATCATGGCATGAAGTGGATGTAAATATGCTGAGTATTTGGTCTTAGGTACAGAAACGTCGTACACAGCCCCATCCTTAACATGACATCAGACCGGGTTTCCGAAGCCATCCGAAAAGCAGTTCAGAGGAAACATTCTAGCAGCTTAAGCATCACAGAAGTCGACAGGTTGTGGTCAGGGCTAATGTTGGAGGTAAGGTTTGAGGTAAGAGGGAAAATGGAGAGAAGAGGAAACAGATTTTGACACAACACCTGTACTCTATGTTAGATCTAGTCCAGTGAGTACTTATTGCTGAGTATCGACATTTTCTATGTAGGTACTCAAGTGTGTAGGCCGTGTGTTGCTCAAACAAGCTGCAAGAGTAGGCAAAATGTGCAGCAGTGTGAAGTATAGTAATGTCCATTTCAGTTCAGGAGACCAGCAAACTTAAAACACACACATTCACACAGAGGCTTCATTTGGGCAGGGTCATAAAAATCCCGCCATAATCAGTTTTTACCTGTACAGAACAGATCAGGCATTTATAAGGGCATGCAGAGAAAAGATGAACAGATGAACCGTGCAGTCATGTTTCATGTCAATACCACGCGAAGCAGATGAATGATTCCTTTCTTCCAGCTGCTTCTCCTGTAACATTAGCTGATAAACATTATCAGTATTACTTGTTTCTCCTTCATCCTTCTTTTTTTTTTTTTACCTAGTTTATCAACTACATGGAAATTATTGACTTTCTAAAGAAACTCAGCTGCCGTGACATTTTGCGATAGCTAGACTGTGTAGTGATATAGCGGACCAATGCGATATCTAAGGCCAGCTGCAAAGATTAAATACAAGCTTACAAGACAGTAGTTAATTAATATGCACGCTCACCACTAATTGGACACTTGTTGGAAGTTTACCACAGGTGGTCAACATGTGAATATTGTCAGTGTTAAAAGGATTTAGATTAATGTGTCATCATCCAATGATGGAGAATATTCAGTTAACGTGACTCCTCCATTCACAGCTCCCAGATGATGAACATTAATGACTTTGTTGATCCCCCCCTATTCTAAGCAGCAACCTCTGTGGCTGTGAAGTGAAGCCGATGCAGAAGTGCCAAAAGAATATGTCATTCTCCGTAAGTTAAAATGTCCAACTTCACAGCAGAAATAAACATATTTACAGCCTGGTACAAAAGAATAGTTTTGGTCTCTATAGCTAATTTCCCCCATTCATAACAACTGTACAGAAAAACTGAACATTTTAAGTTTACCTAAACTAACCTATTCAGATTATATTACAGCTTATGCACAATAACATAACACAACAGTGCTTTAGAAAGCTGTGGGTAACGTCCCACATACGCGGTCCATTCTTCATATTGTCAGTGGATCACCATGAGGTTGCAGTTTTGAGTGAAATGGTTGGATTGGATGGGTGAACATGAACTTAGTTTCACACATTCATGCCTCAGGATAAATCGCAGTGACATTTGTGTACCCTCTTTTCATCAGTCACGATCAACAGGTTAAGATTTCAATTTGTCCAATACTTGCAAAAATAATTCACTTCTTTTGTTAGCAGACAGTGAACACGGTAAACACACCACCGTGCCTACGTACAGCCTCGCAGAGCTGCAAGCATAGCTGCAGACTCCTGTTTGATATTTGTTTGTATTCTGAATTAGTAATGTGTATTCTTAAATTAATAATCCTTTAGCTCCCAAATATTGCATGTGAATGCTGTGCAAGTTGGTAGGTGAGTCTTATTTTATTCCAACATTTTGACATGTAGGGGTAAATAATGAAATGAGTGATGGATTTCATGTCACAGTTTCAGGGTCCTGGTGCTGTGCATGCTGGCACGTGTTTGTCACTGCGTACTGGGACACGTGAACAGAACAAAGCCTTTGTTAACGTTATTGGTAACACCTGTGATGTGAAGTCAAAATGTCTGCAGTGAAAGAGGCCGATGATTTCAAAACATCAGAGAAATAGTGGCTCGGCCTTCTTTCCAGCTCTGTCTTGGACAAAACGGCTAAATCATACTTCAGAACCAATAAAAACAAAAGTTGCTTTATATTTACATTTAGCCCAGTTCCATGTGGAAGCCAGCGCCGCGGATAGAGGCTGACTTTGTTTTACTGCGGCTTTGTTCTGGAGGCGGATGTGGTTTGTGGTGGACAAGCCAAGCTTCCACTGATGGACCATGGGATAATACGTTTAGTGTGGAGTAAACTGGCAGTTATGGGGTTAGTATGAGAGAAAAGGGGGATGTGACAGATGTGGATTTTGATTGGTGCACGGAGGAGAACTTTTGTGATGTTTTGTTGTTTGTTTTGTATTTTAAAGTCTGTATCACTTTAGAGTTTATTGACAACAAAGAGTAAAAAAAAAATGACAAGGATGTAAGTCTAGCTTTGGCTTATTACTTCACGTGGGACCACTGTTTTCCAAATCAATGAATATTTTATATTTTCAGCTCTCGCTCAATAAGAAAAAGTGTAAATTGAACGACTCTAATTAAGGCTTTGTAATAAAATACTTACAGAGCATGAAGTTTCAAACTGCAAACCCTAAACTCTGAAGAGGAGAGAATTGGTAACACTACTCTAACGATATTAGATGGTAGAAAATTTACAGTGGATCTGGAAATAGTTCACAATTAAAGTACCAAGGGAATAAATGAATTGGGCATGAAATTGTTCTGCAGTATATCAAAAGAATTGCTTTCAACTTGGAAGGGAGCCTTGGGAACAATTTTTTTTTTAAGATATACTCTAAGATATGAAGTAGTGGCATTTTTCATTTTTGCTGCTTACAGACAGGAAGTGGAGAAACAAGGGAAGGAGGCAAAATAAGAAGCAAAGAAGGGAATCAGGGACCATGAGGGAGAAAATACATCTTCATCTGCGAGGAAAGAGAACGGAGCTGATGCTTTGCTCGTTAAATCACAGATGCAAGTCTGTATTAGACACGACTGCCCTCATATGATTTGTTAGACAGACTTTTCTGTTGCTCACGCTCTCTGATGAAGATTGTTCAGCTTTGACTGGCCGTAGTTTTTGGCTCTTGTGTATTCTATTGTATTTGAGTTACAGAGCTGGCCATCTGTTTTTTTAAAAAAATAAAGAAGCAGGGATGTTTTGTTCTTAAAGTATTTCCTGATTCCTGAAAGACTTTTAAAACTATTTGGATTAAAAAATAATAATAATAAACTTTCTAATCCTTTTCCCTTTAGCAAATTTCGTTGCCTTAAACTGTCTCTGGTCATTTTTGGTGATACAAGAAACATGTAAATACAGTATAAGATAAGATAAGACAGGCTTTATTGACCCCACACTGGGGAAATTCACTTGTTACAGCGGCTCATAATACACAAGGTCGATAAGAAAAATACCTAAAATAAGAGCACCCAGGTGGCTAAGCTGGTAAAGTGGGTGTTTCACCTATGCAAGGCTGTCCTTTCTGCACCGACCCAGTTCCTACTCCGGACTGTGGTCCTTCGCTGTGTGTCGTTCCCCCTCTCTCTGTCTGCTTTCGTGTCTCTCCATGTCTGACAGTTACCAGCGAGTCCGAAGTGAGTTCAGTCAGCCACATCTCTGTGATGTTACACTCTCGATACTCCCTGTGTAGCCTGGTTCCATCTTACTGGGGAGAGATCTTCCATTTTCCATGATAACAGACAGTATGCATGGTTTGTACCATCTTTTCTGCTCCCGGTCTTTCCGCTGCCGAGCGCTAACAGCTGTTTTCGAGTGTAAACAAGAGACCCGTGGCTTTTTTTGAATGGGTCACCCAATTTATCATGAAGTAGTCTGTATCACAAAAAAGGGCAAGTCGTTCATCTGTGTGGTTCCAAGTCCATGTTTACTCACATAAATGGATGGAGACTGAAAAAAGTACTAAAAAATACTAAAAACACATTGCCATGGCAACAGAAGTGAAGTAGTAAACATAAATATTATTTTGTATTAAAAAAAAAGAGTGCAGTGTGGTGCAGTGTGCAATGTGGGGCGCTCTGGTAGCTCACCTAGTAGAGCACACAGTCCATGTACAAAGGCCAAGGCTTTGCTGCAGCGATCCAGGTTTGAATCTGGCCTGTGGGCATTTGCTGCATGTCATTCTCTCGCTCTCTGTCACTGCTTTCTTATCTATCTTCAGCTGTCCCAAAGATATAAATGCCCCCCAAAACAATACCAAATACACTGAGCATGGACGTACATCATTTCTGGCTGCAATCTTTGTTAACAGACTAAGAGTCTCCAGCCATGCAGCCATGACAGGCTGTACTTGGACACAGCGGTGCTTTGAGCAAAATACAGTATGCTAATGTGCTAACATGCTGAGGACATGAAAGGTCACATTATCAGCAAAATCATGAGAATTCATCCACTAGGGACATTTTTAAATATCTGTAGCGAATTTCATGGCAACCCATCTACTAGCTGTCAACATATTTTACTCTGAACCGCTGACGTCAGCCTCATGTTGGCGCTAGAGGTACAATCAGGGGATCAACACAATCAGTGGGTTTAATGTTCCGGGGACCACACATGCTAAAAATCTGTTTTATTGTGCAGCAGCTGGAATATTTTTGTCATCCAGATGGCCGACGGTTTTGGAAATACCTTCACAACAGTAAGTGTTTTGTCAAATGACCTTTTGGGTTTTTCAAAGTTTGCCAGGCATTTATTTTGTGGAAAAACGGATGCTTAGCTCTGTGCCTGGAATGCAATGGCAACACATGAGAGGCGCAAATTGGGGCAAGCTTTGACCATCTGCTGCCACAACTCAGAAACACTTCCTCCTGCAGCAACAACAACAACAACAACATACAGACGTGAAAGTGTGCGTGCAGACACTTGTGGCCCCTTACACACTTAGTGAAATTAGCAATGCTGGATAGCTCGGCCTCATGTCTGTTCAGCAGCCATCGTTGTGTCAGTGGGAGTGAGGTCCCGTCAACAGATGGCTCAAGCAGCGGTTCAGACAGATTCATTTGTTCCCCTAAACAAAGTTGTCGCCATCAACCGCCGGACCGCTGACACCAGAACCCCATTAGTGTAGTTTAGTGGTCTGGGCGGGAGACTAAACGTGAACTGACACAGCAAAACGAGTGAAAGGAACATCCATCTGTTCCTTCCCTCTTGCGCTACAGAGAGCGCATCCATCCATCTTTTCATCCATCTACTCTACTTTCCATTATTTATGAGACATTAGCTCTGTATGTAATTAATTGGTGCTGTTAATAGCGAATGCATCAAGTTAATGATTTTTAATTAAGGAGATGTTTTGGTGTTGTTGATTATGCCTACAGGGCACATATCTGCTGTGGTTTATGTAAACTGTCAAACCCTCTTTTGTCTCCATTTAATGAGCTAAGTCATGGTTCGGGCTGCTGTACTGTAGGTGATGCAGCACGAGGGTCTGTGAAATCTGGCAACGACAGTTTATGTGTGTGTTGAAAACTTTAATTTTATGAACATCTGAGGAGCTCTGTGATGTCTGGATGCTGTAGCATGTGTCTCAATTTTTTTTTTTTTTTTTTTGCTCCGCTCAGCAGGGAACAATGTGACCTTTTAGCACTAGACAACCAAATAAAGTCCTGCACACAAACACCATGAGGACTGCATTTCTTTTTCTTGCATCACCGGAGATAAATTCTCATTCTTTCGCCAGACTCCTGTCAAATACAACCACATCCAGAGACAAACCTTTTTTAACTTTTCAGATCTCATTCTACGAGTAGGTATAAAACAGGACTGGATCCGTGTCCTGAGCAGCAGTGAAGTATCAATTAGGCAGGTTTACAGGAGATTAACAGTTTCACATCTGCAGGTCTGTTTAGCTTAGAGTGCAGCCCTGTCCTGTTTTCATTGGGCTAAACAGAGAAGCTGGATCACAGAGTAAGCTGTGGGCTTTTCATCTATGTCTCTCTGTGCAGTAGCTCTATGCCTGCCTGCCTTTTTTTTTTTTCTTCCATCCAGTGCAGCAGTAGTACTAGCAGCCTATATGAGGACAGTTGGTGCATATCAATCAGGATGGCAGGGTGCTTTCTGATGAGGACCACGTCCCTCTATCTCTCGCTGTCGTCGATACGTGCAGATGCATCACAGGGCCAAAGGGAGAGGCTATGGAGGCTGGTGTTTGCCAGTTTGCTTTTAAAAAAAGGAGTGAAAAGCAGGAAGAATACTATAATTTTGAGATGATAATAGCGCTGTCAGCATGTGTGGGAGTAAGTATTAGGGTTAGCTGGTGCAAAAGGCACCGTCTTGTTGGTAAATGATGGTTCTGCATGGCGGCGTGGTTGCGGCCGGGAACAGTCAGTCAGCAGTTTCCAGAATGCTCTGTGGTGTTGGTCTGAGGAAGTGGATGCCTCGACTCCCACCACACCCTCATGTGTGTCTGCAGGACTGTTTGTCTTTTTAGCTGTTGAGAAGCATCAATGTTTAACTCAAAGAGAGACTTTTTTTTTTTTTTTTACCAAAGCAAGAGAGCATTTCTCTGAGCTCCACTTTAAAGCTCGACTGTCTGATTCTTGAATTATGCACCCGAGCGCCTAAAATGAGAGCGTGCTTCGATTCTGGGGAGGAGACTCGAGCCACAGACTTAAAGTAGAGGTGCAGACGTCATACATGTGGTCCAGTATGTGACTCAGCCGTGTTGCCAGCATGGTGGCGACTGTTTATGCCCAAAGTGGCGGCCACAGTGGGAAACCTTTCCATCGCTTTTGTGTCTACGTGCGTCATTCAGAGCCCTGCATCATTTATGCTGCACCTCAAATGAAAGCCTTCTTGGGCTAAATAAAGGCTACCGAGTCTTATGTAACCAAGGTTCAAGTGTGCAATAACAGTATGCTGAGTAGAAAGAAGAGACGCAACTTGTTCATGTTGTTCTGAAAATATCACAAGGGCGTCACTCTGACAGGCGGCGTGGCTTCACTCAGATGGGGGGGGGGGAACTTTACCTCTCACAACTTCATGGGAACAGCTGAGTCGCTTTTCTGAGTAGTTTATCAGCTTGTGCATCCCAACCAGAACTATATATAAAGTTCAAAACGGGAATACATTTAAAAGCTGTTTCTAAAAGTTGCTGTTGTAACAAACCTGATTAGTTGAACCCGTGATTAACTAAAGAGCACATTATGATGCTAAACCCCATCTTGTTCCCTTTGGTAGTTAGCATCTGTGTCAGTAGTGTTGAGAAGCTAATGCTAAGTGAGCAGCTAATGGGTCTTTGAACAACAAATTTAGCTGCAGGATGCTGTTTTAATGTGCTAATTCTGTGAATAAGATAAATGAGGGGTAGCGGCCAGCACAAACCTGACCAGATCACACAGACAACAATTACCCCACTTAGCAAGACAAAAGGCCAGGAAGCAGAAGCTGAGGACTGGCCTGGAAACAGGCTGGCTATTACATCCGTGACATTATGGATATGAGAGGGCACACTGAGGCATCAGGCATCAAGACAGAAAAGTTATTAAACTTTTAATTCATAGCACTCGTGGAAAGTTTAAGACGAAAAACAAGTGTCAGTTTGATTTTGTAACACATTTTTCATCAAACTCTCTATAGTTTTGCCTCTCACGGACCATTTTCTGCTTTTATTTCATGGTGGTACTTTAATGTGTTACATTAAAGCTGCAGTAATCTGTACATTTTATTAAAAAATATAAAATTTGAATATAAAATTTATATTCAAAAGTTTCATCAGATGACTGTGTGTAGTGTGAAAGGGGATGCTTGTGACTGCAGTTTCCCTCAGTTTTTCAGCAGTTTTAGCATCTTTTAGCTCATTGTTTTGGTTTTACAACCTGCAGTTGTATTGTTTTGGTTCTGACTCTCATCAACGTTGTCCACAAGTTGCTCAGCACTAAACCCCAAATGACAGTTCGCTAGTGGAAACTTAATGACAACAAGCTAAAATAGGGCACCTGTCCAGAAATACCACTCAAATTCATGTTAATGTTGCTTTCTGTCTGAGAGATGCTATTGTTTGCTAATTGTTTGCCATATTTGTGCGGCTTTAATATGTCAAAGTTGTGTTTACAGTTTGCTCTGCTGCCCTCAAGTGGCCAAAAATTGATTAACGGTGCTTTAAAGGTCAAAATTATAAAATTCAACCAACCAAATCATCGCAGAAGACTTCTCCTGCAGCACACAAAATCTACAGCTTCACCCATGTTAAAGGGAATGGAGGAAGTCTACAACACAATAGAAACCAACAGGCACTTCGAGTCTTTCAATGTTTGTTACAGTTCAACTTGTTTACCTCATGAGCTTTCCCTCCCTTTACTGTTCAACAAGAAAGACAGCATAGAAATGCCGTTTCTCTGTGACTTTAAACTGTCACTTTAATCCACTATCTCATTGTTGACACTCTATGACTTCAGGCGTTGTTTCATCTTTTCCCCTTTCGCTGCTTTTCCTTTTTCTTCTTCCACTTAGTTTACAGCATTTTTCTACATAACCTCACATGCACTTGAATCTGAGCAATTACTCGCCTTTTCCACTGTAATAACAGTGGTTAAAACAGAAAAACAGGCCCTTTATCCCTCCGCTCCCCAACCCCCCCCTCGCCTGCCTTTCAGTCACAGGATCAAAGATGGCTTGAGAGGATGTGGATGGGAGTGGCACTGACAACACAACACACATAAAGACTGAACTAACAGCTCCGCTCTGTCAGACCGCCTGGTGCTGCCTCACATGGAGGATCCGGCTCTGAGAACTTCAGGAGGTCCTGGAAAACTCTGTGTGTCCAAAAAAAAAAAAAAAAAAAAGCACCTTGATGACCTCTCAACTATTGGAATAGGCTGCTGTCACCTGGCTGGTAATTACCTGCCAATCAGGGCAGTAGATGGACCTGCAAAGAAAAAGGGGTGGCAGTCAAAGATCAGGCCCAGTCACAGGGAGGGAGAGAGAGTAAAAAAAAAAAAAAAAAAAAATTCACGAGGAAGAGATCGGGGGGTGAGGTGCAGGGAAAAAGCTGAGACAGAGAGGCTCATAATGAGCCCTGTGAAACAGACACAGCTGTCAGAGCAGCAGAGAGAGACAGAGACGGTCGGGCTGGAAACACACACCCATGTTCCTCATCTATGGATGCCAATTTGGGGGCTTTTATCTGGGGACACCATTGTGCTCCATTTTAGGGCTCTGGTACTGTAAGCCGGCTATTGTACAAGACAAACTGCGAGGGATACAGCAGTGCTCGCTGCTGTCGAGTACATGATTAGAAAGGAAAAGTGAATACAGAAACAAGAGCTGAAAACTGAGCTACGTCTTGAAATAATGTTTTGGCTTTAGATGAAGACTATTTCTGGAAATATTAGATGATATTATGAATGTTCACTGACGGTAAATTGATTGCATTGTGTTTTTGTTTTTACCGTGTTGTCAGAAAAGACAGTTTCTCTTCATTTTGATTGTGAAGCAGCAACACATTCTCTTCTTCTGTCGGATTCATTATTTAAGCCTGACCATCAATATTGTATCGCTCGTAGTTCCTGGAGTGTTGATCCCGACTGCACATCAACTTTGACTCTCTGGCACTGTCACTGAGTTTGTGTTGGCTTGTGTTGAAAACAGCTTTCTCCAGTCTGTTTTAAATCGGGGTTTTTATGGATGCATGCGGTGAATTTTAATGTCAATAGTTTGTCGAACAAAAGTATGTGAACTTTTGCAAAATAAAAGGTCTCTAAACAAAAGAATACAAACAACGCTTTCGTGCTTGAAATAATGACTGCCAGACGGGAGATTTACAAGTCAAGCAAACAGGTGGAGCCTCCCACATCACAAAAGTCTTATAATATTCAAGACGTAAGCAGTGTTGACCGGCCCTCGCATCCATAGCGGCATGCTGGAGGGTATATAGATGTCCTCAGGTCAAGACTCCTATCAAATGTGAAGTTTGGGACAGGTTTGACCCTGTACACACAAGCATTCAGTTAGTATTGATTCAACTGATCCACAAAGTTTGAAATTTAAAGCGTTCACACGCTCATCTGGACTTTTATTATATGAAGCCGGGAACATGTGGCCACAGAGCGCCTCATGTGATTTAATCCTTCCATGTACAACATTTAGGGCGCTCCTTCACACAGGCACTTATGCTGTTTCTGCATGTGATGTCATTTAAAGTCTTTAAGCGTTCAGCGCTTAGGGCTAAGTGTGGACACTGGAACTGGGCCAGACTCTCATAAGAAGGAAAGGGAGCACCATTTTGCCCTCTGACCTCTTATTTTGGCAGAAAGAGCAGCTTCCTGTTTGCAGTCTTGAAGGCGGACAGACAGGGAGCAGGTGGACAGACTGAGGATCGCTGACCTGTGACGGGCTGTGGATACACCTGCCGAAGCTGCAGGCAAAACAGACTGAAAGGTTTAGTGGTACCACACGGATGAATCTGAGCCCAAAAGAGCAGACATGAAATGAGAGAAAAGGAGCAGCTGGAACTGGAAGGCTGGAAGCACAAGAATTGATTCATTTTATTTCAGTGTTGCAAATGAATAATTTCATACCCGTGTTATAATCGCCAAAGGCAATAACACTCTGGAGAGAATTAGCAGCAGTGAGGTTCATTTCACCTCCCAGTTAATCACTCATCACTTCAAAATCCTCCTCGCTGGTGGACACTATTTTAATCAAATAACATGTAAAAACAAGTGTCCGTAATGTTTTTGAATTTCATCACATCTCCACCAGTGTGGTAAGTGGCCATGTTTAATTCATAGTTTTCTCTAAATGATCTACAGAGCGGCGCTCGATATTGCTCTGGACAACGGCAGCCTACTTGAAATGATGAAAAACCCGCTAATTGTAATTTCCTTCGTTTTAAATTCACTATTCCTCGTGGAAGCCTGCGCTCGTGAGAACTGATGACGCTTCATTTTAAGCCCATACAGATTGTATAGATCTTAGCAGCATCTCACTCTGTCACTGCCATCTCTCTGTCGTCTCCTTTGCTATCGTCTATCTCATTATGACCACTGTTACTCCTTCCTTGTTCTGCTTGGCTTGCCGGCTGACAAGCTGAGTGTAATGGAGATGGGTAGGAAAGGCTCTGAGCGTCGCCCCCAAGCATGGAAATGTGAGAAAAAAAAACTGAATAGCTGTGAGAATTACGGTAATAGATTAATTTGGACTTATGATAGGTTGAATTTGCTGCCTCTGTCTGCTCCTTTTCTTTTCTTTTTTTTTTTAATCCTCTCCGGCTGGATGCCAACAGGATATTGGAGACAGGTTGTTCTGGAAATCAGTAACAGACAAGCAGACGAGCAATAAGCAATGACTCACCGTGATTTGGAAGATGTACAAGAAAACATTATGAATCCATTTTCCCTGTGTTCGGGAGACGTCTCTTTGTTTTTATTAAGAAAAGTCCACATACACAAGCTTAATGTTTCGATTGGAACTAGAGTTTTGTTTTTGCGTGCATGTATGTCCAAACCCCATATATGTTTTTCTTCTTTTTTTTAAACAGAAACAGAAAATTACACACTTATATCTTTGTGGGGGACCTCTGCTTTTTACAAGACACACCTCTGCACATCAGATATTTCTCCCATCCAAAGGTCACGCATGGGTCACGTTTCATTCTAGGTTTTTTTCTGAGAGAGCTAAAGGGACGGCTATCAACATACACAGGGGATATTATCTGATCTCAACAGCCGATATATGTGCTCCTGGCCTCAATATATGCTCCAGCTTGGCATGATGATAAATTCATATACAAATTCTTTTCCTCTGTACCCAATCTCAAATATCACCATATAATTATTATAGTTGACTTCAAGGGTCAGAACACAGAACTCAATAATAAATGATCTACCATATTGATGGCTGTAAAATCTTCTCTTTCTTCTCATGTCCACCACATTCACAGATATATTTCTTCTTGTTAGATAATGAACTACTTCACAGTGCTAACTTCTGGGACTTCTACAGTATGTTCATCGCCGATCATGCGTAGAAATCAGCGTTTCCCACGGTAGACCACTCTGTAAGTTTTGTAGATTTGACTCGCACTTTGTCTTATTACACAAATATTTTTCATTGAAATAAATGACATACATGAAATAAAAACATCAGAACGGTACCCCTTGCAGACTAAGATATGTTTCTTTGAGCAAGGACACACCAGTGCCTCTAGACTGAAGTCACCTACAAGTGTTATTACAACAGAAGTTAGTAAAAAAAAAAAGGTATTAATATTTATTGTATTAATAGTTTTCTTCACATGACTGGGTTCAGCCTTAACCAGTTCTTACGTAAAGGAAGTAATTATAAAGTAGTAAATCATCTGATGGCTACACTACAGAGTTTTATAAAGCACTGTACTTGCCTCGATCTTGATGAGTATATTCAATGGCGTCCTTTTGAAGGGCCATCTACCACCTACTCTGGAGGCTTCAGTCGCTTTGTTGCTCAGAAAGGACAATGACCCACTCCTCTGTAGCAGCTACAGATGGAAGAAAAGAGTCCTTCAGCTGGCCAAGTCTAGAGGAGGCCTGGTATTGCCAAATTTCTGCCAGTACTAGTTGGCATTACGCAGAGCAAACAACCCCAGTGGGCAGTGGAAACGTCCTCTTTGTGACTCTCACTATGGGTGCTGGTTTGTTCCCACTTAGCTCTCTCAAATAAACAAGTTGCTTGGAACCAGTACTTAAAGATTTGGAATCAGTTTAGGGGTCAGTTTGGACTAACCATCAGATGCTGCAGTGCATTTGGCTTGAGAGGATTAGGTCCTCCTTGAGATGTTCCCTAAAGACCTTCCATAAAACCTGTAACCTAGAATAGGTGGGAGTCAAGTGGCAATCTCCATGTCCGTGAAGTGAAGCCAATGTGGAAGTGACAAAAACTGCAGCTCCTCAAATGTCCACTTGAAGCTGGCTACAGAACAAGTCAATCTCCATAAGCCCCCATGTTAAAATGTCCAACACAGCAGAAATAAACATGTTTACAGCCTGGTACAAAAACAGTTTTGGTCTTTACAGCTGATTTCCCCATTCATGACAACTGTACTGAGTCTGAATTTTTTAATATAATTCATCCGTTCAAATTATAGTGAAGTTATGTTTAATTAACAATGTGGTTGCTTTGATTGACAGGTGGGTGCCATTACAGATGGCTTGTTTGAGCACTCAGGTTTCATTCAGCCCACCTTAGATCCGCTGATGAGCCACGTCTTTGATTTGCCCATTTTTAGATTACCCGGGAGGCAGGACTACCAGGACAGCACCGTCATTTAACGGATACAATGCCCATATTTATAGTGTCTATGATGGGTGTGGGCTTGAGTAAGGTTTGCACCGGACAACCACAGATCACTTCTGTCGATTGTGTATGTTATTAATTTCTTTGCAAAAACCAATAAAGAAAAAAAGAAAAATGTCCAGTGAGCTAATGGGCATCGAAGCATGAAATAATATTGTAACTATATATCGGATCTGCGGCTTTGCCACAGTTTATATGGCGATCCTCCACACAGAAGAGGACCTTGTGAGTATTGATCAGTGGGACAGATTCACTCACAGCTTTTTGTCGAGATTGACTGGTGCCTCTCTTTAGGCCTTTAACATTTTGGCAGACTTCTTACATTAAATCTCTGCCTCCTTTGTCAGAAAAAATGTTCTCAGCCTCTCTCTACATACACACACACACACACACAGTCAAACTTCATCTCCTCCTCTCTCTTCCTGTTTCTTTCCCATCTTCTCTTGCTTTCTCTCTCTTAGCGCCCAGGGGTGCTCATTTTTCAACAAACTGTAGTTTGCTGAGGCCGGCTTGTGTATCACACACACACACACACACACACACACACACACAAACCACACATACACATGTGCAGCTGCTGCTTCAGAGTGTTTGCATTATAGATCTGCAGAGGAAAAACAGCAGCGGCGGATACCTGGAGGTAATCATTGGGAAATTAATTTGAGGCGATACAGGCGAGTGGCGATTGATTGTCTGCCTCTTATGTCGCTGTGATGCCCACAGGAATGCAGCCAGTCTTCATCTGAAGCACCTCTACAATAAAAAAACATTCATCCACATGCACACACACACACACAGATATATAAATATATATGTACCTCAAAAGGTTGAGCAGCAAGATGAGACGTATGAGGAATACTAACAGAAATTCGCTGGGGCTCGAGGTGAAAGTAAAAGCATGCAAGCTGACACACTACTCTCATTACATCGGGGATTGTAGAACTCGTGCTTCATATCTGGTATCTGGATGGAAAAATCATAGCAGAGAGAAAAGGTGGGAACTGTACTAGTGCTACTAATGGATAATTTAACACACATTCTGGCTTTGCATCTTTCTCCACTTTGTAGAAATACTTTATAGAAATGGTTTCCTCATTACAAGTGTCCACAGCTTTGAAGCTGTATTAACATTATGAGCTGTATTTATGGATCTTTGATTAATGATGCTCCTCCCCGGCCGTCTGCTCCCTAATGCAATATGTATGCATTGTTTTTCTTCCGTTTCCTCCGTGACTCTGAATGGACTGCAACTAATTACAAACGCAGCAAAATGAAAAATACAAACTGCTTTTGCAGATTCAATTTGCATTATATCAGACTTTAATGTCACTTCATTTTAAGCCTGATAAAAAAAATCAGAATGAAAAACCCTCACACAAAGATCTGTTTCCACGGCGGTTGTTTGTGTGAAAATTCAAACGGCTGTGTCTTCGCTTTGTTCTGAGAGACGAGGCCAACGTTGAATCCGAGTCAAGCTGGAGTGCTTTAGCAGAGCTCGACTGAACCTCATTATAACTTTTCAATTAGATGGTGATTGAAGTCTGGGGCGACTGCAGAATCAGAAACTCTCCAACCAATCGGGGCCTTTTTAATCATTCCCTTTGGTTCAAGGGGAAAAACCATGAATGAGAAAGGGTAATGAATGGCCCCTGTGAACTTGCAGTACCAACTGACAATGGGGAGCTGAGCTGTGTTTTTGTTGGGGAAGTCAATGTTTTTTGATAAATAGAAATGGTCCTGATTTGAAAACAACAAAAGATGGAACATCGTCATTTACATAGAAAACTCATTGTACAAAATGTGATAAAACAGGCGCAAGCAGAAGATTCTTTCTGTTTTTTTGACACCATCTGCTCTGTGCCTCATTTCTGTCAAAATAATTTTATGGAGGGTTGGATCAAGCTCAGAGGCGGAGCCAGAGGGCTAGCAATGGATGGAAGAAGCCCCCGGCTGGAATCTGATCAACCATTGATGGTGGAGTTGATGAATCAATATTTCTTGTTGGAAATCTGACATAAAATGTCCACAAAATGACACATAACGAGCAACGAGAAACAGAATGACCACAGTGTGACATAATGAAACCTCATAGAGAGACGCAAAAGGACTACAAAGAGACACAAAACAACCACAGAGAGCTGCAGAAATATCATAAGGACACGCAAAATACTGCAAAACAACCACAAAGAGAGACAAAATTATTACATACAACCACAAAGTCAGTCTGGGTGTATTTTGGTGTATGTAGAAGAAATGGGGTGCGTTTCACACATCCTTGGTATCCAGGGGCATCTTGTCACAACACACACACGCACACACACACACACATACAAATAAGTTAGTTTTGTGTACACAACAGCAAAACAGCCAAAACCAATTCGCTGTTCTGCTTCCTCTCTGATACATACACGATACAGTATGTTTGGTGATGTCAGCTCATCTCATCTGCTGGCAGATCATCTCATCCCACTCACTGTCTGACTGACTGACATCCCTCTATTCTTCCTCCTGTCTCTTTGGTAGCAACAGGCCACATGGGGAAATCTCGCACGTTTTTAAGGCAGAATGTTTTGCTGTTACATGTGGGTGTTTTTCTTTACTTTCCTTCACACAAAACTACCTCCTCCGCTTTCCTCCCACCCTCCCTCCCCTCATCAGAAAAGAGTCATCCTCTGGTGCAGTTGGTGTAAGAGCCGGGCTCAGACAACACAAGCTTGCCAACAGTCTGCCGCAGATTCCTCCAATCCCCTCTTCACAGTCGTCTTATCCCAGGCCTCATTATCCCAAGGCTCTGGCAGTCATCAGCTGCACAGCAAACGTCCACTGAATACACTCTGAACGGGCCCAGAGCAGCTTCATTATGTTACGAGCAAACGGATCGCATACATCACGGTCCACCGGGGAGGCCCTTATGCATGCCTTATTTCACCGGGATTTCAAGAAGTCCTCCCTGAGAGAAAAGCGAGAAAAGAATCTATTTCTGTAAAACGTCAGATATGCATTCATTTACTCATTTGCTGTTTCTATGGTGAAACCAGCCTCCTTTCTTTCAGGATTTCTCTCTGTCTTTCTTTTCGTCCTCACTCTCATTTCAGACATTAATCTTCACATTTCATATTTTGGGGCTTTGATCAGTTTTGTGTGGTGCACATCATCATGCAAGTCGTTTCGCACAGCCGGCGGCTACCATCATTATTATCAATCAAAATACAGTCCAGGGCTTTGCAGCACGCCAAACGTCCAGCCACAGTTTTCTTAATTATACATCACAAACAAACCTGCAGCCTTCGAAAGGTGAGAGCACGTGCCTGGTTAGTGCGCTGTGCAGTCATTGTAAGTGGACTTGAACACTCAGGTGTCTCCTTGACAGTGTTTAAAGGCACTCGGCTTCGGTTTAAATCCCAAACCTTTACATTCGGCTCCCTCAGACGCCCTTAGCTCTCTGTTCTGGCACGTTATGCCTGCCTGTGTTTGCCATCTTTCTCTCTTCTCATTTTCACTTTGAAGTCGGGGCTTGCTCGACAGTCTGAGTTCTCCTACACTTGTCATTTGGAGCAGCACCCCTCCCCTTTCTCCCTCTGCATGTCTCATCTCACCCAAGAGGTTTAAAGCCTCACCCAGTGGGGTAAAAAGTGAGATATTGATGTGACGCAAGCCTTTAGTGTCACTGTGGAAGAATGAAAGCAGCGCAGTCTTCTTCTTCATTAGTGCCTAATTACATTTCCTGCTTATAGAGTGAGACTGCTCCTTTGATGTAACACTAATTAATTGAGATTTCAAAAAAAAAAGACAGAAAAAGCAACATTTCTTCAGTAAGCATTGGAGAAGGATTAGAAGCACTGGAGTTATTATGGTTGTGATTATCTGCTCTCTAAAATAGTATTTTAGCAATTAAGGTGATTAGACAACACAAGAACAGTGAGAATCAATAATGATTACACAACGTTTCAGGGTAAATCACTTGTCTGCTGGAGAACTACATCACATCCCGTAGACTCTTTGGTAGCGGGAATAATGTAGCAGAGCCCAGAAACGCAGTGTCTTCAGGTCACAGCGGGGTCGTGATCGGGTCGACGTAATTTATTGTCCTCCTGATGCTCTTATTTCATCTCTCGTCTTCAGGTAACGTTGACCCCTGCTCCGAGATCACAATGTCGTCGTAACGAGCGGTTCAACTGAGCATGAAGGTTCATTTTTGACCTTGACGAAACAATCTTAGCTCAAGGTAGTGTTACTGGCTGTTTCCAGGGATTTGACCGTATGTCACAGTCTTTAACGTGCCCTCCTTCATCTACCCAATATTACATGTCCGTAAGAAGACTGTGTTTTGAATGAATGATTGCATTTGTGATCATTAGGTGACTTCTTCAATAATGATAAATATAAACTGTATTTATGTCGCACTTTTCTGAACAAAGGGGTTTAAAACAGAAAATGTTAATCCACCCAGTGCCCCTGGGTAATATGTGCAGCTTGACTCATTGTTGAATCACCCCGTTGGAGGGTTGAAATCCACTAAAGTTCTTTGAATATTGGACGTTACTTTACACAGTGACAGGGATCCCTCCAAGATGAAGTGATGGAGAGCTCATGTAACACCCCTGGTCGATGACTGACTCTTGCCCAGTTGATGTTTTGGTCTGTTGTTCACAGACTACTCTGATCCAGTTTTTCTCACAGTGGGGTCATGTCTTTAAAGTGCTCTGTAACAGCAGAGATCTTAAGTTGTTAAATGGTTTGTGGTAAGTGCTGAACCTTGACTGACTGGCTGGATGTTCCAATAGTGGAGTAACATAAGATAGTCCTGTTGGTCATGTACAGTAATTTAGCAGCTACCTTCCTGGTCTTATGTCTGGTTTTCTCCATGCATGTATCTAAATTTCACTAGCAAGGACCACATCATCAACAAGATATGAAAAGATTGTAAAGGAAGTGTGAGCTCTTGTACTTCATCAGCCTATTGCTCGGTTGTGTAGCACCTGGATACGACAGATCCCTCTGTAATAGGAGAAAAGAATGGGACTGATCAGAGGGGTGCAGAATACGAGAGCGAAAGCGGGCGAGAAGGTTAGGAGGGTATTTATAGGAATGTCAGAAGTGGCATGCTTGAGGTGTGCTCTGCTTAAAAGCTTCATTTGTGGTTTCAGTGGGAGTTTCGTAGTGTCATCTTTTTTTATGCTAACCTGAGCAAACAGACTCCGGGAGTGGGTAGTGTTATCGACCTTCTTGTCTAACTCTGCAACAAAGAAAATAAACGTATTTTAAAATGTCAAAATTTTAAAAGGCCATCTATATCATTTGGATTCAGGATCACCTTTCTGAATTCAGAATTATTGCAATCCTCCCTCTTTTTTTGCCATCACTCTGTAATAGCGATTCAAGCACTTTATCTCGTTCAAAATGCAACGTCTCGCATCGTAATTGGGACCAAAAAAATGTGCCAAAAATCTACAGTTTGTCTCCTGTTGATTACAGAACTGACTCTAAGATCCTGTTCCTGGTTTATGAAGCTCTTAATGGTCTGGTCCAGATTATATATCTGACATGCTTCCAATTTGTCCACCCAACAGATTTTCTCAGGTCACGAGACAGATGTCTCCATCAAATTCCCAGAGCTCATTCTAAATCTGGCGATGGAACATTTAGTGTTTATGCACCTAAAGCCCCGAACAGCCTGCGTGCTCATGTGAGGTTTGCACAAACAGCATCTTCATCTACTTCTGTGTGAATATATGCCCGTGTGTGTGTCTCATCGATGTTTTAACCTTTTTATTGTTTTATCACCCAGTAAAGCACGTTGAATTGCTTTTGTACGCGATTATGCTCCTCCAATTAACTCGAACATGAGTACAAAACTAATTCGACGTTGCTGTGACCT
The DNA here is from genome assembly GCA_028641955.1 of Protonibea diacanthus. NCBI lineage: Eukaryota > Metazoa > Chordata > Actinopteri > Sciaenidae > Protonibea > Protonibea diacanthus. The sequence continues at coordinate 9,395,056 of CM053977.1, forward strand.
CTAACAGGATGATAATCATACTGTTGCACTTCAACACTTGACAAGAGCCATTTGCAGATGTGTATTGGTCCCAGGTTGGATGGATCTGTTTCCTCCTGGGGAAAATTGTGATCATGATGAAAGCGTAACAATACGACAGTCTTGGGAATCACTGCTGCACAGTATTTTGCAGATGGTGAGTATAATTAGTATCCTGGTATTAAAGGCACTTCCAGTACTTGCTCCACTGCATCCTTCCTCTCTCTCTCTCTCTCTCTCTGTCTCTGGATAATATTTAACCTAGATAAAGTAAAGCATTTATTTTTTCCAATTATTTCACTTACATGCTTGAATGATTTTTTAATCTTGCTCCTTCTAAGGTAGAACTGTGAACTTTACCCTTTGATACTGCCCATTAAAATGATAATTTCAGTTTAGAATAACTGTTATTACCGCCAGTAATAACAACCTTGTTCTCACTAAGTTAATCGCTGAGATCTGGGAATGAGACGCAAAAATAACTTTAGACTTTAATGATCCCGCATCAGGAAACTTCACCTGTCACAGCAGCTCGAATACACAAGGTAGATAAGAAACGTCTGACAGCAGTTGGAATGAAGGACCTGTGGCAGAGCTCCTTCTTACATGGTGGGAGTAGCAGTCTCATGCTGAAGGAGCTGTTTAAGGCCTCCACAGTCTCATGCAGGAGGTGTTCATGTTAGCTTTGCTAACATCCTCCTCTCCCCCACTTCCTCTGTGGCACTGGTTCTCAATCTGTGGTACTTGTCCCCACCGGTGGTACGTGAGGAATTGCTGAAATATTTTTTTATATTTTCACAGGAATGTGATCGCATAGACATTTTGTATTTCCGGTCATATTTTGTTCCAATATCAGCCTGATATGTAGTCATGTTCATGCAGGTAACAGGTGTATACACCCATGATTAGTTACAAGCTGAAATGTGACAGTAAGCAGAGAAAACAGAGGTCAAATGGATGCTTCAAAATCACTGCAATCACGGCTCCGAACAGCAAGTATTAGGAAGGGAAGTGCAGCTCGGGAGTTCACCTTTGACGCTAAATAAGCTCTGGTTCTTGAACCGGTTCTGTTCAGGATTCAGCAGACAACAATAAATAATTTCATCATTAGTCTCTCTTCGTGCTTCATGAGAAGGGGTAAGAAACAATCAGTTAGACTTAGAATTAAAAAGATGGCAGTACTCTGAACCGTCCCAAGATCTGCTTTGAGTTAGAAAGTCGGCTGTGAAACTCTTATCTCGTCATATACAGCTCATCAGTGTGTAGAAGGTCAATTACCGTCCTGGTGCAGTGTTGGAAGATTTAAATAATTAAAGAAAGTATCCGTGCTGTGCCAGCTGCGCGTAAAATTCCAACAAGCTCGCCTGACCCCCCGATAACACGTACAGACTCAAACACTAGAAGCGTGACAGGCTGTCACTCTGTGTGAATGAAACCTTCAAATAACATCCCGACACTGCTGCAACAACTCAGGATTCAAAGAATCAATTTTCCGAGGTGCAGGAGCGATAACATGGAGACAACCAATCAGGCTTGTTTTGTTTCCCTCTGTAATAGCGATTCAAGTGCTTCAGCTCGTTCAAAATGCAGCGTATCGTAATTAGGACCAAAAAATTGTGCCAAAACATCTTCAGTTTGTCTCCTATTGATTACAGAACTGACTCTAAGATCCTGTTCCTGGTTTGTGAAGCTCTTAATGGTCCAGATTATATATCTGACATGCTTCCAATTTGTCCACCCAACAGATTTTCTCAGGTCACGAGAGAGGTGTCTCCATCAAATTCCCAGAGCTCATTCTAAATCTGGCGATGGAACATTTAGTGTTTATGCACCTAAAGCCCCGAACAGCCTGCGTGCTCATGTGAGGTTTGCACAAACAGCATCTTCATCTACTTCTGTGTGAATATATGCCCGTGTGTGTGTCTCATCGATGTTTTAACCTTTTTAATCCTCCAATTAACCCGAACATGAGTACAAAACTAATTCAGCGTTGGAAACTAAATCACGTCTTCTCTATTCAATATGATATAACTGTAATTTTAAGTAACCAGAGATGGAAGTGAACATAATTGTTGCTCCCTCAATCTGCACATCTCACCGTGTTGTTTTTATTATTTATGACAATGACACTGAGGTGGAGGTGACAGCACACAGTGCAGATAGATGTACTCATGCGGGCTGAGGCGTGGGCACTGTGTACTGATAAGTGCGGCCCGATTCAGTCAGTGAGTCAGGAGATCATTCATCCATCAATTTTCCATAACTGCTTATTTTTATCAGGGTTCACGGGGGTGCTGGAGCCAATCCCAGCTGACATTGGCAGAGCACACCCTGGACAGTCACCAGTTCATCACAGGGCACAGAGATACAAACAACCATTAACACTTACATTCACACCAACAGCCAATTTACAGTCACAAATTAACCTATTAACCTGTATCTGGGAGGAAGCTGGGAGGAAACAGTGACACTAACCCAGAGAGAACCCATGCAGACAGAGAACATGCAACAAGATGAGGTTAGAACCGGCTTGATTGACAGGTAGGTGCCGTTACAGATGGCTTTTTAGAGCACCCAGGCGTCATTGGGCCCTCTTCAGGTCCGCTGATGATCCACGTTTTTGCCGATATTTAGATTACACATTGGTACTGGTGAAATACAATCCAAGAAGTCAGGTTAAAGTAACAGATTATGTGTTTACGCAATGGCCTGGTTAATCCCATCAAAGCTAAATACCTGGGTTTCCCCAGAAGCCGCTTGGATGAGAGGTAAAACATCTTCAAGGATCTACAACCCACACCCATATTTAACTCTGCTCAAAGAAAGTCAACCTGGACGACTGACTGAAGTTCACAGACGTAATGTTTGCGAGGTAAACAGCAGAAACAGTGTTCATGTTACAAAATAATCCACAAGGGATGTGTGCTTGACGCAGCACCTTGACAGATGCATTGCAGCAAAAGTTGAGCTTGTTTTTTTTTGTTTTTTTTGCCAGATGACCCTGCGTTGGCACCCCACGGCGCTGACGGACTGACTCTTCTGGAGCAGCACGGCCAATCGCCTCCATCTGCTCGACCTCTACTTTGTAGTGCAGCGGGTCTCTTACACCTGACTCAGCCCGCCCACCAAAGTCAACAGCCAATGGGTACGTTCATGAAATAACAAGGGTGTCAGCACACGTTTGTGCATAACGTGTCATCGTAATTGATTGATGACTCAGGTTTAACAAACTGGGAATGTCCTTTACAGGGTTAAAAGATTTCCAGATGGCGCACACGTAGGTAGGGAATTATGCAGGAGGTCAGGACATTAGGGATTCGAGTACTTTTTGTGTCTCGGCTCCGTTGAGTCATAAGCGTGCTCCAGAAGGGTTTGTCATGCCCGAGCTCTGCCTGCGGCACTCTCCTGCTCAGGAGCTGTCAGAGGCAGTGTCTCCCTGCCAAGCCACAGCGGGCGAAGGCAGGCGCAGGAAAGCACCAGCAGCAACCTCCGCACACACAAACAGGAGCACACAACTGCTTAAACACGGTGAAAAAAAAAGAGCGAATAGAAGTGAATTTTCTTGACATCGAATCAGTTAATCCTCGAGATTTCTGTTCCATATTCATGCAAACATAATAAATGTGTCTCACACTCTGTCCTCTGTTGCAGAAAATTGACCGCATAATTAGCACTTGAGGACGACACCACAGGTGAATTTGCTTACTCATCTTCTCTGCAGATAAATGGGAGCACACACCATTGCACACCTTGTGCTCATCAGTTACCCAAGTGAGACAGGTGGTGCTGGATATTCGGTGTCTATGCCCTCTCCATAGCAGTATGTGCTGGCATCCTCCCCTGCCATACTTTTGCCGCCTACGCACACGAGTGTTGCAGATGGGCTCCGATGTAGCGTGAAGCCGAATGCTCCTTTACAGTCCTCTACGGTAGGAAAACACACTTTCACTTTCGCACCTTTAAATTCTACAAATTCATGGTCACGATACCAGAAGAGATCACTCATACGACAAAATACTACTGAAACAATTAGGCACTTAATCTACTAGTCGATGAACCAAAAATGGCATCAATCCATTTTCGGCAGCCGCTTATCCTCATCAGGGTCACGAGGGGTATGGAGCCTATCCCAGCTGACTTAGGCCGCATTGAAACAAGATGCGGAGCTGTGGAGTAAACACAGGTTTTTCTATTCATTTAGAAAGAGGCGGAGAAGTTGAGCTGCATCCAACTTTTGGGACTTTTGCAGCCGTCAATTAGACGCTCAGATTGGGCAAACCCTCCACACTCAGCCTGAAATGTCTCAGTAACTGAGACTATCCAGGTAGATTCATGGACTTCAATGGTTCTGACTTTGTTTATTTCATGTACCCAGCTTCTAAATCTGTCTGACTGACTCGCAATTTACGCTGGAAAACAGTGACACATAGACTTTAAATTTGGTTTGTGTCTCATGGTTTGGGAGAGAGAGTGAGACAGAGGGAGAAAGCCAGCTTTGGTTGAGAGACATAGACAATGAATGAGAGTGAGTGAGCACCACAGAGAAAGCCAATTAATCAGCGAAATAAAGTTATTTCTTGATTGACTCTTGCTTACGGAAGAGGTCACATGGAGAACCATTCACACCTATGTGCAATTTAGAGTCACCACCCTAATGTGTGTTGTTTACTTTTTCTAAAGGTCTTATAGGTGAAACAATTAAGACAATTATCAGTCAGTTAAGCAGAAATTAAAAGAATTATTAGTTGCAGCTCCACTCCACAAAACAAGCTATTTGAACACCACTTCAGGTGTTGTTGTGATGGGGATTTTGCACTTTTTTTTTTTTTATGAATGATTAATTGGAAAAATAATCAACAGGCAAATTAATTAGAAAAATTACCATTGGTTTGTTTTACCATATTTTTTCACTCTGCTGGTTTAATTTGAAATACAAACTGAGCATATAAAAACCAAACCCATCTGCGAGGCTGAAAAAAAAAAAAAAACACAGGACAAAATGTTTTTCCTCCGTGATCCTTCAGGCTCGAGGCCCTTCACATTGTGCCATAACTACAGTCTTGCAGGTTCATTGCATCTTGCACAGTGTCGCGTCGCACTGTCCAACATGATAAAATCTCAGTTGCAATCTGTGTCTCACTGCATGATATAATGAATGCCGGAATTACAATCTAAATAGAGAAAACTTTCAAGCATCCTCGTCCATCTGTGATGCTGAAAACAGACCTTAGCCATAGTGAGAGCACATTTTGACTTTTTTTTTTAAATGATGCAATGCCGACCAATGTATTGTACTCCACTTCATGCCGTATAGCTTGTAGATGTGAGTTGTAGCAGCAGTCACACCATGACACTTTTGATGTAGACTCTTTGATCACAAAAGCCCCAAATCAGACGTCTGTGGATGTACGGTGTCTCACAGGATGGCGTAAGATCGGAGATTTTTCAACGTTTCTCTCCCGATTGTCAACTTTTGTAAAGAAGCTCAGAATTACACAGTGTGAAGAGGTGTTACGTCCTCCAGGTCACAGGATAGTGGTGCTCGAGGTACTTACTCACAGATAATGAAATCCTGTCATCCTCTTTCCTCAGGCAGTTTCACACCGATTCATGTCATAACTCATGTGACTCACAACACTCACGTGTGACCTCTATGACCCTGAGGTGATGAACAACCGCACAGAGGTTAAAATAACTGGGACAGAAGTGAGCGCTGTGTAACAAAAACTCTTTAAAGATTAACTGCCCGCCTTTGATTTCGTATTTCCACGCGTTGAAGCTCTCGACACATGTACTGCTGAAAACTTTGAAACTCAAGTTGCCGTTTTTGTGTTGCTGCATCATCGGATCAAACAGAATTTTTTACATCTCGTACATTATTTTATACGTTTCTCTATAATTCAGCCCCACATGGTGGGTAATTTATTGAGACTCTGAGATCTTGACTATAATGTGAAATAAATGTCTTTCGTTTGGAGGTCTGAATGAATGACCCCTGCAGTTTTACCTCCTGCTGTCAGGATCTTGATGCTGAACAAGTGACAGTCAGGCATGAATCCCATCAGAGCAATCAAAGAGATCCGTCTGAACTGATGTGCCTCGTGTTCACCTGGCTGTGATTAACCATGCCTGATTTGAAGAGAGGGAGGAGGAAAAAAAGATGAATGAATATCTCTGCTTCTAGCTCTCTCGTACAGGATTATAGTACTCAACGACGGCTCTGACAAGTCTCATTATGAAACACGAGATGTGATTTGGTGCGCCGCTGAGATGTGATCAAACGCAGGGATTTATTCAAATTGCCAATTTTGCCAATGACAAAGTTGGCATTTCAATCGAGGTTTCAAGAACTTCAACTTCTTGGACGTAGGACGAGTGTGAGGTGAAAAATGTCAGGCTTGTCTAATGTACGCGCACTTCCAGCCACAAGTCAAAAGTGACAAGTCGAGCGAACACGCTGACCTCACAGCCTCAATTGCATTTGCTTCCTCGGAGGGCAAGCGTCAAGATTAATGACCGACATCAGCGTCAGCTCCCTGAAGGAAACAAAGGCATTTTGGAGCTACCTATATGCGTGTGCATGGATCAATGGTGAGCCACAATACTGTTGCTCCACTTGACATCTTCCATTGACAGCAGGTTATGGCGATTAAGTGCTCCTTTATCAGTTCTCGGGCTACAACAAAGGACCAAAATAGGATTAAGCAGAGACGTGGAACGCTACCACTGCTAATGCTACGGCCCTTTGAGAATCTGCTGGCAATGAGAAGAGCCACGATGCTGCAGGGCAGGATTACTGAACAAAGAGATGGGTAGGATATGGAATGAGGTGTGGGAGCCCCCCCTCCCCGTCCACCTCCTCCACCTCCTTTTATCTTCTCACCCAAACCTCTTAAATGTTTCTTCCCATACTGTCAAATTCTCCTCGTTGAAGCAGCATCCCTCGCTCATTTTTCCATCTCTCGCTCTCGCTCTCTCTCTCTCGTCCGTGGCGTGTTGTTTGTCGCCGGATGAGTTAGAGCTGTGGGGCAACAGCAGACGTGGTTGGCTTGAGCGGCGAGAGGGACATTCATTCATCAAGAGGAAGTGAAGTGCAATAGAGGCAGTAAGTGTAAGGTAGATAAATGGCTAATAACCTCGAGGAATGAGATGATTCATCACTTCCTAAAATTAAGTTCATTAAAGGACTATCTGTGGAGATGCATCAGTGTCTCCTCCAGATGTTTGTTACAGCAGACGTGCTGATAAGCTTTTTCTCCAAGAGAAAATTATATTTCCTCAAATCATTGTAGGGTTGCAACTATTTTTGTCCAGTGTGGTTTTTTTATTTACATCACTTGAATATTTCAGTTTTAAGCTACTTCATACTTAAACACAGAAGAAATACAGTACTTTTACTGCACTGCATTGATCTTTTACTCTTCAGATTATGTACATAAAACTTTAGTTAGTTACTTGTAATCTCAGTTCTTTGATGCATGTCTCATGATTGGACACTCACATCTTTTGTGGCCACATAAGGGAACGTACCCCATGGTGAGGCATCAAAATACTTACAAACTCTTATAAGATATAATACATTTTTTAACTTTTTGGCTTGTGAAGAAGAGTCAGCGATCTCCTTGTGATGTTTCGGATGTCTATATCATCCACTCTAAAGTCAGATGATTTAATTTAAATAATGACTCAAGGACCAAGGAGGAAATATTATCCAGTATTTCACCAAAAGAAGCAAAGATATTGTGTAAAAATGTCCATAACAGAACCTGAATCACCTCCTCAGATTTATCTTGCAGCCGTTTAAAAAGGGCACCAACCTCTAAGTTGGCAAGCGCTGAGCTAAACTACATAAGTGTACAATAATTAAAACTTGCTTCACACTGACCAGCTGCAACAGTGAAATTCTGCTTACACATTAAAACATCAGTTATGATATAATGTCAAATTTAAAATATCAGTCATAGGGCCCATTTTTACTTTGATACTTAGACTACATTTAGCTGCTGACACACTCCTCTTTGCACTCCCAACACAGTCAAATCCATGACTCAGATTTATGGATGTATTAAGAACTACAGTGGATACAGTGTTTGATGTGAGGCTCTGTTCAGTCCTATGAAAGCTGCTCGGTGGTGCACGAAGCCAAAAAAAAAAAAAGCCACTTCCCGCTGTAAGAAAATTACCTGGATGAACGCATACAGTGCTGAGACTTCCGCCGCTTAACTTCCGGTTTAGCTCCCTGCCAACTTGATGATTAATGATTAAATTAACTGAAAATAATTGAATCATACAGCTCTTCTAGACTTTTCAAATATTATCGGACTGAATGGATCAAATTCTGACAGTGAAACGACGGCATTTTGTTGGGCTGTGACACTCAAAGCAATGTATCCCTCGTTTTACAGCCACCGTTTTTCTCACGATTGTGTGCGACACACCCCATGAGTGATAGTCACACAGACCGGCCAGAGAGACAGGAAACAAACCCTCCCATCGGAGAAACTCGAGAATATTTGCTTGTAAAATTACTAAAAGTGATCCATCTTCTCAGCCTCAACCAGTTGCTGATTAATGTTCTGTCATTTCGGGCCTAAAGCATAGATTTGTTGTGCTATTTTGTGTCTGTGTAAGAAACTAGAAGCACATTTATATCCTACTAAAAGAAAAAAAAAAAAAACTGGATTACTATCCTGCATGACCAGTCAGTGGAGCCGAGCTGCCTGCTTACACAACACACGAGTGGAGCCTGGGAACAAACAGGCGGCTCAGAGTAACCTTGCCGACCAAAGTGGAAACTCCCCCACACGTCCATTCATGTGAGGATGTACAGCCCTCACTGCTTCCTCACAATACCATTTATACTGCCAGTGCACACTGAGCTCTGAGGCCCGGCCAGAGACGAGCTATCGCTAGGCAACAGGCAGGAGGGAATCCGCAGCACAGCACAGACTCTGTTACTGCTGCTACAGTGAGCTGTATGGACTCGTGACAGATAACGGTCCGGATATAATTGACACTGACGGAAAAAAAAAAAGCCAGCAGAGGGTCAAATTCAAATTGGTCTTCATGGTGGAAATCAGTATGAAAGCAACACGTTCTTCTGTTCTTGCTTCAGCGAGGCCAGAATCACATAAATTATCTTAAGGGGGTTCAAAAACAAGAATTAAATTAAGGACTCAATTAAAAAAAAGATACCCCATTATCGTGTTTTCAGGGAGCAATCTCTCAATAAAATTACATTTATTGGAAACAGTGGGATTAAAAATCCGATACCCAAATCTTTTGTCTGCCTCTTCAGGCTATTTTGATTACGTTTTATTTGAGTGTCATGCTGTGCTTAAAAAACATTTAATGGCTGTGAAAACAGCACAATAACAAACCAAGAAAGCAGTTTGAGAACGTGTACCTCTGCAGAGGCTTTGCGATCTTCTCAGTGAGTAACTGCAGAGGGAAAAAAATCTGTTTATGTAGTGAGAAATCATGGAATATTGTAGACATATTTTCTATTCATGTAAGCGCAGTAATCTGTGTGAGAAAAGTGAACGTGTGATGAAAAGCCTTCAGTTTTTTGTGGCTAAAATCAAGGTCTGCCAGAACATTCCCAGAGCCCAAGGTGATGTCTGCAAATGGCTTGTTTTGTCCGTCCAACACACAACGAAAGACTTTTTAAAAATATGAAACAGAAAAATGGTTTTCTGGAAACAGAAAACAAAAAAACTTCCATGCTTGAGAAGCTAGTATCAGAAAATGTTTCATATTTTTATCTTGAGCTCATTGTTTGGAGAATTACAGTTGCAACTAACGATTATTTTCATCATTAATCTGTTGATTAATCATTGAATTTGCTGTGTACATGACCTCTTCTTGTTTTTTTCTTTGTAGGATTTGAAGGTAAGAAACAACCCATCTGAGGCGGCACGGTGGTTCCTGGTTTGAACCTCAGCTGCTGGGGCCTTTCTGTGAGGCGTTTGCATGTTCTCCCTGTGTCTTAACTGGTGACTCCAAAGTGGCCGAATGAGTGTGAATGTTTGTCTCTTTGTGCCATGTGATGAACTAGTGACTTGTCCAGGGTGTACCCCACCTCTTGCGACCCTAATGAGGATAAGCAGTAACAGAATATGGATGGCCAAGCCCATCTGATCAACTGTCTAACGATTGATTGATTGTTTTTTGGCTCTAGTCAGGATAAAAAATAAAATGGCAAACCAGGACCATAGTACTGAGATTTATTTTAGTTTTTTTGAGTGTTCCTATCTTAGTTTGTACCCTGTCAAATTACGGCAAGTTGCTATTTCAGACCTGTAAAGACTTGTTGAGACTTTTTAACGACATGCTGGATTTAAATAAACTTGAGCAGACAAATGAAGAACTCAGAATCTTTAAAGTAACTCAACTTTCTCAAACTGGGACAAGTTGAACTGCCAACGCCTGCTCGACCTGTTTGTAACTGAATATAAGCGTCTATCAGACAATAGGTTCGCTGTGATAAATTTGGCCTACAAATCCTGCACTGGGGTAAAGGTTAGAAGTATTCCCTCGGGGATATATTTAACCAAATAATTTGCTTTATTGAACATATAAGATGCCTTCACACAGGTAACAAAAACAGACCACTGATATGCGTGAAATGAAAAAAGAAAAACCCACATTTTATTGCACTTAAGTTATAAGAAAATAAAATTCTAAGTGAATCAAACAAATACACAATCCCTTTAAGGTTTTTTCTGTCTGTTTTCTTTTTTGCCAGGCAGTTTACATGAACTGAAAAAATAAAACACCTGCAACAAATCTGATTTCTCAAACCAGATCATAAATTAAAAACAGAGGGAGAAAACAACGAGAGGAGATAGAGCAAGATTGTTTTCTTTTTTTCTTTTTTAATATACAGTGTTATACCACTTTCACAGTTCAGCTTGAGTTGTGACTCTTGGAGATTGAGACGATTTTTCGTTTGGCTACAATGTTTCTGTTCACGTTTGTTGCCTTTTGTGTTTTTATTTTTCCCAACTGACAATCCACGAGTCTGCGGCCGCTTACCGAGCAGCCGCAACCGCTGATTTTGACTGCAACACATGTAACACTAAGACTCCTGGCAGCTCGACCTGTCAGTTGATGCTTGTGATGGTCTCCTCTGTTGCTTCAGACATCTTTGAATGGAACAACAATCACACACGGATACGGACAGTTCTTTCATTCACGTGTTAAAAACCGATACATCTGCTAGTTTTGTTTTTTTTTTTTTTTTCTTTGCCAGTCCAAACACAGCATTTGTACATTTCCCCAAAGAACAGGCTGAAAGAGCTTTGTCCCAAGGAATGTGTTTACAAGTTGCCCATTAACACGCTAACACACGCACTCATGCACGCACACACACGCACGCCAACAGTGTACATCCCCCTCGTTTCCTCTCTGCAGGCGATCCCGTCAGTATGTCGGACACGCTCCCTCCTCTCAGCCTCGTAGAGGCACGTTTGGCTCAAGTTTCAGTGGCAAAAAAAAAACAAACAAAATAAAAACAAAAATGTCGGATGTTATTCTTTTGTCATCTTTTGTTTCTGTGAAGTCCAAACATATAGAGTTCAATTTGGAATTCTGCCTGGGACTAAAACGTCACAGCAAGTAAAAGTTCCCTCTCTCTCTCTCTATTTTTTCCATTCATCTAGCAGCATAAATACAGTTTGGCCACTGGGGGAAAACAGTAGAGGGGAGGGGAAGGGCTGGGTGGGTTCAGGGGGCATTTAATCCACAGCGCTTGGAGCAAAGAACCTTAACTTCCTCTCATCACAGCACCGGCATTGAGGAAACCACCCCACCTAGACTCTGAAAGATTCTGGACAGCATTGATGTTTACGTGGAGACAGATCTCCAAAGCCAGGTATGTAGAAAACAGGAAGAACAAACAACTCAAATAAAAAGACAGGAGGAAAAAAAAAACAAAAAACCCTTGTGATATAATGACAGCAAACCTAAACAGAGCAGCTTTCTAATACTGGGATTTGTTGCTGTTGGCAACCGCGAGGAAAAGAAGAAAAAAAAAAAAAAAAACTAAACAAAAGAGAAACCCCCTTTCATACGATAAACCAAAAAACTTATTGAAATTCACAGTTGTGTTTGTGTGCGGTATTGTAAAGAAATCAAACTAGTGAAACCGAGTGGAGAACAATAAGAACGGAAATGGAGTGACAAGAAACGAGCCCGATTACAGGCTGAACCCTCCAATCGCTTCCTCTCCTCTACAACAAGCAGCTCTTTAGTTGTAACTGTGGAAATTTAGCTTTAAATGTCTACCAACTTCCTCAATCTTTTCCACTTTCCGGTTGGCCATTTGAGTGTATGTGTGTGTGGGCGCGCACTGATGGGAAGGGGGATTTTTTTTTTTTTTTTCTTGGGGAGGGGGCGCGGAGGGAGTTTGTGGAGGGGTCTTTTAAAAAATAATATATCTCTGTACATCTCAAAATCTGTCAGGCTTGAGCGAAACCAAGTCTCTGTGCGAAGCGGACCCCCCCGAACCGAAAGGGTTGAGAGTCACTTCTAAAGAGTTCAGTCGTCATTCCTTTCTCCGCTCTTCCTTCTCCCAGCCAATCAAGAAGGGACAGACTGGTGGTGGCTCCTCCTCCCCCCCTCCTGCCTCGTTTCCAGCCCGATCCCCTCCGACTCCACCTCGTACTGGTGGTAGGGAGTCGAAAGCAGGGGCTGAACACGTGAGGGTCTGTGGCTCTGTCGGTAACATTTGCCCAAAGGGGGACGGGGAAGATTAATGGTCGAGGACAGGACAGCCCACTGTTGGTGGTGGTTGTAGATTTTGCGAGTTTGGGTGAAGGGTTCTGGGCTTCTGGGCCCTCTGGTTTTCTAGGTGCCTCATCTCCCATTCCCTCTCTTTTCCTTCCTCTCTATGGTTCGCTCTCTTCGTCCATCCCCACCACGTCCCTTCTCACTTCATGTCTACGTCAAAGTCCAGCACCAGCAGCTTGGTCTCCTCTGTGCCGTTGCGACTGCCCACCGCGCACACCAGCTTGGTGTTGGAGGCCCGGATGCGCCACACCACACCGCCGCTGCCGCCGCTCTCCAGAGTCACCAGGTTTCGGATGAACTCGCCCGTCTTCAGGTCCCACAGTTTAACTGTGCCATCGTCCGAGCTGGTGATGACAAAGTTCTTGTTGAACTGGAGGCACGTCACGGCGCTCTGGTGCTTGTGGGGACCTGAGAACACAAAGAAACAGCTGGTTAGAGGAATGAAGTGTGACGAAAAGAAAGGACAAGACCAAAGCTCATCTAGACATTTCCTGTTGGCCCAGAACCGACTTTTTGATGGTCAAAAATTGAAGCAATTGAAGAGGAGACGTTGTTATTTAAGCTTAAAGTTGTAAGTCGATGTAGATGACACGTCTGCACATCTAAAATCTAAAAAAATCACGATAACCGTGTTGTTGTCTTCTGAACATATACCACTGCATCTTAAAAAGCACCTGTTCACCCGACTAACCTTTACGGTTCTCCAAACATGATGGAAATGTAAACAGCAAGACACAAGAGGAGACTGATAATGCCTACATGGTTTTATAGCAGAGGTGGACCGCCCCTGCTAACATCGTAAAATGAATTAATTTTATGATGTGAAACATTAACATTCAGGGGAAAAGGAGCAGATGCGTCATTTCACAAATGCCATTTGGTCTATTGTTTAGGCCGCCATCTTCTAATGAAACTGGTCATGAGACTAGAGGTTTACCACCTTCACAGTCCATGCTATAATGTAGCGGGGCAGATGGGTGGGTGAATTTGAGATTAAAGTGTCATAGCAAAAGACCGCAGATACAGAACAAAGACGAACGCTGTGTGATGGGACGAAGGGAAATGCATCTCTTGTACTCTTGAAGCTGCTGCGAGTGTAGTGAGGTGTTTTTAGGAGGAGCTGCAGCAACATGCCACGACTAAGGCCCGTCACTGTCACGGAGGCTAAGCAGCTCCAGCTCCACCGTCTGTGTGCTGGCAGCTGGCAGGAGACCACGCAGTTCAAAGTGAAGACGGTGGCTCTCGCTGCCTTCACTACTGAGGTGACTCTAAGTGTGCCGTGACTTCAGATTCCCCCGAGGGCTTGAAAATGATATCTTAATTAAATCAATTAGGGCGACACAAAACACAAACGAGTGCAGAATCGAGTGTTGACACATTAAGTGCTTTTTTTAATTTATTTTATTTTAACGGAGGTTGCTGTAGCAGCTGCTTCATTCAGACGTTCTTTCAGCTTTCACAATCCAGTCGCAGGAAAAATTTGTTGAAATCTCGCCGTCCGCAAGCGTTCACATCTTTTCCTTTTCTGTCTCGGGTTAGATCAAAGGCTGTGTTATTTACCCGAGTATACAATGCTGCTCTGTACCAACCCCCAACATGCCTGCCTCCCTCCTCCCTCCTCCACCCCCCCCACCATTACCACAACAAAGCACCCTGCTCCATCATTACCTACACTCTCTTCAGCTGACAGTGACGACCTTGTTATTGGCCTATTGTCTTATCAAAACACACTAATGAATGACAGAAATTGTCCACTGACCTAATTATATGACCTACAAAGTCCCCCCCGGCCATCATCCCTTCACTCTATTCACCCCCTCACACACACACACACACACACACACACACACACACACCCTCATCCTCCCCACCCGGCCGGCTGGTCTTATCCCTCCCCTTTCCCTTCAGACTCTCACTGGGGCATCCCTTTGTTCAGCGGGTGTGTGTTGGTGTTTGTAGGAGCAGGATACAGGGTTGTAGTTTGCTAATGGGGGCATTTAGGGGTGGAGCACTGGCGGGTTGCTGCTGCTATTCAGCGAGAGGATTTCGAACTTCCTGTGAGGCACCAGCTAATGGAGTTTAAACTATTCAAACAGACACAAAGGAAATGAGACTGGAATCAGGTCCAGCAGGCCCACAAGGTGTTGGCTCACGCAGACAAACAGGTCATCTAGTCTGGGTTTTAATTGGATTTTCAGTTTCAAACTAAGTCCTATCTTATGTGCTTTTTGTTGTGGTTCAAGGCTGGTGGTGTTGCCTTTTATTTCCGCGTTTATTTACACAGTGAAAGTTCAGAGCGCTGTACATCTGAGTGTTCCTGCAGCCTGTTGCATAAACCCACCACTTTGTACAGTTTCATCATCTCTACCTGCGCTAGAACATCGACTAATCAAAACACTGTTACATAAAGAGATGTTACACCTACTGTTATGCATTATTTAGATCATACGGTGCAGGGAGAGACTAACAACTAGAGACAGAAATGATAAAAACCAAAAAGAAGAATGTATGACAGTAGCTCTTTATCTTTTTTGCCCAAAGAACGTCGCTGACCCTACCGGTTGTGTTCCAATTATTCACTTGAACTATTTTAAACTGGATGTTTTTAACACTATTAGTTACTTAAACGTGGATACTGCTTCAATATATTTTTCATATAACTGAACTGTCCGCAAAGTGGCAAAAGCTGAATATTTTAACAATTTATCCATTACTTTTAGCTAAACCTTTCGTTTGTTGTTTGGCAGCGTAAATTGTGAGGCAGACAGAGATTTAGAAGCTGGTACATTAAAAACAAAGCCTGCACACAACAGTAACAGTAATCCACCTGGATAGTCTCAGTTTCAGAGACATTTCAGGCCGACAGTGGATGGTTTGGCCAGATTCTATCTCAGTGCTCCCTCAGTATGCAGATATATATTTTTTTCTAACCATAATTTACAATTAATTTCAAATTAAGTACCTCCTAACAGCAACAGAAGTGTCCCCTGGGGTTAAGAATCACTGATGTTTGATATCACGTTTGAAGCGGCTGACATACGATACGACACACGTTAACATAATTAACTAAGATTCAATGATAATTTATTGATCCCTCTCCTGTTGTGATTTGATGTTTTTTTTTTTCCACTAAAGGTGAATATGGCTGGATTACACTCACACCTCAGCAGCTCTCAGGTGTTGACACCAAAGAGCTGCAATTCCCATCGCAAGTGAACGCAGCATAAAATTGTAACTGTACATCTCAGCGCTGAGGTGTTGCAGATAACGTGCTCCTGGTGTAAACACCTATTCTTCTAATATTAGCCCTGACCATTAATTTAACCTTCCCATCATGACAACAGTTAAGAACGGACTTGAATCAGCTCAGGGGACATGTGACTCCAGCGCTATGTTCAAACATCAACATCCTGCTGGGATGGGTGGACTCACCTTGCAGTGTTTGCAGGCACTGTCCCGTCTTGATGTCCCAGATCTTGACAGTGGAGTCTGCATTGCCTGAGACCAGGATGTTGTCTTTCAGCTCCATGCCGCTGGTGAGGGACTGATGGCCCGTTAGGGTGTGGATGCAGTTGCCCGTCTCCACGTCCCAGACCCTTATAGACGTGTCCAATGAGCCGCTCACCACGTGGATCCCATCGAACTGGAAGACAGAGAGCACGTAAAGTTCAGCGTTGACACCTTCGAGATTAGCAGACAGAATGTTGTCACCTTAACTTGCAGCTGATGCAGCTGATACCTGGACAGCTGTGCTTTGTTTCTATTCCAACAAACGTAAGACTAAGCTCATTGAAATGAATGAATTTTATTGATCCGCGAAAACCTGACTTTTCGCTCCCACGTCCAATAGTAGAGCATCAACACTTTAAAAGCCTAACGATGCAGCCTGCTACAAAAACCAATCTATCAGTGCAGTAAACTGCCTCATCTCACCTCTCTGGCGATGGCACCAACTAAAGTGCACTGTAATCACAAAGAGTGGGTGAGAGGACATCTTAGAGGACACAGAGGAATGAACAAACAAACAAAAACACATACACGCGCGCACACACAGGTTTGGAGAGGATACAACGAAACATTATGAGAGTAGAAAAACATTGGTGCAATGAGAGGAGATTGACTTGTTTATGACTTTTTATGCGCCACACTGGCAAAGAAACAACCTGAATGCAAGTAGAGGTGTATCAAATAACAGAAACTGAATACCTTTATAAAAATGAAGCTCACTGTCTTAGATTCACAACAACAAAACATTGCACCACACAAACTAGTTCTTAGTCGTATTCAGACCAAATCAGACATTTCAGTGGTAGTGTGTGGGGGTGGAGGGATGCTGGAGGTCAGACACATGAAATAAACCAGTTTAGGCATTCAGGCAGAGTGCTGCATTTTTTTCAGCCACCCCATGTGGCTGCGCCACCACAGCCAATATGCAGAATGGAAAAACCTGCGTTTTCACCACAGCGCAGCGCCACATTTGGTCTGAATACAGCAGCACACAGAGATAAGTTGTTACTAAATATTTACACCTGGTACTTGACACATGGAACAGTCACTAAATTAACCAAATGACAAAACATTAGCTTGTCTACGTGAGTAGATTGAACTGTAAAAGAGACAGTTTGCAATAAAGCAACTCCTGAATCATCTTCTCTAATTTTGCTGTTAAAAACTGAAGAATTTTAATACATTGAACAAAAATAACAAATTACAAAATGTTCCAATAATAATGTCAGTCAGGTTAGCGTTATCTGATATTTCTGTGTCATTCTAAACTGCATTAAAACTCTCAAACAGACTTCTTTATTATGTGGACATTATATTTACAGCTGACTTTAACATTTCATCAGGTTATGTTGCAGTTTACGCTGCTCCAGTGACTTTCTGTTTGCAGTTAGTTTAAAAGTAACTTGTAGTAGCAGATTTCAAGAACATTACAAACATTTTAATAGATTTCTGAATATCTGGAGAAACCCAATCCTACTGAACTGTGCAGGTCGAGTTTTAGGGAAGAGGAGTCTGGTGATGTCGATCTCTAAATGACTTGCTGTACAAACACACACACACACACACACACACACACACACACACTAATGAATGTGTGTCTGAAGCTACTCACCTGTAATGAGTACACTCTGTTGGTGTGGCCCTGCAGCGTGTGGAGGCAGGTCTCCGTCTCGGGGTCCCACACTTTGACCATGAAGTCATAGGCACCGCTGACCACCCGCCGCCCGTCGTACTGGACGCAGCGCACCGCCGCCACGTGGCCCATAAGGACGTGTAAACACTGACCTGTCTCAATGTCCCAGACGCGCAGCGTGGCGTCACGAGAGCCGCTGACAACCCTGACGGACACAAAGACAGCGAGTCAGGTACCAGAACATGAACAAATGGTTAAATCAGTAAGATTAAATTCTCCACAATACTTTCATTCATACACACATTCATATGTTGGCAGCTGCATTGACAGAATAATGAGGCAGGTATGAACATTTTCTTTCACTCTGCTGACAACCAGAAACCAACTGCATCACATTCATGTTCATACTTGAATGTGCAGAAACACCCATTTAACCCAAATAGCCACCCTCCGGCAGTGTCTTCACCCAGCATGGAAAAAGAAAGATATATTATAGAAAAGGAAACTCCCTTTAGGGAAGGTTGTTCCTCAAGTTTTACAGTTTTCAGACGGTTACTGTAAGAACAGTTTGGACCCAAGATATCATTAAAAATGAGAGACAGAGAGTAAAAACATATTCAGCTGAAGAAAATCTGGTCAATCTGATCGAGACATCTTTCCTTAAGGTCCACCAGATTACCGACACTTCAACAAAGACCGAGACAGACATTCCTCCATCTCCATCAAAGAATATTGAGGCTTAAAAAAAACAAAAAAAAAAAACAGCTGTAAAACACACATGGCACATGCTCTTTATTTATAAAGTGCCTCGTGGCGCAACATAGATGGAAATCACCAACATGTTATTCACTGTGTGCCTGCAGCTCAGAGCATTTCCAGAGTGAGTGAGTAATCAAAAGCTACACAAAAACCTTGGTGGGCCCTAAGGCGAAAAGAGCACTTTGAGTCTCTGGAGTGTAATAGTGAGTGAACGAGTTGAGCAGCAGTTCACTTAAGACGGCTCACAGGCTCTATTTAATCACTATGAGACCACATGCTCACTTTCATAGAGACACTGTCCTCTTACAGTGCTGCCGAGGTGCTCTTTTTGCTCAGTGGGATCGCTGTTAAGTCGGGCGTTAGGATTCTAATAATAACAGAGCATATGGGACGGTAAAGGACCAGTTCAACATTTTAGGGACAAACGCCTATTTGAGAGTTAGATGAGAAGATTTACACTTCAGTTTTTGTGAGATTTACATAAACAAGATATATACGGAGCCAGGCTAGACATTTCCCCCTGCTTCCAGTCTTTATGCTAAGCGAACTGTCTTTTTACCCTTCAGACACGAGTGGTATCAATCACACAATGTCCCGAAATATCAAAGTTCTCCTTTAAGAGGAAGAGAAACATTTTTTTTAAACAAATGAACCTTTAGAGAACTGATTTGCTACAAAATTATTAACAAAGCTCAGTAATTATCGTATTTAATGGATTTATTTAGAGCAGCAACTAACTTATTATATTCATTTTCATTATTTGTTTGTCAGAAAATAGTGAATTATGGCCTTCACACTTTCCCACTGTCCAAAGTGACATCTTCAAATTGCTCGTTTTGTTTGACAAACAGAAGAAAACCAAAAAATATTCAGCTTAATGTCACATAAGACAAAAAGAGCAGCAAATCATCTCGGGAACGAGGCAAAGTTGAGCATTTTTGCCTTGCAAAATCTGCTCAAAAGCTAACAGATTAACATTCTGTTGATCAACTAATTCATTAATGGTCTTATTACCAAAAGCACAACTGTGCCAGAGTACACCGCAGAGATGAGTAAGGTTTAACAGACAGTGAGATTGGCCCATACCTTTTCTCATGTAGGTGCATGCAGCGCACTGTTGAGGTATGCCCATAGAGGGTGTGGATACATTCTCCTGTCTCTGCGTTCCAGACCTTGAGTGTGCGATCAGTGGAGCCGCTGATAATAATGTTGTCTCTCATCTGGGATGACCACACGCCCCCTGTGTGGCCCACCAACGTGCGCAGACACTGAAAAAACATCACAGAGGAAGAAGAAGAGTCCTGATCAGTATATGCCTCGCTGTTTTAATGCAGAGTTTGGATGTTAGAAAAGTTAGTTTCAAAGACATTCGGGGTGATTTCAGTCATATTTATTACATTTGAGGTTTTTAAGTATGGCCTCCTCTTGCCTTCAGTCAAGAAAAATGAAATTTCTGCGACCTTTCAGGGGAAAGAGGAGTTCAGTCGTTCCAAACCTTCTGCTGCTGTACTGGGAACAAAATCTCTCCCTGAGCTTTTATAATTGCTTTTACTTATCTGGTGGGAAAGAGAGCAATTCATTCTCTTTGCAGAAAAGGTTGACAACTGTCTTCAATAGAGAAATACGCCCATTCATCCTCATTAGGGATGGTAGATTAGCTATTGATTACCGCAGTTATGGAAATCTTTCTGATCAATTGAATTCGCGTCTGCACAGTTTGTCTAATTTGTCCCTCCGTTTAATTATCCTTAAAGGCATTAAATTAAAATCCTCGTGGAAGAGTTCAGTGGCCGGTGTTTTGGTTATGTCAGGTTCAGAGTGGAGTGTGTTGCTGAAGTGTACAACATGTGACCCCCTGACTGCAGCTGATAAGCCGTCGAGCGGTGAATGGCGGCACAGGGCAAGAGGTTTTATTGCAGCGAGTGGGAGAGGAAGATGATACTGCAGCCTGTCTTCACCTGCTCTGTGCTGAGATAAAGAGAATCACTTCATTAAATGTGGGCCAATGTGGCATGACCTTACAATCAACCTCACTACAGTGTTAAAAGTCTTGCTTGTTTTATCACTGTGGTGTTTTTTTTCTTCAGCTTTATACGGCTGTGAAAGGAATAATACCGCAGGTGGAAAAACATTTGACTAAATTACACTTCATTGTACATTTAAAATATGATAAGATGACAGCTATTTTGTGGAATATTACATTCAGATTTGTGACTGCCCACATTTGTGATAAATGTTTGATTTTGTTCTGTAACTGGCCTTGCATGTTAGTAAGACTCGTAGTCTCAAGGATGCAGGATTTTTCCTGTGAATCGATGCCAATGGTTGAGGTTCCAAGAACAAGAATCACACTGTGTTATTAGAGCCTACTCAAATACTGCGTGGGAAGAGAAAATACCTGAAATGAAGGGCTTAGGCTTCTTTATCTGTCATTGAAACAAACAGAAAATGAGCCCGTCCCTGAGAGTGAAAGAAGATTTGCATTTTTTTAAAGTGAACCCATGAAGGGCGTTTTTTAAAAACAGGTGGGATTTCATACACAGCTTAACATTTGCATTATGTTCTCTGTCCATTTAAAGAAAAGGTACAGCAGCCTCAGAGCTAAAGACCATGAAAGCCTTATTATATACTTCTTTAGCTTTAAATATCAGAAAACGCAGGCCAGCTTGGCTAAAGCTGCATGTAGCTAATGCTGCTGAAGGTTAAGATGAATTATAAAAGACCTTTTTTATGTTTCTCTTACCTTTTGGGTTGATTCATGATCAGAGTTTGACAGTAAAGAAAGACAGTAGAACAGGAAAGAGATAGTTCAGATATCCCTGGAAGCGAGTACTTCTACCACACCTATGGAAAATGCATGTTTCTGCATGCGTTCTTTCTGAGTGCAACAGCAGTGATGCTATATGCTATGTAAATGGTGAACAGCTAAGTTAACCAATGGCCAAAGTAACCCCAAAACCCCAGTGGGCACGTCCTTGTCACTTTGCTGCCATGACAGTGTTTCCATGCGACTTCAAACCCCGCCGGTTGGGCATGCATCTGTTTGTGCTGAACGTTACCGCTGTGAAATCTCTCTCTCAAACTATCAGACACAAACCAAAGGAAACTACTTCATTTCACTGTTTCGCTGTTATAAATGTAATGGATTCTGTCTGAATGTACCCTAAGAGCCACATTTCAGTGGCAGTCAGGCCATTTTTCCTGTTTAGCTCTCTTGGACAAGCAGCAATTGTTACATTTAATAATATATTCCACTGCATCCTGATAGATAAAGTAACAAACTGCTTCCTCCTCTGTTATTTCCTAAAGGTAGACTTCAGCCACCATGACACCTCTTGTGAAAACGCTTCTTTTGCCATGCTTTCCCCTACAACTGCGAAAAGTGCCCATGCTCTCAGCTTGCGGGTGGAATAAGGCCGATAAATCAAATGCTAAAGCATTTCTGCGCGCCGAGTGAGAATCATTACGGCAACATGTCTGCACTCTCCTATTCCTTTAGCTGCTGTTTTGATGACACGGGTCGTGATTTACGGTTTCACTTTAAATACTGACAGATGTCATGTCACAATGCGCTTTCCTCGACAGATAAAGGCATTATTATGGAAATACAAAATCGCAGCCTCTCCACACGCACCCATGCATAAACGCTAGATGGCCTTCATTAATTTAATTTGACAATTTAAGTAGCAATTTCCCCTATCTCTGCTCATCTTAACCATGTTGCTCTTTAAATTCACAGCTCCACAAGCATCCTCTAATCTCTGTGGGTAAAAAAGGAGGAGAAGGTAATCTGGGTATCCATGCAGCTAAAGCATCTGGCAGACGAAAAACCTCTCCCCGGATATGACAGCAGTCCACAGGTCTGCCATCTTAGATCTGCCTGACAGCTGAGACTGCCGCTGACAGGCACCACCAAGGACATGCACTGCTCTGTTAAGCACCAGGCAGGCCACCTTTGCAGCAATGAGATGTGTGCAGCTGTTTGTGCGCCGAAGATTGACACCTTTCACTGAAGCTGGAGGACACGCAAAGACAAAAAGGTCCGCCAGGTGAAGTATCAAGTATCGACTTCAGCAGGAAAACAAGCTCTTTAAAATTCCACCAGACCACAAATCTGCGCACGTGCACGCTTCGACGCCTCACTTCACTTATATTTTCCACCACAATCAAACCCTCATTGTCTCACCTGATCGCTAAGCAACGGCTCAGTTTTCTCAGAGGTGTGGGAGCATTTACATATAATATGCCGGTATAATAACTCCCTGATTGCCTCTCAGCAAGGGTTCGATTCGCCGTGTTTTATAAAACGTGATAAATCAAGGGCAAGACAGAACTGGCAGCATAGATGAAACATTAGCAATCACCCGTCTTAGTGTTTGTTTAACCTTGGGCGCGACCACGCCGGAGTAAAGGTATCTGAATATCTGTTGAACATTTTATAATTTCAGCCATGTCCATGCAAACAGCCCTCTCAATATGATGGAACACTTTGAATCATGTATTTTTCAAACTCGCTGGGCATTTGTAGCGCAGACAGCAAACAAATCCTGAATAGAAAAAAAGGATTTTGGGCAGATTCATTAAACTATTGATAAAACCATCTGTTGCAATCTTGTCAGTGTCATAACTGATGCACTATTTAGAGATGGGTTGGGGATACTGCGAGTAGAAAAAAAACATGACACTGAAGTGATTTAAAACCATTTTATTCGCCCCACGGTGTCCCATCACGGGGGAATCTTTTTGATCTCTCGAAACTGAACACAAGGTCTCAAAGTAAAAGCAGCACAAGTGGCCGAGGAGAAATGTTAACACTGCTCTACCTCTGGCACAACTTGTCTACGCTGTGACCAATTTATTTTTCCGTCCTATCAATTTTAAATCCTCTGCCAACAGCGCAAGCCGCTAGAGCTGCATTTCAAATCTCTCCCGTGAAGAAAAGGACAGATGTAGCTGCTGATCTCTGAGAGTATGAGCCAATTTACTCTTGTAATCTAGCATAATCGTCCACCAAACTCATTGCTGATTTGAAAGGACTGCTCTCTCTGATGAATGGAAAAACGACCCGAAATCAAATGGGATGTCTTTTCAGAGCATGTAGGTGACGGAGCAAAGAAAAGAAAGCCACGTCTTCAGCCTAATGGCAAACGATTAAAGACCGACATCAGAGTTCTTCATCTCCGTTGATCGTCTTGCCGCTATCTCTTATTGATCCAATTGAGTAAGACCCAAGTTGTGGTGTTAGCGGCTGAGCTGTGGAGGGGTACTCTGAGCTTTCTTTAAAGTTAAAGGATTTTATGTGACAGATAAAAAAGGTTGCACCAAGGTCAAACAAATCCTGTTTTTTTTTTTTTTCCAAAAAAAGGGGGGAGGGTTATGGAGTAGACCTTCCTCTAACATCTTGGATATCAGAATGTGGATTAAAGCCACAAGAGGCATTCGTCCAAGGACCATCATAAACCAACACGTCAAGATCAACGATTGCCACTCTACAATCCTGCATCTCGTGAGAAAAAAAACATTCACGTCCTCAGATACGCTCGCAAAGACAATAAAGAACATTGACAGCAGAGAGGAAACACGAATGCAGGTGCTGGTAATCCCATTGTACTTTTACTTTACAGTTTTACTGGCATCGACAGCCACTTCACCCGAAATGGTCGACTAGGCTTAATTGGCCATTTCTCTCTCAAGAGGGATTCTCTCTCTGGTATTGAGAGCTAAAGAAGCAAAGAGATGAAATCCACAGCGGGGATGTGCTCTGAATACAGCACCCAAACAGAAAACGGATTTAGGCTCATCTCCTCCTTCATGACTGATATAAACAAACAATTGCGAGTCGGATTAACGTCGTAGAAACCACAGACAGTGTACTGTGTGTCTGTGTGACGCAACTCTAAATGCAGGGTGGTTTCAAGAAAGAAAGAAAGAAAGAAAGAAAGAAAAAAAAGCAGTCGAGCCTGCTGGTGATGTGACTCATCGCAGACTTACACCAACAATATGGAGCCACCACAGCTGTAACTCAACAACCTGTCATCCTGATATTAGTGTTTGGGTGAAGGAGAGCCAAATCGTGCTCTATGCCTATCGGATGACCTTGGCGAGTTCTGTTCAGATCAGCAAATGCTGTGACTGATATGCGTGTAATCACTGGCAGGCTGAAAGCCAGCTTTACTATCTGTTAGGCCGAGTCTTTGCAGCAATGAAAGGCAAGCTCTCTGGTCTATTGTGTCCAGCAGAAAGTGAAACCCACTGCAGTGTGATCATGCAGAATATCAATTTCTCTAAGGGCTTTTTTTAAATGCATTTTTTCCTTCCTGGGTGAAATGAAATAGCAAGTTCACAGCCCGAACCGTATCTCATTTATATGCCAAGTAAAAAGTAAAAAGGAATAGAGTGCAGACTAGAAATATGCAATAACAGTTTAGAAGATTTTTAGTTAAAAAAAAAAAAAAAAAAAAAAAAAAAAAAAAAGCTTCTTTGAAAATGGAGTCAACAATCTGTGAACCTCTCTCCAACACAACAGTACAACCACTGCCTTTCTTTTTTTTAATACACAGTGTAAAGCAGCAGCACAGGGCCTGTGTGGCTGCACCAGCTCCAGCAATGAATACTAACACCGCTTGCGGACATGTGCTGTGTAACAAGTCTGCAAAATATAAGAGAGGAGAAGAGACTGAGATAGTCTTGCCTTCGTGTTTTTGTGTCACAGAGCAAATGTTACTAATTACTAACTCTCAGGTTAGTGGAAGCTGTTAACAGATGACCATTAAGCAATAATTTAGATGGCCGTCTCCTTCACTTCCTAATCAACAAGTCTGAAAAATAAATTGATTTAATTTAGATATTTGACTTCGGTCCACTAACGTCTGGCAGACTAAAGGAGAGAACAGGAAATAGAAAAGGAGTTGACGCGTACCTTTCCTGTGATGGCCGACCAGACTTTCAGCGTGTTGTCATCAGAGCCGCTGACGATGCGGTTGCCACAGAACTGGAGGCAGGTGATCACGTGATCGTCATGACCTTTCAGCACCTTTTAGATGGGACAGATGAAGAGAGATGCAGTGAGGAGGACATCGAGGACGAGAGGACGTGGAATGACAAAGCAACTGACAAGAACTGAGGAGGACAATGACGCGTCTCTGGTGCTTTAAACGTCAAAGATGAGATAAGAGGAAAATGTCATGAAGTGCTGTAGGTGTACACAGCACTTTTAGCAGAGCTGTGTGTGTGTGTGTGTGTGTGTGTGTGTGTTGTCTCTGCTGGCTAATACTGGGTCACAGGACTGCTAGCTCAGCAAACACTGTATATGCAAAGGAGTATGAAGAGCACAGTAACCAAATTTACATCAGTGGCGTCCTGAAACGACCTGAGGCCGTTTCAAAGGCTCACAAGGCCCATTAAGGATCAGATCTGGCATGCTGGTCATGCTTTATGGGAAACTTCTGAACAGGCAAAAGACAAATGGAGTGAAGGAGAGTAAGACTGTCCTATCCTCCAGCTCAATTATCGTTCAGCACAAACACTCCAGAGCACAGACCTGCCCAATCACTGACTTTCCATCAACTCGCCACCTCACACCCTTATTGAATAATTTGATATCAGATCAACTACCTTGTGGGAAATTTAGGTTTGAAGCGAAAGCTACCTTGGGTGATTTGAGGTCCCCTCTCCTCCAGTTGGTGTCTATTCTGTGCTGCCTGATGTAGGCACTCTTCCAGGGGCTGTGAGTGAAGCCAGGCTTGACGATTTTCCTCTTCTTGAGGGGCAGAGGCTCGTCGATGCCTATTCGGAAAGAGACAGAGACAGATTGGACTATAAGTCATGTTGTTTTTCCCTTTAAAAGTTGAAGTATGAAAAACACGTAAAGCCACATCTTTAAGCACAGCGTTGACCACAGCAGTACTATCAGACTCCTCCCGCTGGGTGACTGCATGTTGTCAGTCTGCATCTGTTGCAAAGACTCAAGGCTCACCTTCTTCCTTGCATTTCTCCCTCCACAGCAGGTTGTCTTCTGCCAGGATGCGCCAGTAGCGACACGTCTGGGCTGCTTGGAGGAGGTCCTTCGGTTCCAGGAATGACAGCACATACAAAGCCAGCTGTTGAAAGACGAGGACGGGGAATGTGAGAGGTGTGAATGGGAAACAGAGACACAAAAAACGGAGCTATTATTCACTGCGGCGGGTTTTATACAACAGTAGAAACACCCCATGGAAGTGGATTTAAAGTTTGAAGTAACTAAATCACGATAACAAAAAGGAACAGCTGAGAAAACACACTCGGCGAACTACTATGTGCACAATATTAACAGCGTGAGTCTAACTGACGAGGGTAGACAAAGGTATTACCATAGAATTAAATCAACATCTCTATTGAAGTCTAACAAAAAGTATACAAAAGGAGCTTCACGTAGCAGGTAATAATTCGTTAAACCGAAGCCTGGATATAAAGACACAAAACCTCGTATAATGAGAATAAATCTGGACCCCCTGGGCAATAAGAGAAAACATTACGGTGTGTTGTTTTTTTCAAACAGGCATATATTTGGACAAAGCTCTCGAAACACAATGTCTGTTGCAACTATGAAACATCACGGTGGATTAACCATTAGGCTACGAGATTGGTCAGTATCGTCATAAAAAGAGTAAGGATTATGAGCTCCTTTTACAGGATGAGGTGTAACCCATTGAGCAAATATTGTTCTATTATTATATTACAATAATCTGAGATGATAATAACCCACTGCATGCTGGGTGTGGAACATCAGGATGGAGTCGAATGACGAATGTCAGGGCCACAATAACCACGAAGAGATTAGCTTGAGTTAGGCCGGTCTTTATTCTGCTCAGATCTGATTTAGAGCTGCAACCAATGATTATTCTCATCATTGATTTTGTTCTTGATTAATCATTTAGTGTATAAATTGTCAGTAAATAATGAAACATAGTGGAAATCCTCACAGCCTGAGGTGATGTATTCATCTTCAGCACTTCATTCCTCAAAGATTTGGAGGTTTTCTTGTCAAATATTCGACTTCATGCAGCTGAAAACATTTTACCAGAGGTCTGAGGGTCCTTATGAAAGGTGCTCGTCATTCATAAAGGTTTTTACAGGTTAGTTTTAGGGTTATTTCAAGTCACTTGACCCAGCAAGACCCACAAACCTCAACATCCCTCAATCACCTTAAAGTCTGTCTCTAAATCCAGTGGTCATTACCGGGTCGGAGGATATTCTAAAAGTTTTATGAATGGAACTCAAGCCGGTGATTGCTTTTTAAGCCCGACTCACCACCATCTTGCAGAATCTCTTCATAGTTTCAATTTCAACTGTATCTACAGTGCGGTCACAGGGATTGTCCTGTTAAAATGATCTGACAGCACGGGCCAATATAAATCCTGCAGCTCTGACAGAGAAGAAAGACAGGATTATCAAAAGAAGTTGGAGGGAACGGGGATATAAAAAATGGAGAAACAGAAAACAAAATGAAAAGGGAGGGCTCGTGTCCTGGTGAGAACACACATGATGCTGTTGTATATTTGGTTCTGGAGCAAGTGGTGCTGACACTTTGAAATCTTGCATCCTATTGCCTCACTCTGTATGCTCTGTATACCAATCCCCCCCACTTTCATCCTAACACCTGCCAGACTGAGACAAGGTGTTGAGTATTTGATCAGCTACGCCAGATACGGTGGATTGAGGCCGTTTTGTAAGAATCCCTTATGTGATCTTATCATCAGCGTGGCACTTCAGATTGTTTGTATTGTCAGTTATGATGCAGAGCAAAAACAAGAGAGCCGCTATAGATGCCGTTACATGATGTGAAGGAGGACTGTGACAAGATAAGGGCTGGAGAGGAAGCTTCGTCTCTGCCGCTTATGTTCTTTGAAAAACAATGTCTGCCATGGGGGATTCCCACGGGAGTTCAGGTCAGGAGGAAGAGGAACAGGAGGACAAGGACAACAGACGAAGTTGTGAATTGATAAGAGTTAAAAAGGGGATTCGGGGACTCACCTCTTTGGGCAGCAGGGAGATGAAGTCTCGCTGAAACTGCGGCTCGATCACCTGCATCATATGCTTGACTTGTGTGGGCTCACAGCTGTCAATCAACTCATCCAGCGCCAGCAGCTTCTCTGGGCCAGTCCAGCTCTGGAAAATGGAGGACAGAGGCTTTAAAAATCACATGCTCCACATTACGTTTCAGTCTGAACTTACAATAGATACATTGTAACTGCATCGGACCAAAAGCTACACCACATATTATCAAAAAGTGGAAGTTATGGGGCGGCGTTTAGCTCAGCTGGTAGAGCAGCCGCCCCATGTGTGAAGGCTCGGTCCTCGCTGCGGAAGCCCAGGGTTCGAATCCGACCTGTGGCTCTTTCCCGCATGTCATTCCCCATCTCTCTCTCTCTCTCCCCATATTCCTGTCACTCTTCAGCTGTCTCTATCAAAATAAAGCTTGAAAAGGCCAAAAAAAAAGAAATTTAAGAAGATTTAAACACACTAAAGGGTGTGTTCAGTGGCTCTGTATGGCTGCTTAGGGTTATTTGAAACAACTCAACACGAAATCCAGTAATCCTGACCCTCCACAAGTTAATACGCACCTTCTATAGTGTCTTTAAAAGGCGTACATAATTAAAAATACTGATCTGCACAGGTAGTCAGCCATGTACGACAGACCTTCATCACAGTCAAATATAATGTTATTTAATACCAGTGACATCCGCAGCATGGACAGTTTTGTAGCTGGGAACCAAAAGTATTTTGTATAGTATTACTTTAATTTAATTTAGTGATATGAATCTAAATGCTCAATCATGTTTACAAACCTTCTACTGCAGCCATCTAGTGAGTTTCTCCTCATATGTATCAGTACTGCATTAAAAGTGACTTACACCGCAGTGCATCTCTGTATTCTCTCTGCATTGTGCTCTTCAAAATAAAGCGGCCTATCACAGGTGGCAATGCACTAGTTGAACACTGTCAACATAATACTCATTACACCTCCACATCTGGATTACCAGACCCAACACAGCTGTAAACGTAAATAACTGAAAAACACAGCGGCGGGGCAGCGTGAGCTGATTGTGCCAATCTATCGTTGTCCAACGAGACGCCTCGGTGTGCTTGTGTAAGCGCTTATTTTACTTTGATTGAAGCGCCTTGGAAGCATACCGCCTTTGTGCAGTGTGTCTAACACGCTAATGTTCCCTACGTGACCTCCACGGCGGCACGGAGTTGCTTCAGGCACCTGTCTATTTCTAGCAGCCAATACATTAGTGGAAAATTTGAACATCAGGAACCAGACTCCATTAACAACTCTGTGGGGTTATTTCTTCCCATTTTTTTTTTGGACTGTAGTGTATGTTGAACCAAACAGTTGTTTTCCCCCTCTGGAGTGTTGAAATCTAACAATGATTACAGGCTACGAGGCAGGATGTAAAATCTGGCACACGCAAACCACCTGTAATTTGGCAACTAAAAGCTTTAGCCAGAGGTGCTGGTACCGGAGGTAATCAGGGGGTTCAGAGACCTCCTCCCTACCACCGGGAGGAGCATGCAACAGCTATTCATGTGTCACTCGTGTTTAAAGTAATATTATTGTAATGTTTAAATGTCTCCTGTGGAGTGTGATTTAATTTGGTACAAGTTTAAACAGTTGTGTGTTTATCCCCCCTCTCTCAAAAAAAACATGCAAAATGTGGAATATATTTTTTTAAAAAGTGAGTTTCGTCCTTCACTGTTCCCAATGGAGCTTCAGACTTTGCAGATTATTGTTGAATATTTTACCTGAAATCATATCTGAAGACCTCAAATGATTTCAAAGTAACTTTGAGGGAGAGAGCTGGCTCAACAACAACGATAATAATAATGCCCTGCAAATGTTTGTTATACAAACCATGAGTTAACATCTGGCATCTCAGTGCTGACACTTGAACACGTCGGGAATTCAGGCTCACTCAACTGCTGCTCTTTTGATCAACTAATCATTGTGACGGATTGCTGATAAAATATTTCAGCTCATGGAAATGTTCAAGTATCTGCTAAAAAAAACACAAAAACGACTTAATTCTATCCTTCAAAGAGGATACAAGCAAAACAGAAAGACTGAAGAGGCAATAACTTCATCTCTTATGCCAGTCATAATAATTGACTGTGCCTTTTTATTTAGATAAAGTTCAAGAGGAAATATATGTTATTTGACTATATTTTAAAATTCTAGTATGAATCCAGATGTGCCTGTACGCGAGTAGTTCTACATCTTTCACTATTTTTGGCATGTTCATGCATTAAAGTTATTGTATGGATTGAATACGATATCAAGTGTTAATTAGTGAGCTTTAGACGTGCTTTGAAGTGTTTGTTATCGTAGGACAGAGCTATGCTAGCTGTTGCAGGTCTGTACGTTATGCCAAGTTTATCAGCTGCTGGCTGTAGCTTTATATTTAATGGAGGCATGAGCGGCATTGATCTTCTCATCCAACTCTCAAAAGAAGATGGAATAAACCCAAAATCTCAAACTAATCCTTGTAATGTAATGCGTGCCAGTCATTTACAATGAAAAATCTGAAAAACAACACCAGCAGTTCGAAGGTTTTTTCGTGGGAAACATTCTTTCTCGGTACAGTATCCTGCTTTGTAGTTGTGTTTCTCCTCTCTAATAGGAGCTACAGGCTAGGACTGGACTGGGGAATGCACAGAATGTAAGTTTGAGGTTGAGCTGGCAGATTAAAGCGAGCAGACACTGCCGTGGGTCAGGCCTGAAGACTAATATATGTAAAGTAAACACTGAGGTGTCACAGCATCACCCAGCTATTCAAAGATAATGAGTTTAAGCTCTCTTAAGTAATGAAAACCATGGCAACCTATTATATAGGAAATCAGAGAGACCCTGTCAAGGCTAATATGTTTAAAGGACACCCTGTTTCCATGAGGTCTGCAATCATTAGAGCTGAAGATTAATATGAAATAAATGTCTCTATTATGTTGCATTTGCACAGACAGTGATAACATAAGAAAATGACTGCAAAAGGTAGGTTAAACTATCAAATGGAGAAATAAATACAGTATTCTCTCACATGTCTATCAGTCTATAAGACTATAATCACTGAAGTGGATAAAAACCAGATAAAATAAGCAAACGTTGTCTGTTCCATGTTTGCCAATCAAAAATAACCTCTTAAGAGACCCCAAAATCTGCATTACTCACCTTGTATAATGTATTAAAAATACATGATTCCACAACTTTATCTTATTTATTTCAGAAGACAACATCTGTTCAGATTTTAATACAGCTTATAAGTCTACAGTAGAAACATGTGATGCTATAACTCTGCTTTTTAGTCAGAACAGGTACGGCTAATTCCAATTCCACGCTACAGTGCTTATGGTAATGTGGTGGGCCAGAACAACAAGGCACCAATTATCTTTGAGACTTAGTGAACATTGATTGGGCACAACATCTGCTTTTTGATGAGCTTTAGCTCGAGGGTTCAGAGTCGCCCATGGGGGGGTTAAAAGAAGAAAAAAAAAGAGAAGAAGAAGAAGAAGATAACTCTCACGTGCTCACCTGAAATGTTCGGAGCCATTCTTGGAGACCCGTGGGTGGCTGGATTGAGGTGATACGCCGTCTCTGCTGCCCCTGACCGTTGGCTGTTCTAATGTGGCCAAATGTGGTGGGTGTGGCTGGACACGGGACAATTCCTGTCGGGCTGCAAATAATAAGGAAAGAAAAAACCCTTAAAAACTAATAATTATGAGATATTAGAGGCAACCACTGCAGACGTTAGAGAGAGGATGTGAAAGCTGCTTTCAACAGGAAACATTAAGAAAAACATTCTGGGTACATTAGAGACATATAAAGGATACACCAGTAATGAGAAGCAGCTCATTATGGGGGTATTTAGTTGTTCCTGGGTTAGTTTTGCTGCAGATATTTTCATTATAAATAATTCTGTCAACAGAGATAACACAAAAGACGGGACACTCGAACACCAAATAATGTTAAATATTTAAGGCTGCACTTTAAAACTAAAAGCAGTTTGGCTTGTCACTGATTTGATTTAGCAATAAAAACCTTGGCTGAAAGCATGTGCATACTGTGAGGCAAATTCAAATAAAACTTGTTTTCTTTTTATGTTATGCTAATTTTCTAAATTAAACCCCCATTCTTTTTTCTTACGTAGAGTTTATGATCAAGTGAACAGATGTGCTGTTATAATAATAAGGGTAAAATCTCTTATTAGCACCAAGAAGCCAGCCAAGAAGTCCTTTCTATTCTCCAGGCCCAAGAGCAACTGTTATATTCTTTCATAATTCAAAAACAGCTATAATCAGACTGTTCTAGCCTGAATCAACAACTGTAAATAAAAACACAAACTTTAGGAAAATAAAGATATTTTTATGTCCTCGTTATCCTATTGGTCACAATAGAAGAAGTACATCTGAATAGCATGCCGTATGTCAAAAATCGCAAGAAACTCCTGCCTGAAGGTGCTTGCAATATATATTTTTAACTCTGAGACTTCAAAGTATGCACAATCCCAGACTCCTGTTGTAAGAACCTGGATGTGAAAAGCAGCACAGGACTTCAAAGAGTGCCCGGGTGCCCTTGTAATGTCAGGGCAGCGGGAGAAACCATCCAGTGGGCACCGTCGATACTCCAGATTCTGCCGGCTGACAGCAAAATGGAAAGCTGGGGGTCCATTTCATTATTGATTCATTTTTAATGGGAGAGAAAGCTGAGCCAGAGCCAGTTACATGGCAACATTTACAATTAAGTGGCTGTGTTCAGTCTGAATTTTAATGTGGCTACATGTGAACACGTGCATTAAATATTCAGGGCTAGAGAAACATCTGGGACTGCTGGCTGGATGCTGGCGGATCATTCTGTTTGAAGACACGTAGCATCTTTGTTCGTACCTCTTGATATTTTTTTCATCATTTCTTTCCATGGCAGGTTCTTTTCACATGTGTAC
This sequence comes from Protonibea diacanthus, assembly GCA_028641955.1. Lineage (NCBI taxonomy): Eukaryota > Metazoa > Chordata > Actinopteri > Sciaenidae > Protonibea > Protonibea diacanthus. The sequence goes on from CM053977.1 coordinate 9,428,740, forward strand.
AGCGATAAAATGAGAAAACATGGCTCTTTAAAATGTGATTTCCAATAAAATCCTTTTGACCTTAGGTGGGGAAACAAATGCAGAACGCTGCAGTAAAGGAAAAATTGGGAGACACTGTTGTTGAGCAACTGGGAGGCCTTATGGGTGAAATGTAGGTTGCTTACCTGGGATATTCTGGGCCTTTGCAGGGCTTTTTTCCTGAAGGGAAAGATCGGACCTCGGGGCCATGGTCCAACTTTCTCTTCATCTGAGGGAAAAGAGAAAGAAAAAACAATAAGAAAAGAAAAACATCAGAAATCATCACAGATTAATACTGCAGGGGATTGTCTTCAAAACAGAAAGTTAATGATTACATTACATCCTTCTGAGAAGAAAATGTATGTGTGTGCCATGTAGAACTTGGGTGGAGGGGGCAGTTCTGGCATGTCTTTGCTTTTTAAAAGGGAGAAGCCAAGTCTTGAAAAGCAAATTTAAGGAAGGACATGGTTCATGGAAGTTTTTAAAAACAGGGACAGAAGCAGAAAATTGCTTTTGCAAGTTACAGACTTTGTTAACATTATGTCTGAGATTCGGCGTATAAAACAGACACCACAGGCTTGCAACAGCTTTATGCAAATAGGAAATTAAACTTTAATGCATGGGCTAGAGATTCATTTTATCAGCATGTTCCATAACAAAGCAGAGAGCCATCTGTAGATGAAGCAGCTCAACGTTATGAGATAGCACGATACAAAGCAGGTGCTTGTTTAACCACGCTGAACTTAATTTGGATTGTTTTCCACGTTGGGGGAACATGACAAGTGACAACAGTGATCTCCGGGCAACCAGACATGCTGTAATACCCAGAGGCAATCACACCTTCACACTCGAAACTCCAAGTGTACAGACCGTTCATACACACAAATAACCACAAAGTGTAAAAACATGTTCAGAGAGAGTACACGGTGCTTTCTTTGGCACTGAAAGTTTGATACTCGAGACAGAAAAACAGAGCAAATCAGTCCTTTATCACCCTCCATCACCTGCGTGTGCACACACCACCCAGTCTCCTACCACCTACCCTACTGCGCAAACAAAGGAGCCTGTGTAAAGGCCTGGGCAAGCCAATTTTCTTCATCCCATGCCTGCCACTCTCTCTCTCTCTCTTTCTCTCTCCCTTTCTCTAGCAAGAACTCATCCACCCATCTCCTCGCCGGTCCCTCATAATTAACAAACTGAACACTGATTGTCTGGCCAAAATAAAGTATGCAACGTGTCTGTATGGCTTTGTTTGTTGATTAAGTAACTATGTTTTATGTTTAAGTGAAAGCCTCGCATGGTTTGATGCTCGTCTACAAAGAGACAAAAAAAAAATCTGTCTTTCTGGGCTTCACTTAAAAAAAAGATATATACTATGGGTATGTTTTGCTTAGAAAGAAAGAAAGAAAGAAAGAAAGACATCATGGCGCAGATGAATGATTTATTCCCGCATTGTTCAATGCAACATGTTTTTCTCTTGTGGCATAACAATTCATGTTTTATGCTTTGATTTAGGGTCAAAAGAATTTGTCAGCTGTTTGTCTGCAGTTACAAGCTAAGCCTGCTGTGCTGTAAAACAAAACCTGCACTGGACAATTTGTTGCAGAACTTCTCCATCCGTCTCCCATGCTATTGTAGAATCTGATAACGGCGTATAGAAAGCAGAAACCACATTCAAAACACTTTTTTTTCACCCTTTGGAGAGAAACAATACAGTTTTGATATATTTTGGGTATGTTATTGTAGTGTACGCTACAGGGGGAGGAAAAGCACTGGACGTTTGACTCCATACTGTCTGGCTTTACAGTGGAATGATTACATGTCTCTCCTCAAGATGTGTGTTTTTTTGTTTTTTATCACTATAATTTGGTGTGTGTGTGTTTGTCCTCTCAGTGGTTCCAGCCTGGGGCTCACATTTGAGTGTTGCAATATATCAAAACAATGACGAACAAAGTCCAAAAAACCAAATGCAGAAATGCTGAATGATTCCCAGGTCATCAGCAACTTCACTGCATCAATGCATCTGAGTACCAGTGGGAGGTCATCTGCATTTGACGTGGACTACAGGATGAATCAATGCACCACAACAACTAACACAAGCTGGAGTCTCTACTGGCATGTGTACATGACTTGCACAGCAACATTTACTGCAGGTTAGGAGCCCCCCCTGGACATTACAGACGGAGATCTGACCAATGATTTGTGAGCTTTTCCCTTCACATGTCAGCTCCTGTGTAAATCTTGACTAAATCGTTAGGGAGGTGTGTAGAAAAAGCACATGGAAATTTAATAAAAGTAGCAAAAATACATGCAAACGTAGCCCAAATGTTGTTGCAAAAGCTAGCTCACGTCCCGCTTGACTACGTTTAAAATATCTGACTGCTGAGGAAGAGGGTTTATAAGATATTCCAGCTCTTAAACCCAACTGCCTTGTTCTTGAAGCAGTGATCTCACTGCAATGGCAGTTCAGTAGCCAAGGAGAGCCTGGGTGTGTGTACGCATGCATTGGGTGTGTTTGTGTGTGTGCGCTTCACTGTGTGAGAGAGAAAAAAGGGGGAGCGCTGCCTGGCTGGCTGGCTGGCTGGCTGGCTTTGAGTGTGTGTGCGCCTCTGTGTGCACATGTAAGAAAAACCTCAAACTAAATGCGGGCGTGAAAAAAAACAGCGTGTAACCAGCGTCTTCTTGTGTTTCAGCCTGGGAAAAGGTAACCAGAGAGCGCAGTGTTTGTAAATCACTACTAATCAGTCCTCCCCTCCTTCCTCGAGGCTTCCCCCCCTTTCCCCCTATCTGTCCAGAAGCACGACAGATGGATAACACAGAGAGTTAATGATATTTTAAAGACAGCAATCGCTCTTACATAATGTGTTGATTCATTTCAACGCAGAGTACATCCTGCAGCATCAGTCACTTGGAGAATCTTTTCTCGTTTTTCAAACGCCGTTTTCAAGCGGCTAAGAAACGGTTTCATCATGTCAATCAGCCCAGACGCAGAAACACTTCTGCGTCTGACTACTGGCCATTTTGGAAAGAACTGGCAAGTTGTAGAACTGAAATCCGACCGGAAAATAGGTTTGAGTGTGTATTAAGAATAAAATCAGTCTTGGTGTTTCAGTTACTGTCAGTGCCATTAAAGAGCGGCAGAAAAATGTTGGAGCTCCAGGGGCTGACTTCAAAATCCAGATATCTTAGAGTGAGCACATCCACAAAATGGATGGAGAATACCAATGAGCCACCGTTCAATCCAATAAACTATTGCCTATTGATTTAGAATGACACTGTCACTTAATCTTTAGGATTAATTGAGTAAAAGCTTCAACACCACACAAACTGCAGACAGATGCACAAAAAAAATACCCCACATTGCAATATATTACTGAGAACATATTGAATAATATACGATTTGTTTACATTGCACAGATTCCCATTTCCACTCTGAATTCCCAACTAAAAAAAGAGGCTCATTATATGGCTGCCATCCAGCTTAATACACCCAACATCCTTGAGGATATTCTACCTCGCGCAGTCTGACACAGTGACCCATTATCTGTGGGTTGGAGCCTGAGGCGAGTGCACAATGTCAACGAATAGGCTACTCCAACAGGCGACAGCAGACTGATCACATGCATGCAATCTCAGGCAGTCACTTCGGCCAGTGCAAGATAACCACTGCTGCATAATGTAAAATCATAATAACCCTGCAAACTGGGGAGAGAAGGAGGGGGAGAGAGAAAACTGGCTGTTTTTGTTCCTGGAACTGATTTTTTTTTTTGTTGCAAAAGTGGACGCGTGCATGTGTTGAAACAGAAACAAGTGATCCCAGCGATGTCTAATAATGTTATACATACGTGTTATAAGCTAAAGCATCTACTAGGTTATGTAGAAGGGAGGACCACAGCTGATGTACAGGTGCAGAGAGCATCGAGCCAACGCTGAGAGCAAAAAATGGGACCAGAAAACAGGAAAATCTGGAGTGTATGAAGCGCAAATATGAACATATTTTCATCCAGCGTTGCAGAATTAAAATGCCATATGTGCCACAGCAGTAACCGCTTTTACAGATACAACCATTTGCCCTGATTTGGTGCGTTTATTTACGCGGCTGAAGTTACTATGAAGAAGGGAGGGAGAGAAAGGGGATGCACAGCACTAACATCACATAACATAACTGAACATAACATATCATATAGGCCCGGGCAATTAAAGCGGCGTCTCTGGGGGTCTGCCACACTGCTGTTCATCCTCCGCAGTGGCCGTGCGATGTGCCGTGAGAGAGGCGCGTCAAACATAATGAAGGCGACAGAGCGAGTCAAACATTAAATGATTTCTTTTTATTTTATTTTATTTTTGGAGGTGACACAGGCGGGTAGATCCTACTCACTTTGTAGAAAATCATCTTTAAAGTGCCGTAGAACCCCATCGTTGTAATCCGGTGTTTTCCTTTTTCCTCTTCAGTGACAATCGGTGAAGTCCAAATGTGTGTGCGCGGTGGGGAGATCGCTCTGACGGTGTGAGGGCAGCGTACTCTCAGGTAAATCCGACGCCGTCTGTGATGTGAACATGCTCGGGCACGTCACCGGACTGGCGTGCATGCGGTAGATTCCCCCGGTAAAGACATTTAGGAAAAAAAAAATGTATAGAGGTGTTTAAAGAAAAAAAAAAAAGGAAAGCTCCGTGTGCAGTGTCGCGCCGACTTCACTGAGGCTCGGTCGGTGGGTGAACAATGCGATGCGACGATCCCGGAGGCGTGTGCGCCGCCGACCAGCCCTCACCGAGCAGGGGAGTGAACAGATGAGGGAGAAGGAGGGTGACACTCGGCAGAAAAGGGGGAGGAGTGGAGAGCGTCAGAGCGCAGAGCAGTGCCCTCTCTCTTCCTCTCTCCTCCTCTCTCTTCACAGGCTTGCGCGGCGGCTCCTCCAAACAGGATCGGATTACAGCCTCCCCGGTGTAGACGGCAGGAATGGTGCAGTCCAACGTTCAACACTGTGCGCAGCGCATCCTCCTCTGCGAGCAGCGCATCCTCCTCTGCGAGCAGGGTACCGGGGACATATGCGTAACAGAGGAGGCAAGCACACACGCACCGGGTGGGGGTACGCGCTTGTCCTTTGGCTTAAAGAAAAGGGTGGACCCCCACTTGTTGCAGAACCAAAACACCTCATCCATGCGCCCCGCCCAAGGCTACTCTCATCTTTATTTTTTACTGGAAGCATCAGTGCTGTAGTGCAGGGTGTGTGTATATATGTGACATTGGGTATACCCATTTCTGAATCCTCTCTGATGCGCATCAGACTGTTTTTTCTTAGGATGGCGAAGGCAGATGCAGTTCTCCCACTCGTCTGTGGGTCAGTACAGTACCTGTCTGTGGTTAATGCTGATTTCATAATGATCCTGAAGTTAAGTGGCAATGTTTAAATACTACTGGGCCATTTTTGGTGTGAGATAAATATCTAAGAGTAGTCTTGCATGTTAAATTTTATAACGCAGAGTGTTTATCCTTTGCTGGATGGCCACTTTAAAGAAAAATGGAGGCATAAATTAAGCATATACCCACTTCTCCAGGTACTACTACAACACCGGGAAGCATCCTCACATCTAAAATGCTCTGCATCGAATAGATTAAACTCAAGTAAGCCAATCTGCGTCCTAATAAAGCACATTACTTGATACATTTACTCAAGTACTGCGCTTAAGATTAAATGTGAGTATCTCCATTTTATGTTACTACTCCACTGCTTTTTTCAGAGAACAATTTTACATACACAATATGATATGATCAGTTTAGAAAATGAAGGTATCGACCACTGACAGTATAAAGAATGGATGACGCATGTGTGATGTCACTCGCAGGTCTCTAAGGAGCAAAGTATTTATTTCACCATCACGTAGGAAAAAGAAAAGCTGAAAATCTTCAGTCGAGCAGCTGCAAGCAGAAAATGTTTGGCGATATTGCTTGATAAGCGACTCAAAGATTAAATCCACTATTAAAATTGTTGGCAATTCATTCTCAACCAGCTAATCGGATTAAATGCTGAATCACAGTTCTATAAAATATGACACATTGTTATAGATTAAACTAGCCAAAAGTATATAAAAACAATTAAAAATGAGCTCTACAAAGTTTTTTTTAATCAAAGTAACTGATCTGAATACTTCGTCCATCACTGCACACATGCATTGAACATACTACACTGGAGCACTGCATGTAAGTCAACATCCCAGCCACCAGATCACGTGCCATTATAATCTATCAGGCAACAACGGTGTGATTGGATCCACCGCAGCTGCACCTGCTTATTTGCGCATACAGACCCAATATTTGCATTTCAGTATAAGCAGGTTATGGGGCGATTGCACCTGCTCAGTTAAAAACAATATGTACAGCTGATGGCTTCACAACTGCCACTGTTACAGCCAGTAAAAATTACAACACTAAAATGGCAGCTTTAGTTTTAAAATACACGATTTACTGCCTTTTCAAAAGCATTTTGAGTTGTGTCATAAACCACATTTGTCTTGTTTAGACGTAGAAGATAAATACACTCGAAGCTTTTTGTTTGATTAATTTGGACAAATTGAGAACAAAAAAATATTAAACTTTGTCCCCGGCCAACTGCGTTACGTGACTGTGCTGCAAGAGAACAAACAAACACATTTCTACATTAAACTGCCCGGTTTCCATTTATAAACAATGATATTTGTGTGCACTTTAAATTAAACCATCAGCACGGGTTTGCTGGCTTGCGGCCATGCCATGACACAATTTTCTCCCACAAAAACATTTTAGATATCCAGATCATACCGGTTTCCACCATGCCATTACTTTCAAAAGATCTTCAACATTTGCTTCCCTTGACCTCACAAGACACCGGCATTAGCTCATCGAAACAGGGGACACAATGAAGGGTCGTGGGAAGGGCTCTATTCACAGGTGATGGAGCATTGAGATCTGGCAGCCGTCCAGACACTCCCGGCTTACACCTGTAATTACTGAATGACCTGGCACAGGGGGGGAATTTAAGGCTCGTTACTGAAAAGAAAAACTTGGCAAGAAGGTTCTGGTAAAAATCTGCCACAATGTGAGACAGAATTGTTGAGTTATTTTTTTTAGCCGATCAAGAAATTGATGTGACATGGCACTTGCACTCTGCAATCCTTATAGGTTTTGACATAGTAATTATACAGGAGGATGCAGGATTTATTGGGGGAAAAAAAAAATCTGAATGAATGTAGTAAGAAATATAAATCACGATCAGTTGAGAGTACATGACAGGTGTGAAGGGACTTGGCTAATCCTAGCATTTTAGTCTCACTTTCTAACTGTAGGAATACACAGAGAAAAGCATGCAAATCGGTGGATGTCGGGGTGCGTCAGACAGAGCGGTTCGAGCTTTGTCTGTCTGTGTTTAAGGTGGCCCTCATGAGAAAGGCCCTCTCGTAGCTCTCTGTCCGCTCAACCTTTACACAGCACATTGGAATGCTCGGCATGCGAGAGGAGTTGCACTGTGGCCTTTGAATAGGCCGTGGCCTCTTTTGTCGCTCTCCTTCTGCCAGTTGGTAAAGCATTAACAGCCCCCCCACCTTGATACTGACCTCCTTCTCATCATAACCAAAATCCTGCCGCTCAGCGGTTAAAGCTCAGAAAAAAAACAAAAAAAAGAAAAAAAAAATGTTTTCTAGAACAAAATGTGAACATTTCTTTCTCCAAAACAAACAAACCATTTCAGGTAATAATCATCATACATCGGCTCTTTTTGCTGCAATATTTGCACAGCGGAGGATGTATAAAAAATACGCTCATTACATCGCAGTGTAGTAGATAGCTTGTGGGGAAATGCAAATGTTGTCTCATTTGACTGTGCACAAATAAGACAACATCAGTAGATACAGTACGAGCTTGCAGATAAGTTGAGCATTCTTGGTTGTATACAGATACGGGAGGAGGCGATTAATAAATGGAGGAATTTGGCCGCAGATATTGATAACTGTCCTCATCTGTTCATTTAATGACTTTTTAAAAAAAAATCAATACACTGATTGTCTGATTGACGATCTACAAATTGTCAAAAATTAAATGATAAACACAGACCACAATTTAGTAGAAAACTAATATTTTGATGTGGTGCTAAAATGATTTGTTTATTAATTGATGGAAAAACAAGCTGCTAAGAACTCACTGCTTATGGCTTATCACATATGAAGATTTGCTTGTTTTTGTTATTCTATGATAAGAATTTCAATATCTTTGGGGCTGTTACACAAACCAAGGGAACTAAAAATGTCAACTTGGGCCGTGAAAAGTTGCAACAGGAAATTGTTTTACTTCATAGACCAAATCTATAAAAATAGAAGTTTGCTGCAAACACGAGTTATCTAAATTGTCAGATTAATTTTCTGTTATCATTAATCGTTCAAGTCCTAGAAGGCTAAATTATAGGTCTAACATCTGTCTAGTATGATTGCAAGAATGTGACTGGCCTACTATTCCAAACCACCAGATGTTGGTGGGAAAAAGGCTACACTCCTGGAAAAAAAAGGGCTTTCTTGAGCAAATGTTTAATGTGAGGTGGTGAACTTGAAGGAGGGAAATACTTCTTAGGCAGTGATGCATCACTAAACGAGGCCATGTCATTGTGCGATTGTCCCCTCTGTGGAAAAAAATTGAGGACTGGGGGGGTCTCCTCTCAATAGCTTTTTCTGAAATGGTAAAATGCGAGCCTCATTCCAGGCTGGACAGATGCAATGCGTGTGGGGGAGGTTTGATGAATAAGGAAACCATGGATCATGGCATTCTGCAGAGGATAATAATAGCATCATCTGCATGGTGTTGAATTAACATATCCTACAGCCACCCACGCGACCAGAACATTCAAGTTTGAAGGGGTCGGGTCAAAAAAGAAATTAAAGCAAGAGCCACTGGTATCTCCCCTGTGACATCAATGGGCTTCTGAGAAAATAAATGAAGAACAGAGGTCGGTATTTGCAATTATTGGCAATTATTTAGGAATTGGAGTTTTAAGCAGATGCAGCATTTTAGTATGTACAAGAAGAGAAGCCTGAGAAAATAATTAATATGCAATGGTCTATGCAAATGAAAGTGAAAAAAAATGTACACAAAATTCACACTAAGGACAGGATGATGAAATTCAAAAAAGCCAGTATTGCTACCCAACACAGGCATCCATGCGTACACTGAAAGGCTTAAGTAGGTGAAGTTGCGTCATAAAATACTGGGTAAACATAATGCTAAGTGTTATTTGTCATTTATCACTCACTTAACAGAATCTAAATGGGAATGTTTGCCAGTTAATGAGTGGTGAAGTCTCATTTCATGATTAAAAAAAAAAAAACAATGCAGTGCAGCTGGGATATATTACTTTTTTTTTGTCTTGTGAGGAGACAATAATATAAACTGTCACTTGATTGCATTTGTGCAACCAAGGATTGACAAATACAAAGAAATCTATTTATTTAACAATAAGCAGAAGCCAGTAAAGCATAAAACCACAATAATGATGCAATATGTCATTAAATGTGGAAGGTTTTAAGGCTGTGGGCTTCTTTCAACCTGTACGACATCTACCATCAGAGATAAACTACTGCTTATGATTTGCAAAGACTTGAGTCTACAAAACACAGTAATCATTCCTCAGCTTAAAACCTGGACTTCCCCACAGCTCCCCTCAAACACAGAGCCAAATTACAGCTTAGACTACAAAGATTAACCTCTACAAAAGCTACATGTGTAGCAGGACTAGGATGTCTAGAATTCTGCTCTGTCTCTTGTCAGTCATCCTTATTTCCTCTTTATCCTCCTTATTTAGTAATACGTGCTATTAAAATTGACCACAAAACCTTCAGCCAGGCAATATAAGACCAAGAGGCTGATTTCCCCATGGAAAAGATAGGCAGTCTGGTGTGAGTGCTTAGTGAAGTGACTCTGTGGCCTCAAAATGTACACCAAATTGAGGAAAGCTTCACACAAAAAGCCAAAAAAACACAGCTCCATTCTCTACCCTTAACAATTCAATGATTAGATGTGTTCTTCAAGGTAAAGGTGACAATCTAGAAATGTGTCTAGACATATTGTCTTCTGATTGGCTTCTAAACCCCCAATTTAACCTCATAAAAACTAAAGTTTGTCACATTTAAACTGTTATATGTGCAAAACAGACCATTGACCATCAACTGTTTGCTGTTTTTGTGTTAAAAGTACAGTTGTGCCTGTCCCAAAGACATGACATGTTTAATTTTTTTCTTTATACACAAAATAGCACCTGAGGAGAATAATACTCACATCCTGGCAGACTACAGTTCTTCCCAGCAGGTCTACAAGGACTGCTGGATGACATTCAGTTGTCCTTGCAGTCCCTGCTGGGAAGAATTTTAGAAGAGGGGATAAAGGCAGACGCTGCACTCCAAGTTTTTCCTCAGAAGGTGTTAAATGTGTTTTGCTAGAGTAATGAGGTAAAAGTAATCAATGGCTGAATGTGTCTCTTTGCATTTTAAACACTTGGATGATGCTCTCAATCGTTGTGTTGTCCACTCACAAGCATCATACCCAAATACAAAGGCCATCGGCAAAGTGCCCAAAGCATGCATCAGCTCAGCGGCGCTAGCTTGCTGGAAACGGTTGTAAGAAAAAGCTTCAAACAAATATTTGTGACCCTCTCCAAGAGCCTCAACCTCCCTTCATACTGATCCTCGTTATATCTGACCTACAACAGAGCTGTGAAGTTGGATGGTTCTGATTCAGAGAATGACTTCTCTGAACTGCACTGCCTTCCTTGTTTGAAGAGCCTGTCCAAAGTTTATTTATATAGTGTAAAACCACAAGTTTGTCTCAGAAGACTACAAGCTGTACAATCATATCTGTACAATGACACGCTCTATTCTCAGATCAGTCAGGAAGAAATGGGTCTGTAATAAGTTTCAAGCAAAGACCTCAGGATACATATGAAGCTCTGAAATGAGCAAAAGTTCATTTAGTCAGGACTATCTAAAAGTTTTAAAACAGCTTTCGGCCTTGCATATTAAGCTGACTTCGACTTTCCAAATAACTTCTCTCATAATTCTAATATACTATTCGATAAGTACCCCAGGAGGGGGTCACATCCTAATGTCAAATTGTACAGGAAAATTTTAACCATAGAGGTATTAACATTTTCCTCCATTTCTAATCCTTTTCCAGCGACAGGCCTATCTAGTTTTGCATTTGGATGCAGCCTGAGCTGTCATATCTCATTCAGAAATGAAAGAGGGTTATGGAAATGTGTGTGATGAGCCAGGTGAAACTTGGCCAGGCTGGCATAAACATTTACACAGAAACGAATAAACCTCTTTAATCATCCAGAATTACCACTCTGCATCCCAGATGAAGCAGAGCGAGCCAAATTGAGCCTGCTGGGTGTTGCCTGTCATCTGTAGAACCCTAAATATGCTTGAGAAGGTGGTGGGAGATCGCGTGGGGACATTCTGACGGTGACTTGGTTGCATGCCTCGACCTGAACTCGCTACACAAACTCGTATGTCACGCTGCCTTTGGTATTTTATCCTCCCCGTGTGATACTGATCTCATCTGGAACACCATCTATCCATACGGCCCTTTATCTCTCCCACAAGGCAGTCATTTGCATGTTTGCTATTCCAAATGATTGGTTTCAAAAGAAAACATGGCTGGGCAACCTCTGAACTGTGATTTTACCTTAATCTAAGTGGATCTGAGATCAGAGGATGGTACACTGTCTGTTAGAAGCAATCAAATGGGCAAATATATTGATCATTCCTCCTTCTTTTGGGCATTAACCTTTGTTTTTAAATTAGCCTCGTTAGTGGCATGGCTTTAGAGACGGCAATTCCAGTCCAATTATAGATCCAGACCAATAATAGATGGATGGATTGTCCTAACATTTTGCAGTCATGGTCCCCAGATGATATCTTTGATGGCTTCATGAGGCTGACATTTGTCATTTCGGGTAAAATTTCTCAACAACAATTGGAAGGATTGCCATGAAATTTGACATTCAGGCCCCCCTCAGGTTCATTTTATCTAGAGTCGCCATCCAACATGTTGATAACACGTTAAATTATGGCCACATATCAGGAAAACTAATAAAATAATCAGCCTTAGTTGATGGTGAATATGGTCAACACGATAAACACTTTAACAGCTGCATGTTAGCATTGTCCTTGTTAGCGTACTGACAACAGCATTTAGTTCAAAACATTACTGTGCCTAAGTATAGCCGCGCAGAACATACAATACAATAACACTGTACTGCTATACATTGGATCTATACAAGGTATATCTCTTCAAAAATGACACGTGTAATTTCATATACTCTGTATAATTCAAATGGTTTGTGTACTGTATATCAAGCACTTCTAATCTAAGCTTCCCAGAGGTGTGCAAGTATATTACACACTCAAAAACACAACACCCACCCTATTTATGCTTATGTTATGATGGAAGAGTGGCTTCAAGTTTAAAAATAGTTCCACGCCAGTTGCCCTACTAATAATATTAATATGCATTATCATTGAGTCTCCTCTGCCAAAATCTGAGGAAGCAGAAAAGCGAAAGAGTTTCGAGGGGAATGGTGCCAGCATCTTAGCAAAGTTCCTCAAAAGGTTTCCTTGAAAAATCAACAAGTGCTAGTGTGAGGAAAATGCCATACATTTCTATATAGGACAGACTGTAATGTCTTTCTAGCATGAACTGGTGATGAACAAAAGAGCAAAGAGCGCAGGGCAGAACCTCCTTCACTGGGAAGATAAATGGAGGGATACTTTTTAACAATTTGTAGACTGACAAAGTTCAAGAAAGTGGGAGACAAGAAGGAAAATGATCTGAGAAGGCTGGTACAGCAAATTTGTCTTGAGGATGAGGTACTTTACAGTAACTGTTGTCTCTGCATTTTCTGATGATTAAACCAGGGTGGAACGTACTGACATGAGCCTGAATAATGAGGCTATCTGAAAAGACTATCTTTGCTTAACTTAAAAGTTGAAAACCCAGCTCTTATTTTGTCAGCCCTATTTTTGGTAGCCAGGTTAAGTAGAGAAGAGGCATAAATGCACAGTAACCAGAAAAGCACAACATCTGATAAGACTAAAACGTGCAACTCCCATGTTGACATAGAAATCCAATTTCCAGAAAGTGAAGGGCACATTTGATCTTGTTTAGATGTGTCCACTTGCCATGCTTTGAAAGCCAAGGCTCTTGTCTAAAGTGTCTGGGATTATGGTTATCTCTGATGGACCACCAGCAGAGTGGGCGATAGCAACCTTTTTAGAGCCTGACTTGACTGCTATCAACTGCCATGTCGGATGGCACAAAGTAAGACTTGTAAAATGGCTTTATTTTCGAAATGGAGATCAAAAGGGCAGCACATGAAAGTCCATACATCTTTGTATTTGGCTGTTTGTCGGGGAAGATGAATGATGCAACGTAAAAGCAATGCTGAAGATTGGACCCAGCCAACTATATATATTCATTAAATGAAACTAAACCACAGCCACTGACCTTTGATATGAAAAGCAAACATATACATTTGTCTGTATAGAAAACAAGAAATGGCAATGAAATCCACATAAACGGATACACTTGCTTGGTGCTCCTTAAACACAAATGACATGAAGCGATCGCTTAACAAAACAGCCTGAGGAAAACTAAACTGCTAGTGGCAAAATAATACACCAGAAAACGATCACAGGTAATGCGATGATTTGGTTCATGACTTACCGTGTTTAATCTGCCATACAGGTAGAACTGAGCAAGCCGAGACAACATTTATAGGACTGTTAGATGGATGATAGTGATGCCGAGAGAGATGTGTCTTCTAAGATTTAAAAGGCTACATGGAATGACAAGGGTCAAGGGTCATAAATGTTTCATTTCAGGAAGGGCAGAAGAGCAGTGAACCTTGAATGGACCTTGTAAGCATGTTTGTTTCACTCCCACACAAATACTTGATACTACTGCAGCATTTGTAGACAGAGGAGACTGACTGTATGTATGAATGCAGAGATAAGAGACTGCAGGTTATAGATGACTGCTACAGTGCTATTCAGCCTTAATATTGGGAGGAAATATCAGACTATAGATTAGAAATAAAAAAGCAGTAAACATGAGATGAACAGTCTTTCAAATTGAATAAAAACCCAGCAGAGGAAAGGGCACAGGACATGTATAAATGTACAAACAAGTTCTGCAGTAATCACTGTTAAGGCTGCAAATGTTTAGCGAGGTTTTCGTGAGCATTTCTGTGTTGCTTTTGGTGGGTTAACCCTCAAAAAAAAATGGGTGTACACTGGAAGCAGCCTTTATGTGTCACTGATTCGATTCAGACTTTGCTGCAGTCTTTTCCTCCTCCCTGCCTCCAACTCATACAGCTTCTGACACATACTAGAGCACTCCTACACACCGAACTACACAGAGGACACCACTCTCTTACTTCCTATCAGCAGAGAATGAGTAAGAGAAGAAGAGTATATTGGGTCATTTTCCAAAAGCACCTTTAGGAGCTGGAGTTTGTGTGTATGTTGATTTGTTTGCTCATGTGCAGTGCTATATGGCATGCATAATGGATATAAGAATTCCCCATGAGCCCTGCAACAGGAAAACACAATGTGAATGTGCAGTCATATACCGGGCAGCAGAGTGCAAGACCAGGGAATGGAATGAGACTGATACACTGTACCGGAGAGTCTGTAGGTAGAGCTGTGTTTTCACCAACATTGTGTAAGCTTTAAAATATAATCAGACTGATACTGTTTGACATTCAATCAAAAGAGTTACAGTCATGTCCAATAATACTTCCTGTAATCTCAATGTTTCTTTTTCCAATCAAACAATCCAAAACACACAGCAGACAATCAGATGTCTCTTAGTGAAGCATGTGGGTGAACGGTTACACAAACCAAAGATGGGTTTTCTTGCATCAGAATAAAGCGTGTTTCTGTCTTGAGGACAAGCAAATGATTGTACAGCCAACCATCATGCCTGTACTTGACAGTGGAGATATCTTTTATTTTCATGCTTTATTTTAAAACCCACTCACTGATTTAAAACTTTGGATTTGTTTCCTTGCTGCACACTCTGTACACTCTTACAAAAGATATGTTTATTTCAGATTAAAATAAAGGTTACATATAGATGTTATATTACACGGAAGTATTATTTTTTAATTTTTTTTTTAAATAGCCCTGCCCCTGAATCCTGCAGAGTAAAATGTTTTAAAATTAACACTGTATCTGGAGTTCGATTACACACTCCATTGCTGCCATGGCTTTTTTGTGTCCCTGTTCCGACAGAAATAAATGGACTGAGAATATACGGCTACTGCTCTCCCTTGGTAACTTGTTCAAAGTGTTCACATTGCCTGAAGTAACAAAGAGCGATTATCCTGTCACTATTTTCAGTTTAAGGTCAAGGGTGTTGTCTTAACTTCAAAATATCTGTCCATTTAACACAGAGGTCAAGCTGTAACGCGCTATAACATGCAAATTTTCACCTTGTGGCGGGAAGCGTATTGTTAGTTCAAGCTGTCGATTGTTCTGCTTCATTCTCTAAAAACGTGTCATTCATCTTGATAAGCTGTCTACCTTGAAAACGACATTTAGCCTGCAGGCGAGCTAACCAGCATCCGTAAAGTTACTGCAGGCATCAAAGCAGCAGATGGCGTGGAAAAAAAAAGCAAACATGCCTTTCTATTTAAATGGTGCCGGCACTCCAGGGGCCAAACAGTAAGCGTACACACTCAAAGTTTTAAAGTTTAAATTATGCTGATTACTCAGGATTGTTCAAACTCAACAGGATGCCTCGTGGGAATGACAGAGCAACAGTTATCTGTAATATCACTTGAAATCTGTTTGAGTGATACATACAAACATAACCCAACAATCAGAGGGCTTCCCTCTCCTTAAAAAGAGACAAGCTCTTTACAAATTTAAGACCTGTTATAACCCAGTCTACCACAACTGCTTGTGTTGGGTGGATGGTTGTCACTTCTTTTTTTATGTGGAGCCAGTTGACATGTCATGTTGTCACTTCTTTTCCTTTACTTTCCTCCAACTTTCCCAACAAAAAACCTACGCAGCCAACTGGCCAGTCAATGAAATGAGCACAAGAGTGGAAAATGGAAGTGAGGTTGGAACAACTTCCCAAAAATAGACTCCCCCTCAGCACACACTGTCATATTCTCGCACCGCAACAGCATGGAAAGCTTTAATGTTTTCAACTAGCAAACCACGGAGTCTTCTTTGGGGGAAGTTGTCCTGCATTTCAAAAATAGTGGGACACAACTTGGGGGTCAATGCCGCTCAGAGAGAGGAAAGTAGAGTGAACTGAACTACAGCAGAAACCGGAGTAGGTTATCCAAACCTCAAATCTACACAGCACTTGAACTCTACATTGGAGCAGGCATTTGAGTGGGTGTTGACAAAAGTTGAGGAGTTGAAATTTATATTTTCTGACATTTAAATTTGCCAAAGTACTTTTTTTCGGGGGGGTTGCATGGATCGTTCATGAACCCTCAGCGAAACTTCAAGCAGACGATGTTTAAGTCAAAGGGTATCATCTCTTCCCGTCACTCTCTATTTCCTCTGCCATGTTTCATGACCTTTGAGTCAAATGCAACCTGAAATTGAGGATTTCAAATGTCAGGCAAGTCAAAATGATGTAGCTGCTTAAAACTGGGTTTACTGACAAGTCCTCAATGCTTTGCTCCTCATTTCACTCTGACAGGTTTTCATGCGGGTTGGATTGATCTGTTCCTTTACTTTGTGCTTTAAACTGAGTAGGTGGGCATATTTGAGGCGTAAGAATGAAAGAATATTCTGCCAATATTCCACATTTTTCATATTGTCAAAAAAAATCCAATGAAGCCACCAACACCAATAATGCATTGGTCCATCTCTTAATACATTCCCAGCCTGCCTGTGGCACTCAATGCCAAACCAATTAATTCCCACTGCACTTTCTACTACTGAACATATACTTTAATTAAAAGTTAAAGTTTGAAAGCTGGGTGCTAGTTTTTGGCAAACATTACTCACATTTCAAATCTGATGGGGACTATTTTCAGATGCGAATTTGATGTTTACGACAGCAGGAAGGTGCATGTGGGATCAACTCAAAATACACCTTAGTGCTCATTTTCATCATAATGCAGAAACATGTCAAACAGTGTGACAGCGTGGCTAACAAACATTTTGTCTGCACAACAATAAAAAGGTGTACAACAGAGGAATAAGCTAATATAATAAGCTTGGATACACAGATACGTGTTAGTAGGATGCGTGTTTGTTTTGTATTTTCAAAATACAGAATATCAGCCTCAATCTTTAACAAAAGAAGTGCTCCTGTCTGTAACCCACATGCTGTCAACTGATCAATATTCCTAATAGGCCAAAAAAAAGTGATCATTAGCAAAACCTTCACCAACTGAGTTCATGTATGGGAGGTGGAGCTCACCACACCAATTCAGCCTTGACCCTATAGATGACCTTTAAATTTCACAATAGGCAGCTCACAATAGCCGCCATGTGCCTCGTGGTTTAATCTCCACAGCCCATCTGCTGCGGCTGCTGCCTGTGAGTTGAATCTGCGAGAGGAGAGAGGGAGTGCCCAGCTTCCCTCTGAAGCTCATGGGTGTCTGTCTCACTACATCCTGTGGGACAGCTGTATGTTAATGTGCACAAGAGGCCAGGGACAGCAGCAGTCACTGGAATTGCCAGGCAGACACAGAACAAGGACCCCCTTCTCAGTGGGTAGCCAAAGGCATGAACTTGGCAGATTAGACATTCAGGAAACAAATAAGGCTCCATCACAGATAGGCATCTGAAATCAACAACAACAACTGAACACACAACCCTGAGAGAGAGAGAGAGAGAGAGAGAGAGAGAGAGAGAGAGAGAGAGAGAGAGAGAGAGAGAGAGAGAGAGAGAGAGAGAGAGAGAGAGAGCACGAAAAGAAAAAGGAAGAAATCTTTAAACTGTTAAAGTGATGAGGCTGAAGAACTCTGCCTGCCACCTTGTGGTTTTCCTCCATTTAGATATAAAATATATTCTGTAATTAGGATAGACAGCATGGAAATCGCTTAAGTATCTTCTATCCTCAAGAGTCCTTATAAAGTAAAAGAAACTGCAGAATTAAGATTGCCAGTTTTTTTATGGCTAAAATCAAGAGGAATTCATTTTTAACTCAAGTACTACTGCAAAGGTTGGTATTCCCCTGAGCTTCAAGAAGCAGCGGAGAAGTAGTCAGTGACAACTGATGTCAGATATCTCAGGTAGGACCAGCACAGTAGAATGTTGATGCTTAGGGAAAGAAATCAAATCAATAATTCAAGGCCAGGCAAGTAGCAGATCCAATCTTGACGCGACGATGACGAAGGACAGGCAGGGGCGTGGGCAGAAGTGGAGGACCCCGCTACTAGCCCCCCCCACCTCCATCTGTAAACTGTTGCCTGGCAACAGGATTCGCTCTCGCTGGCCTCCAGGCTGCAGTGTGCTGCCTCTGGCCTCATCCAGGGATAAGGCTCTTGTTTGCTATTAGAGTCAACCAATTCTGGCAGTGGATGCAGGGGTTGCCATTCAGTAATGAATTCTGCAGAGGCTGCTAATGAAGGCTTCAATTTCACGATAATAAGGCCAATTTTATCTCAGGATGTGACACAAAATCATAAAGCAGTGCTGGGTATGTACCAGGAATGTCTTGCCATGATTATTATTACAATTTGTCACTCACCTTGCTCGGCTAACGATACCATGAACATCAGGCCACGGCTTCAACAGGCTGGATACAATCATCTTTAAAAAGGAAACAGCCCAACCTCTTGAGTTTCTCTTTTTCCCTCCTGTATTGGCCATGCCATCTGTCTCTGATACACTCAGTGACGATGTTGCTTAATTGTTATGCAGGGGAGATGTGCTTACAACAAATGGATTGTTACCAAGCATTCAGCCGGTCTCTGAAATAGCCAAATCATCTGTGTTTCTCCTGTACTATGCTTAGACATATAAAGTGCATCAAAGAGGACGAGGATGAACGCACCACCAAATGTTAAAATGACTTATACAATATTCACCAGGAGATAAAACCAGATGTGAGACGGAGGGAGAGGGGAGGTGTGGTCAGAGTAAAAGAGAAGACATCCTCCTCATTAATGCTAATTGGGAAAGTTGACAGAGAGATTCAACTTTCAGGTTTTACTAATAACGCTCACATGAATAATTCCTCAAAGTGCCGGCTGTACTTTGGCTCACATTTAAATACAGTAAAGCACAAGCCGTCATAATTGAAGACTTGTTTTTCATTAGGAAAAGTGCTGAGCCACTCAAATGCTAATGTGAATTCACCTGACGATAAAATAAAGCAAACTTATTTTTGTGACAATAACTGCTCGGAGCAAATATCTGTCTTTACCGGTTACTAATTAAACTTGCCGCGATATGATGTGTGTTCTTTTACTTCATAAGAGAAAGTCAAACATTTTTTTTCCCAAAAGTGCAAAAGAAAACTTCCAAAGCATCTTTAAAGATGAGTTTGAAGTGTCTGACAGACATACTGTACACGGGAACATCAGTTTCAGTTATATAACATACTCCTTCGACATCAGCACTCTCAATTAAAACATTCATGCTCTCTGAAGTTTAACTGACTCTTAAGTCACTTTTTTCATGTATTATTCATTTATATCAGCTGGTTGCATGAGTTGTCCCCATGGCTCGAGGAGGCACAGCAAACAACCACTGACTGGTTCCCGGTTAACTTAAATATCTATGTCAGTTCTCTGCACTGTGACTCGAGTATCAGTGATAGTTGCACAAACGGCATGCAAAAACTTTTTTCTTTTCATTGGTATTATGGGAATCTGACATGAAAATATGTAAGCCCATCCTTTAAATTTCCATAGTGCCCGTATCCATGTTTAAATAAGTGTGAGAATGTTTCTGAGAATTTTTCTGCTATCTGTGCAGACCTGATGACTCCTAAACATGCCCACGAGTCTCTGCAATTTTTGCCAAGACTGAGTTCACTTCACAGATCAGGATGAACCCACTGAAATTTATGACTGTCTGGACTTTAACATCGTCTGCTGGATTTGGCGTCTCCATCTGAACTCCCTTGATAAAGGCTCAACTGATCCTCCACAGTCCTGACTTCAATTTTCAATGTGTAGATCGTCACGCACTCAACAATCCCAGCATTCATCCGACTTTTACAGCTATGGTATAAAAACACATACTGTGAAACTGAATCTTTTTTGTGTGCTTACCTTTTGGAAATGCTTTTTACAACATAGTTTCCTATTTTACAGCGTGTTTAAGGTCCACAAATTACCTTAAATGTATAATAAACACTTGGAAGCACTAGGTGCAGTAAAATCGTAATATTAAAACATGGATTTGTATTCTGGCAAAAGAACTCACAAACTGAAGAGATCAGACTCCAAAGTATTCTGCAACCTCAAAATAAGTTCACTAATTGTACACAAGGAAAAGTTCATTTTTTCATTTTTTTCCCTCTCTGAGGATAAAAAAAAAAAAGAGGTCGGTTCTTAGTTTGCAAATTCCTCTCTTCCCAGTAATGGTGAGAACAAGACGTGAACTGGGTAACGGACGCTGACTTGGCAGGTGCATGTACAGCTGGCTAGGGGGATGGAGCAGAAGCTCAACCTGGCCACAAGGTTCTCTGGCGGCCCCGTGGGGTCCCACTCTCCCACGCTCATCACAAATTAAAGAAGCCAGTCGGAGCAAATCAGCAATTTCTCTTATCCACTGTAGCATGCTGATGCTGTAAGGAGGTGTGAGGGAGGCCCTGAGAAGATCAGGGGAGATGAAGCATGAAGTGCACATGTGGGTGCTGTGAGCCTTAAGCAACTCTGCTACATCTCCACTGACTTTGTTAAATCTACTTCCAACAAACTAACTTTTCACAAGGACTTTGTGGTTGTGGAGGCCAAAGCTCACATTTGAAATCCTTCTGGCTTTCACAAAAGCACTACAATTATAACGGGATGATGGGTATGATGGGATAATTACCTTGGAAAATGTGAACATTGTCTGTCAGCCTATTAAAATGCCATGCTTTTTATTAAAATTGTCATTTTAAATCTAAGATCAACAGACATTCTTGGTGTTTGTTCTTTATTCAGGGTCATACAGTTTGCCATGCACTGTTAGGTGTACTACATGTCAGTACTTATGACAGGACTTCACTGCAACACAGCTACCAGTTTCAGAATGAAGTTCAGAATGAAGTTACTAAATCAAGGACATTATCGCAGATGTTGAGGTTCTCATCTGCAGATGGTGTGGGACGTCACTTTTATGGACTCGTGAAGCCCAAATATTTAATCATTTTAATTAGAAAACACGGCTAAACAGGAGATGGAATTAAAAAGGGAAACTTGGCAGATTTTCAACATTATTTCACTGAATTAGTCATGAAGATTCCATGTATGTAATGTCTCAAATATCCATAATTTTACACATAACGGTGATACCCATGATGGTGCAATACCTATCACATATTTTAATATACCCTGTGAAAGTACTCCACCAATTTAGCACTGCACTGCTTTAACATTGCCTGACTCAAGGTAGAGGATCTGTAAGTCTTTTTTATTCCATGCATTCTTCTTCCTCGTCATAACCTGGTGCCTACACTACCCACAATGCAACTCACTTCAACTGTTTTGGGTCCGAGATTCACGTGTTATGCTGGTAGCAGCTAATGTAGCCTGGAAATGTTAGCTTCAGACAGAGATGAGGAGCGGGTGACACACATCTGATGAGCTCAATGCCTTCTAACTTCACACCTCCAGATTTCTTTTCATTCATTTGTAGTCTTCAGATCCAGCCGATGCCGACTCAAGTGCCGTCACTTGAGGGAATTAAACAGACTTCATGCAGCCTCCTCTGGAGTCACAAAAGGCTTTCTACAACTTTTCACATATGCACTACTACCACCCCAAGACGTGTAAACAGACTTGGTTTTGTTAAACAGGTGGAGTCATTAAAATCGACTGATCCACTGATGGGAACTGACTGATTACTTAAACATTTTCTTTTAACCAAATGCTCAAGGAAAGAGACCCGTAAGGATCAGTATGTAGGATTTATGACATCTAACAGTTGCAAATTTAAAACCTCTCCACTCGCCCTCCTGTTCCAACTGTGAAGGAGAAACTACAGTGGCTGCAAAATGTGCAAAAACTTTGTTCGATCTGGGCTACTGTAGAAAGTGCAGAAGAGGATCTGTGGTGTCTGTAGATAAAAAAAGATCATTCTAAGGTAATAAAAACTATGCTGTATTAAATATATTATATCCAATCTGCAGTAATACTGGAGTTATTACAATATTATATTCAATTTCTGCCATATTCTGTAAATACAGCCTTCTAAATCTTGCATACTAGACCCTAAAACCACCAATGCGCCTCAAATGTGTAAGAGCTACACTCAACATATTATACTAGGAGTAATGATTCATTACATTCTGTTACAGTATTTCATTATAGAGGAAGGAGTCAGCAAATAAGTATGGACAACATTTCAGGGGGAAAAAAATCAGGTGGGAAATGCCTGCCTCAAAAAGTTAACTTTAGTGTAATTCAGGAGTAACTTTAATTTGGCTTAACTTGAAGTCTTGTGTTTTCCCACTGGACTAATGGTAAACAAGTAGGAGGGGTAACAAGCAGAGTAATGAGGCTGGGCTAATTACATCAGAGCTCTGTTCAAATGAAAGGCTACGGATGTTGCTGGCCAGTTAGGAGACGTAGCCGGAAAATCTAATGTAGTCATGGAATCCGTTTCATTGTCATCCATCACAGTGATATAAAAGACTTCTGACACAGTACAGCTGAGATAAAAACAAAGCTCGTAACATCCATCTGGTCTCTGATCATATGTGTGTGCATCTTTGTGTGTGTATGTGCATGTATGTGAGGAGCCATGTCATTGATTTTCTATTTTGTATTAGTAAATTAATCCCTACAACCACCACCACCACCCTCATCTGAGGAGAGGATATTGATTGCTTTGTTACACCGCCTAAGGAGGCCATGAATTGCTAATCAAAATCCAAATTCAGCAGGGAACTGCATCAGGGTAAATATTCAATTCTTGGCCATGCAAAACAAACGAGCTAAACTGTTGGGGGACTGGGAGAAAATGCGGCATGAGTTATGGCAATTTGTTTTGTTAATTTTAAGAGTGACAGGGGTTTTGTTTTTGTTTTTTTTTTGTTTTTTTACTAAAAGGTATACTCTTTAGTTTAAGAGAAATTAAAATAACTTTGTATGGTAATGAACAGTAATTCTGGGTATGACTGACATTCCAAGATGAACTGAAACTCAAATGCCTTCATGCTCTAACTAGGACCACAACTAATGATTGGTATAATTATCAACCGTTTTATGGATTGATTATCCATTTGTTTAATAACATGTCAGAAAATAGGTCAAAATTAAAAAAGGACCAGCTTGGAAGATTAAGTGGCATTTAGTGGTTTCACCCTGACCTTCTGAGCAAAGAGGAGAACCTATGGTGAGCGTAAAACATGAAAGGCACTATCTGGAGCCAGTGTTTAATTTGTCTGCTCTGGGCTACTGTAGCAACATGGCAGTTCAATATGGCGGACTCCATGAAAGAGGACCCACAGCGTCTGTTGATATAAATGTCTCATTCTAAGGAAACAAAATCATAACGATTCTTATTGTCAGGTGATTATACACTCATGAAAACATAATTATGCATATTATAATCCATTTTTTCCACATTCTTGAAAACTTTAAAGTCCCCTAAATCTGACACATTGGACCTTTAAATAATATAAATGCAATTTGAATAAAATGTTGATTTCATGCTAAGTAACATCCAAAACAAATTCTCATCTCTTTTTGTTGTTTGTTTTAATAACAGTATTTCTATTGTGCACAATAATATAGATTTTGTTGACTTACAATTCTAAAAATAATCTAATTTTATAGAAGAAAACATGTTTGAACAAAACCAATCTAATCCCTGTGAGCGCTATTGGCACACTCATGTAAAACAAATCTTGGCTGAAAACACATGTCATAGTCAAGTGTTGTCTCAGCAGAACACTGTACAAAAAAAAATTACTGGTGACATGTTTTTTCTGGTCTGGCACTTGATGCCACCCTCCTGCCTAATGTCTGAACACTCCTAGATGGTGATACCACTTAAAGTACCGCTTTAACACACATACACACACACACACACACACACACACACACACACACACACTTATCCCTCTGGCAGCAAAATAATTTCCCTTCACGTCGAGATAAAGTGTGTATACTTTGACATATGCACTCAGGCAGCTGGCTGAATGCAAGAATCAATATGAAATGCTGAAATGAGATTCTTACTCTTTTCTACATGGACAATGCTTTTATTCAACATGAGGTCAAGGCTGCCCTGAGCAGTTAGAATACATATAGGAATAAATACAGTCATGTTGAAAAAAGGAGCTACTTCTTCCTCCAATGGACATCGATGTACAATGAGACTGATGGGACCTTGACGGGGACATTTCTGGTTTATGCTTTCTGTGTAGACTGATATGACCTTAACATGGACGCAGATATGCTGCCTGGCAACCTGCTTTTTATGCCTTTTGTGCTTGTTGACACCTGGCAGAAATAACAAAATGTCAACGCCTCCATGGAGCAGCAGAAAATAAAAAATCTGCAAATGTGACGCCATCCATATTGGCTGAACAGTTGAATTAGAGAATGATGCATTTGCTTCCACATTAGGCATCTTGGAAACTTATATGGAAACAGTATATGGAGGCTAAAGGAGCAGTAAGATTGGTTTGCTGGAGATGTCTTTGTCAGAAAATAAATTGGGAATTACAAAACAAGGCATAATTTTAATTACTTAAGTTTTGAGGACCACTACATTCACTAAGAGGATATAACTGAAGCTTCTAGCTCTCAATTCTGACCTAAAATTATGAGCAGAGCAGTTATAATTGATTTTCTTTTAGAGTTTATCCCCTACTTTGCATCTGATTTTGTTCCAGAATTTTGTATTATGGATGTTCATGTCTTTCTGATTAAAAATAAACTATGCTAAATCCCTGGATTTCATTAACATATAAACACTGAATAAATAAATAAATAAATAAATAAATAAATAATGAGCCTTAAATAAGACGTGTGAAAACTGGACAGTTAAATTATCCCTATCACATTTTGATCTGAGAAAATAAGCAACTATGTAGCACTTTAATGCTCTTTTTAAGCCAACATTAGCGTTACATAAAGTATGAAACAAGATGTTCTTTCAACTGAACTAACGCTGTGTAATAGACTGGCAAAAGAACAGGCCTGTGACCTAATGACAGCCTCTTTCAATGGCAAAGATAGCCCGCAGTGAGTCAGAAGCACTGGAAAAATAAAGATGCAGCATTTTGACCCCACACTACCACAGAAAAGTCAGGGTGCACTGATGCTGCACCAGGTCCTCAATTATCCCCGCGCCACTTCATCCCATGCCCAGTTGTGATACTGGCAGCCACTTTGCATCTGGTGACTTGGAGCCCCATCAAACTTTAGCACACCCAAGGCTGATGCAGCTCAGTAAGTCCACTTCCAGATCCCAGCGAAAGGCAGCGTTTTATTAATTAAAGGATATTATAGCAGGGAAAACTATTTGCGGACTGCAGATCACTGTGGACTGATAAAGTTACAGCCCAGCAGTCAACGTAGCAGTGTGCTAGATGGAGAAGTTTATTTCCAG
Organism: Protonibea diacanthus; assembly: GCA_028641955.1. Lineage (NCBI taxonomy): Eukaryota > Metazoa > Chordata > Actinopteri > Sciaenidae > Protonibea > Protonibea diacanthus. The sequence goes on from CM053977.1 coordinate 9,454,534, forward strand.
ACAGTACATATGATATGTATTACTGTAAACAAAAACTGATTTATCGTCAGTATTTTCCAGCACAGTCACATGACAACTTAACTTTATAATTGAACAGCCAGCTGGAATATTATTTCTTAAATTGCCATCTCAAATACAAGTTATTCCTCAAACCCAAACTTTAACAAAAGCTACTGCTACTGATTTTTTTTTTTTTTTTTAAAGCACAAGCCATCTGTGGAATTGTTTCCCAAGGATTTCTTGTAGAATTACCATTGCATTAAATGTGCGGAGAGGTGCAACAGTGTAAGAGCTTCTTCAGACTCTTAATGTAGTATTGAGTGCTGCACTCATAGTCGTCATAACAACCTGAACATTTAATGAAGCTCTTAGCCGGAGAGTGTCTGCATGTGGAAAATGAGTGAAGAGGAGAGAGTTGGTGCTTGAAAGACAGCAGTGTGTGTCCAAAGGGACACGTGAACTGCTTATAATTACGCATTTCTACAAAAGGAATACAGCGGGAGTCAGACAGTCTTCAAGAAGTGATTGAGAAATGTCCACGATTTCACAAAGCTCAAGCACGACAACAGAGAGCCACAAAACCACTGCTGATACTAAAACAACTGCAGCAAACAACATGAAGGATTCCTATAAGACCACAGAACGTCCACATCAAACCTTTGCTTGTTAGAACCAGAGCCAGAGCAAGAAAATAAATGCGCAGGGTACGAATACGGACATAGCTGTAATGCACAAACCCTCTCAGCTTTCTACTGACACGGGGAAGATCCTGGGTGACACTGAGCTTTCTACTGCCTCAGTGGTTTTAACCTTTAGTTCATGCTGCCCCCTAGAGGAAGCAAAACAGCAATCTGAGCTGTAGCAGACAAAACACATGCAGTGAAGAGCATGTAGGGATTGTGCCATTTCTTTTCTGTTCTATATGACATGCCAGAGATGAAGATTTTTTTAATCAATATAATCAAAATAGAGGTTTTTCTTACCTGTGAGTTCACAATGTTCCATAGCAGGGGAGCAGGACATGGAAGAAAAAAGAAAACATATTTCTCAGTGAATGATTTTTATTTTAGAGGTAATGAGCATATAAGTGCCTTATAAGATGGTTCAAGGGGCAGTGGAGTGCTACAACCATTTTCTATTAAAACAGCATGATGTTATCATTTAATAAATCCACCAGTGGATGGGCGACCTGCCCTGGGTGTAGCAATGTCTCCTGATGAGAGCCGGGATAGACTTCAGCCCAACCCAAGACCCTGACCAGGGTAAGTAGTTTAGAAAATGGATGGATGGATAGATAAGACAGACATTAGCCGAAGATAGACCAAATACTACGATTCAAAATCATTACAATTACCAGTTTTTGTAGACATGTAGACTCTGAATATATGTAGGACTATTCTTAGAAACAAGGACAATGTTGCTGTTGAGCAGAAATCAATATAACTCATTGTTTGGGAGAAAGCTTCAGAGATTGATACCTCAAAATGAGAACAAATCAAGCCAAATCTTTCTGCAATTTCTGCTGAATAGAACCACTTTACCAGTAAAAAAAAATCTGGATGATATTGGTGGACTGACTCTATTGTCAGTATTGGTATTGTTGAACTGCAACACAAACCGGTGCGGTCAGAGGGATTTGAACAGCAAATTTAAACAGCAGCTCAGCACCTCTAAGTATCCGTCAAGTTGTTCCTAAGTAGCTCTTGATCTACCTGATGAGTTCACACAGAAAAAACGTGAAATCATTTACTGAATATTAAAAGCACCAAAGCTGTAGATGTGAGAACCTCAATCAGTGGAAGAAAGACGTAAAGAAATGGCTAATGAGGTATGCGATTAAAAAAAAAAAAAAAAGGAATAGAGCAGGATTAAAACACCATGCACAATATAAATAATGAACTCATAGAGAACTGTTTTGAAGCTACTCAAATGTTTTCGTGGTAAACAGAAATGACTGTTTGGCCCTCCATGAGGCCAACCTGCAAGGACTACAGTAGGGTGGCTTTGTAATGAAGGTGTTTGTTGTGGGTGTCTGATGCAATGCTGTGTAGGTGATGAAGTAATTCTCCTCTGGTTCATAGGAATCGATTTCAGTTCCTCAGTTTCTCTACCAATTTTACAGACCAGCATTGGCTGAAATGGTATCGGCACCGAGCCTTTAGCGCACAAACAGCTGAAAAGTAAAAGCAATTTCTGTGTTTGTCTTTTAAGGAACAAACCAGAGCTGAAACGGTAAAGAAGAGTGATAGTGTGCAGTTGTTAGTCTGAAAGCAAAAATGTGAAAACTACAACCCACGCACAAGCTACAGAGGTCCACGAGCTGTGAGGAGACCGAGGCGTCAAGTCACAGGAATGAAACTACTTATTTTTCACTTTACTTTCACATATTTCTTTACTTATTTTTCACTCTTAGTTTTAACTGTTTCTGAGTGTTACACATTGAAAATGCTCAAACCAAAATAACTTTAAATGAACATAAATTGCTGCAATCATTCAAAACATTTCTCAAAAGGCCGCTCTCAAAACTGCCTTTGAGTGTTTATTTATTTATTTATTTATGGTCAAAAATGGACACCTCAAACAGACTATAAAGCCCAGATTTGTGGGCTCATTCATTCCAATATGACTGCCAACACACTGCTTTGTTAAGCTTTGCTACATTTTTTGTTCTGCTTCACACAAATAAACTACTTAATCAACTGAGCCACTAAAAGTCATAACTTCCCCTCCGAGGATTAAATGCCATAAAAGTCTTTTGCTGCGTTTATGTCTTTTGTGTCTTGCTGTGTACTTCATCACATGAGTACACTTAGTTCATTGAAAACTGATGGCATGAAAACTAAATTTTCATTTGGAAATTACCTCATGTTTGGGGCATGCTGTAAAACGCCTTGGTCATGATCGAACCAACTGTCAATAAGCTGAACTTTTCCAGATCTTTTTGTTGCCCTGAGAGCTAACCGGACTGGACCAGATAGTTTGTTACACAAGTATATCTTTTTTCATCAAGAAAAGCCTTCAGCCCTGTTCTTTACTCTTCTTCCAAAGAGGAATTACTCTACTGTTCTGATATAACTGATGCTATAGCAACTGATTGGTCTGTAACCACTGTGTTCAGACACGCATAGCTTGAAGGCCGGTGAGATGAATTCTTGAGTGATCTCATAACCTTGCATGTCCAGCTGCCTCACGAGGTTATCTGACAACAGTTCAAGATGGATTTTAAAGCAGGTTTGAAGAAACAAGAAATTCATACTCAAATCTAGATAACTCAGTTATCCATGTATGAAAAACAGGGTCCAGGTTACACTATGTGGTGATAATGGAGATGTTTGGAGTGTCTTAAGTTTATTATGTTCTTGCCTTTGCCTCTGACTCCTAAAAAAGAAGTATATTTGCTCATAAATAAGCAATTCTCGCTTGCACAATGGCACCTTCTTGTTAAAATTAAAAGAAGTTAAAAATGTCAAAATCAATCACCATGAGTGTTGGAGAAATGTTCAGTCAGAGGGAATCATCTCCACTGAGACTGAATGACTCAGTTTAGTCGGGACAATAATCAGCCCATCCAGTGTGACTAGGGAGGGTGATTCTGCTCCTCGGAGATAAGAGCGGGAGTCATCTTTCCTGACGAAGGGAAAAATTTAATGAATGAACGACTGAAAGAAAAGAGAAAAAATAGGAAGCGAGAGTGACGAAATTGATACGAGGTACGCAAAGCGAGGGTTGATGTTCTATGAACAGCGAGTCAATATTCTGCCAGGCATGCAGCCATCTTCCGTCTGTTCTATGCCCTCAGAGGGCGACTGAAAAGCAGCTATAATTTCCACTTCATTGTACCGTTAATGACACAGAGGAGAGGTATGTCCTTGAACGCCTAGGAAGACATATTTAGATTGTATATTATTCTTGCTATCCATTGAAGGAGATGTAACTCCCACACTAACAAAAGTATGAACTCTGGGAGGAAGGCAGCTTTAGCCTATACAGCTACTGCAGCAAGGAAACTCCTCCAAGCAAATGTTGTAAGTGAGAATGAACTATCATGGGGGTGAGGCATTCATTCATATTCTTAACGCATCTATTCACTAAGATCCTGGTACTAGCTGATGTATCCTTTGGTCATATTTTGATGTTATGTTTGAGGAACTTGCTGTACCATAATTCAGCACAAAGAGACCGAGGGGGAGATGGTCAAGACACGACTAATGTCTGAGTCACCAAATTTACATTAATAGGGGTACATTTAAAATGAATGCATCCGCCTCCTCAGAGCAACAAAGCCTTAATGTTTTGAATAATAAAATGCAGGAAGTCAGGAGAGTGCTGGAAGACAAATTTAATTGAACATGTTTGACCATTCTGAAGCTTTTCACGCCATGTGGGCAGACTGTTGCATTCAGACTGACAACAGCTTCTTTAGTAATGTCAATGAACCCTGCATGGTGGTCCTGAGACAAGAGGGCTACTGCAAACAGATGCAGGGTCATCTGGCAAAATAAAAACACAATGCATGCCACATTTTAGTGAATTTCCCCAGTGTGGGATCGTTAAATCTGCCTTATTGTCCGTACTGAATATTATCCTGAACGTGCAAGCCTGTATTCCTGGTGGAATACTTAGCATTAATTCTTCTGTTTACCTTGAGAAAGTCATGACCGTAGATCAAATGAATGCCGCCATAACTTTCTCTAGTTGTAAAATTCTGCAGCACTGTATTATAAACCCCTCTGCAGTGTTTTGGCATGTGATAAGCCTTCAAAGTCATGGATGTACTCCTCAAACTAAACCGCCAGGATCATATTTCATTTCCTTACCGGTACCTGTAGTAACGCAGACCCTTGTGGTTTTTTAACAGAGTGCTATTTCTGGTCTGAACATGGCCTTACTTGTCAGACCTGGAGGTACAGTACACCAGAGCCAAGGTCATTTATAAACTGCACAAATTATAAATATGGATGTCATGGCCCCAACCTGGCAGTCATCCATCATCTCTCTCACTGTACATGCTGCTAATCAATGTCAGATGATGTATCGGGTACAGTATCTCACACAGACTGAATATGGTCACTATACACAACTGCAAGAGTTACTATACATCTATACAGGATATTATGTGTTCACTTTTGGTACACAAATTCTTTTTTTTTTTCTTCAATTAGTCTTACCTGTCCAAAAACAAAAATAGACTGAAGCATTAAGTCTTATTTTGGGATTTGAAAAAGTTCTCCTACTTCTTAAATCAAGCTACAAGTAATAATTTCATTGTCTAATAATCTAGCCATAATTTCAAAGATTAATCACAGTCTACAACATTCATCTGGGTTTCTCAAAGTCTAAGATGACGTGTTCCAATGTCTTGATTTGCCCAACCAAAAGACCAAACCCAGAAATATTCAATTTTCCACTGTACTCTAAAAAAAACAAAACAAATAATCACATTATAACAACTGGAATGAGAGAATTTGGAGTCAAAATGGTTAATTGATTGGAAAAATAGCTGCTGCCAATTGACTAAATGATAAATCAACTATTTGTTGCACATCTATTTTGTACATAAAAAAAGCATCCCCACAAAACCTTAAAAAAAATCTCTTTTGACCCAAGAAAGCTTGATGTTATAAAGACGAATGGATTTCATAGATCAGCTATGATATTTTATGAATTAAGCAAACCCAACAGATGAACAGTGAGTAGTAGAAGCGTATGGACCATGAGCATTTCACACTCCAAGAAACAGCTTTATATAAAATCAACAATTACCATTTGCGCCCAACACCGATGCTTTGTCCTTTTGCCTAAATAAACGCTAAAAATACAGCAGCAGCAGAAGTTACGCTCATGTTTTCTAACCTTTTTCCTCTTGTCAGAAGTTATCTTGCTCTGTTAGAGACCTTGCATCCTACACAAGGTATAATCCTCTTGTTGCTAAGTATTTGAATTTCTGCTTAACCTCTCAACAACAACAACAGACCTAACCCTAACCAGCTAAGGTGTACACATGCATACACTCACCTACAAAACCTTGTCTTCTTAACATTAAATTAAGAGCTACTTGATACTCCAACTGTAGGTGAACACCAAGAGGAGGTGAGAAGTTCAAGGTTTTTTGTCATTCCAACTAGTCAATATGAAGAGCTTTTTGGGTGCACAGGGTGTTTAAACAGTATAAAGCTGCTATCAAAACATAGCAGACTTTGAGTGTTTTTGCTGAGTCCATATAATTATAAAAGAAAAAAGATGTTGATATGGTTTGTTGCCTTGCACCGTCTCACTCACAATGCAAATGCCATCTGACTTAGAAACTCTGGTAAACAGCATTCACAATACCAACAACTTTTACACCGCACTGAAGCATAAAAACTTCACAAACTGACATTAGACAGCATCGTTTTTGCTGGAACATGATAGTGCAGGAAGTCACGGACTGCAGCGAGTGTCCAGACAGCACTGCAGTGCATCAGAAGTGTACATCAAAAACAGGGAGACCACACACTGTGACTCAGACAGCGGGGTTCACAGACAGATTAAACAAACTATGCAGACGGCCACATCAGTTACAGACGGTCAGCTATCCATTCTGAGGCTGTCTTCACTGATGACCAGATTATAGCGAGCAGGACACTGTGAAAGGCACAGGAGCGGCTTGTTGAAGGTCAGTGCTGAGAAATGCAGATACTAAGACAGCGGGGAAAAAAGGCCCAGATACGATGATTCACAGCTCGTATTTATGGACGCAAATCACAGCGATGACTGGTGAAGCAGCTGATTGTAAAAAAGAAAAAAAATGACACCAAAGAACATTAACGTTATTAATGATGACGGAGAAGAGAACTGATCAGTATGGAGTGTTTAAAGCATCTGAAGAGCATTTAAAGAGACTAAAGTTTGGACAAAAAGCATCTTTAGTTATTATTTATTAAGAGTAACACATAACTTAACCATTCTGCTTCATCAGGACAGATGGCGCTCTCAACTCGACCCGTCGCATTGACCTATCAGTAGGCTAAAAATGGACGAGTACACCAGAGGCCGACGCCATGATGATCTGATAATCACACCACCAAAACATCTGAGTGTGTGGAAGTATTTTGGGGTCTACACCATACATGGCAAAATTACAAACATTTGGACTGGACGTAATCCCCACTCGGCTAGTGGAGCGGAGTGCTAACAACTCTGGTGAGCACAGGCCTTCCCTGGCTGTTCGCACTGCGTCAGAGGACATTTGTGCCCAACACCAGGTGACATTTACTTCCTACTTAATAGCAGCTTATGTCCCAGCATTTGTGAGTGGGTGAATGGATCATAGCTCTACACCAACAAATTTGAGGACTCACCTACTGGCTTGCTAACCAAGTAAGATTTGATTGTGTTTGAATTAATTTGGTGTGAGAATGGACAGTGTATGCGTGATGTCACCCAAAGAGCCTTTTTGACGCCTAAAATCTCTGGCTCTGGCCACTGCCATGTTGGCAGTCCACCGCCTCCCGCCTCCCAGCTAAGAATTGGCAACGATGTGGATCAATGGTAGACCTGAGACTGAGGCAGGCTGAATGACGCCTGGGTGCTCAAAAAAGCCATCTGTAACAGCATCTACCAGTCCATCAAAGTGTCTGTTAAGCCTTAATATAATTTGAACAGGTGAATTAAATAGAAATTCACCCTCAGTACAGTTGTCATGAAAGAGAAAATTAGCTACAGAGACCAAAAACCTTTTTTGTACCAGGCCTGTACTGTCATGACAATGGCATTTTAATATGGGGGCTTATGGAGATTGACTCGTTCTGTAGCCAGCCTCAAGTGGATAGTCAAGGAACTGTAGTTTTTGACACTACCACATAAGCTTCACTTCACAGCCACGGAGGCTGCTGCTTGGTATGAATCCATGGGAGAACCTTGAATTATGAGTTTTGTTTTGTGGGAAAAACAAATGACAGACTGCACTGAGACTTTTGTTTATATAGATGGCAGCTTATGAACTCTAAAAGCTGAAATATTTCAAACATGTCAAAGCAGTTCAAATGTGATCACTGTCACAGCAGGGTCGCACAAAGAAAAGTGCTTAATAAACCTCAGCAGCTTTAGTGCAGGAGGTAAGAAATAAACAACAGGTTTTTACAAGAACAAACTAAAAAAAAAAAAAAAAAAAGCATTGCAATGCAACTGAAAAGAGGCGGTTACTCCAGTGGCATATTCAGTCTATTATACATCTCCAATGAGTGTTGAATTATGCAACATAAAATGTGTGCCATGCAGCACAACCGAGATGAATAATTTAACAAGTCATGTAGGTGTTTGCATGTGTGAAAGATAAAGTGTTTAGGAGGTTTCATTTTGCTCCACATCTTCATTTAAAAGACAGTGTTTAGGAGCTGTGACACTTTTCCTAAAGGAAGAGCGTATCTTTTCTCAGCTTATGCAGTATCTAACAGTGTGGGAAATGTCAGTGCCTTCAGGCAGCTCTGTGGCAGGTGGGAGCACATCGCTATCCAGTATGCTCTGTATGTAAAGCACCACAACACTATACACCCCGAGCTTGAACTCAAGAGGTATTTAGATCAGGTTTAAGTTTACCGATCACATGCAATGTCAAAATGCAAAGACTGCCCGGTTAGAAATGACTATCGAAGAGTCTTATGACAAGGTATTCAGAAAGTTATTGCTTTTTTTGAACACATTATCTGTAGATGTATTTCATTTGCACAACAAAATATTGGAAGGCTAGAGAGATGATTTCAATCGGAGTGGAGTCGCTTTTTCAACAACATAATAACAGTCTTTGGATGCCATAGTTATGAGTCTACACTGAAATCGGGGGTAAACAAAACTCTTTGGCTGATCTGGGGTGCTGTGTAGCTTGCTGACTGGATATGTGTGCTCCCTGGAATGGGACCGCTTCTCAGAATAGCCAATGGCAGATGCCTTCCTCCCCTCTGTGTTATTTGGAGCCCAAGGGCAATGGAATCCAACCTCCTGCAGAGTACTGTGGTGTGGTCCTTAGTTCAGGACAGAGAGAAGCACTCCGGTGGACGAAATCAGCCGTGTCTTAGTCATTGACTCGTGCCAGCAGTCAGCTTGTGTGCTTAACAAATGGGGTCACATGCATCAAGGTGACATGATGGGATGACTCTTTGTTGCAAACAGAGGAAGTTGAATGGTCTGTTCAATGCAGATTTTCAGTCCCTAAATAAGATCTAGCGAGGAGATCTTGATTTCTTATAATCACAATTTCCTAAAGACCAATGTGATGTCTTCAAAGGTCTTCCAATCAACAGTCTGGAACCCAATAATATTCAGATTACGGTCACGTAAAGCAAATATAAAGACTGAGACCCACAAAACTGCAAGAAGCTGTATGATTTCATTGCCAAGATGGTTTAGCGAGAGGAAGCATATTAATTTCGACATTATTTCTATGTCGACTGACTAATCGCTTATTTGTCTTGTCTTCTACTTAATACTCTAAACCAACAAAATCTGAAATATTGAGTCTTTCCCTAGCAGTCCAATTTTCTGGTTTCTTGGGGATAATACATTAAGAGAAAAATAGAAAACTCTGAAATTTAAAATATACATATCCAAATGGCACAAACTGTCAAACACTTCAAAAGTAACATCAAACTAAGGAATCTCACTTCAGCTTCACTCCGATGTGTTACAATGCATTGCGTCAGTAATGAAGGAGGGGAAAAAAACAACAAAGGTTTAAAAAAGAAGAACTTCAAAAGATTAATTAGCTTCTTGTGCTGTCAAACACGATAGTCTACATTTGGTTATCCAAAAACAGGAGGGAAAAAAGGGGTTAAAAGGCCTGTGATGGTGTTTGTGAGGCAGCGGGATACTGTCAGGAGAGCTTTGCTTTCTTTACAACAAATCTCTACAGAGACTGACGTTAGTAAAGGCAGCTGCTCATCGAGGGCAGCAAGTTTATCCAAAGTGAAAGCTGACTTCTACTGAACAGTGCCAGGTAGGAGCAGCAACATTTATGGAGCAAAATAAATGTACTGCCCATATAATGGAGCTTCATTTACTTAAATTTGATAGTGCTTAATAAAGTGCACATAAAAATCTGAATTGCTGATGTTGTTAAGAGACTTTTAGTATTTTATTCAGGTGCTATTTTGGCTTGCACAGATCTGTTTTCCTTTAGTGGTTGCTGTTAGTGTTCCTGCTGTGACAATTTTTCATTATAAGCACAAAGGAGTTCATTTTTCCACCAATTATTCTAAGATTTGTGATGCTTGTGAAATTGTTTTTCCAGTTAAAATTAATTTCAGGTCTCAGTTTACTGATAAGGCAACACTGTTTTGTAATTCAATTTGACAAGCTGCTCAATTTAGACTGTCACTCAGAATTTCATTGTCGTACTCTTAAATGTGCAGAAATTATCACAGAGTATTGACTGGTTGTATCAACAGGCTGCAGTTTTGCAAAACAACTCAAAATGATACAAAAAAAGAAAAAAGGACAGCAAAGACATGGGCAGGACTGATGCTAAAATTAACCCAAAGACTGAATTAGCTGAGGTGAATTAAAGGTTTTAGTGATGGAAAACAGTTGGTTTTGAAATATGAATAGTAAAGACAAATAACACTTGAGTCGCTATAAGATCATCTGACTCAGTAGTAGCAGGATCAGGAGCGGTATCAGGTCACCCTAGTTGTCACATAGCGGCCAGGGACAGACAACTCAAATTGAAAGTGAATACGAATGTCCTCCTTGGTGTATCCAGGCACAAGTTCTCAAAAATAGATGGTATAAAAAAACAGTGCATTTGAATAGTGACAGATGGGTTCTTGATGCCTTTCTGTACATGTCATCATGGTCATGATTAGATGAAAGAGAAAATGCATGAAAACTAATTAATTAACAGATAGAGCATTTTTTTTTAGATGGCATTGCATCTTAAATAATGCACTGACAGTGGAAACAGTATGCAAAAAGAGTCCCTGTGTGAACACATATGCGTGTCAGACCAACGGGCTACCAGCATGCAGCTCACAGTCTTAAACTGACAGGCTGAGAAAGGCGAATGAAACAAATAAAACACGAAACTAAATCAAACTGCAGTAGCTGAGTGGCGCTAATTAAATCTATCTAGAGACAAAACCGCAGGAAACTCTCGTGTCAAACTCACTAAAGAAAGTTGCAACACACCCACAACACCTGCTCAAACAGCAAATGTATCTTGCTGATAGCTGTTGATATAGACATAGCTGCTATGGGCAAGTCCAGATCACTTTACTCAACAGGCCTGCAGAGCAGGGTGTGGCGAGTGAGAAAAGTAATACCGCAACTAAAATGTCCTGCTGTTAATGTTCTATATCTTGATCCGCTATCTTCTGCAACAGCTGGATGCCGATTCTGGCTTCCGGAAATACAGTGTCTTCTCCGGGGCACGTTTTAATTGGAAATTTAACCCCAGGCTACTTTCATCAGTTCAATATAAGTTTTGGGGCCCCTGTAGATCTGACTTTAAGTTTCTCAAGAGACATATTAGATACCAGAAACAATACTGCCTCATAGAAAGCTGTCCATGTTCAAATCTGTACTTTCATGAATAAGAAATACAAGCAACATAGATAGAAAGTTGAAAAATACACATTTACAGGATGATTTGTTTCTTCCGAAGTTTACAGTTTCAGGCGTCTTCTTAAGTTGTACCATGCCGCAGAGACCCTGGGAAATCCCAGCTATGCCATTCACTGGAGACAGCTGCCACATGCACAGCAGAGCCCACGTGGCTTCGTGCTCTGCATGGACCAACAACCCGATGAACTGGCATTATGGCACCTTCCATTTAGCTCATCCAGCAAAACAGACTTTGTAAACAATCTTAAAGCTCAAGTTCATTTTCTTCAGTGTAGAGTTTCTTGACTTGCTCTCTCTTTTTCTTTTTTTAAACAAAAGCAAATAATCAAAAGCACAAGTGTTCCTCAGATGCCTCAGTGTTACCAAGCAAACAAACTCTAAGACCTTTTCATGCAATAGTGCCACTGGCAGAGTTTAGCATCTTAACTCAGGGAGTAGCATAATAGCATTTCCCCTCATTTAACAGACAAACCAGTTTTCATCCTGCTGGAGACAGGATGAAACCATCTCCTCCTGTCAACCATGACAGAAGTGGAACCCATCATTTAAAAGATAATCAGAGGCGATGTGAGGCTGAGCTTGCCAACATGCACGCTATGATAATGCTAACATCCTGATGCTAAGCAAGTATGATGTTTGCCGTGATCACCATCTTTGTTTAACATGTCGCTAATAGGAACGAATCGGAGTGGACAAAATGATTTTTTGGCTACAAAAAGTAAAGAACAAATCAATTTAAACTAAAGATGAGATGTGTTTGATGCTAAATACAAGTATGACTAACATACAATTATAGAGACTGCATGTAGAGATTGTAGAGATGTAATTAGGGATGATGAATAACATCTTATTGTCAACGGAGGTGTAACACAACAGCTTACTCTTTTGCCTCGCAGCAAAGATTTGACTAGATATTTTAAGCCCGTGGCTGGGTGAACTAGAGAAACCCCCCCGCTGCGGTCTATCTCGCCTTATCCTTTGAACCTACTGCTTAACTACTGCATAAACAGCACTAATTAAAATGAAATCACCATAATAGACCCTTTGTCTCAAAACGCTGGTCACCACAGCTCCTAGCTTTGATCTGAGAGAAAACTAAGAATGGAAAAAGGACAAGGCGACACTCCCCAGTCATTGTGACGTCTACCCTTATATCTATTTCAGTCTTTGCCTGATATTTAACATCGATCCTCACTAACCAATCTATCTCCATCCTTTGTGGACAGATTGGAGGGTAATACTTTGAACTACCTATCTTTCTATCTCTGATGACGTCAAGGAAACACTGTCAGCACCACTGTAATGTAGGCCAAATGTAGCCGTACAAAAGCAGTTGACGTCCTTCTGCCAAGCTGTTTTCAGCTCGATGTCTGAACTTGTTGAATTAAAAGTTACTTTAAAGCTCCAGCTGAATGTTAGTCGGTCATAGGTTTACAGTCCTTACTAACAGCTGAGGGAGACCAATAAAATACCTGCAAAAAGAATACTGGGGTTACGATAGAAAGGTCGATGAGTACCTCAGCACAGAGTAAACAAACTGGGGTCTTTAAATGGAAACAGTATAATGTTGCATCTCTTCAAGCCTCATTGAGTTGTCCTGGACTTCAGATCATAATGTATAAGACATGTATTGTAGTATCAAATTATAAAAAAAAGGAGTATGAAAAGATAAGAGTTATTTTCTGCTATGTATATTTTAATAATTCAAAAGTAAAATTACAACTAAATCTACAATTTACAAGAAACAATGGCGTGACAAGAGCACTAAATGCAATAAAAAAGGAAAAAATGATTTGCCATGAGAATTTTTAATTGATTAAAATGAACTTTTTGTGAATGTGTCTCAACTGCCAGCGACAAAGAGATTAGACATCTAGATCTCGTCATCTAGAGGGTTTCTGTCTTTTAAAAACTGTTCCGGGCTCATTTGGGAACAATCTTACTTGACACCAGAGTTTTACTTCATTAATCTCCAAGTCACTCTGCCCATAATGTTGAATTAATTCAAGGATGACAAAGGAGACTTTTAATGCGAGCCGTGTTGTTCTTACAGCGTTTATCAAGCAACCTAATTTGCTGTCAAAGACGAAGACGTTACTAATGTCATAGTTAGAGAGTGCGGATGTCTTGGAACTGTTTCAACCTTCAACTTCCACTGAAACATTAAAAGAACTGTTCACCCTAATGCAAACTTACAATTCAACAAATCTGCCATGTAGACTTTTGTTAATGTCAGTAAAAATAAGTGATTTATGTTAAATCATCACCCGTCATGAGTCACACGGTTAAAATTCCCAACACAGCTGGATATACTGGAGGCTATTTATTTAATCTGTAGAAATTTCAAGACAGACAGATTATTGTATTTAAAAATCCCATAATAAACCAAATGATTTATTAATCTGAATATTATCTGTGTATTTAACATAAAAATAGACAACTTTTTATGACAATTACTCCATAAACAGCAACTGAAGAATGTATTTTTCCTATTTCCTCTCGAATTAATGCATTTACAGTATATCTTCATCTAAAACCTATCCTAAAAATAGGCTCATTGGCGACGGCCTTTTTAAGGTTATATGTCGGTGTCCGTCGTCGGCCATGGGTGGAGCCGTGGCAAGCGAACTTTGCATCTATAAGCGTATGGAAACGACTACAGTACATCTGTTGTGTTGGCAACTTTACCTTGATTAACTGCTTTTTAAATTCAGCAGCAGCTTTGCCATTTTGGTCAAACGGTAGTTACACAACCCAACAACAACCTGGTGAAAGGGGGTTAGGTACGTATTGGATAACCTTTGACATTTCTGGGTTGTGTTGCTGGCCTAGAACAAACAATACTCACCCGTCTGCGACAGAAAGGCAAACCCTGAGCAATGATGTTGATGCTAAATATCTTGAGCACTTTCTGAGGAGGTAACGCTTCCTTGGCAACATCCTTGCGGTCAGCTTGGTTGAGTGGCTGACTCTCCAGCGGGACGTGCAAAGTCTTCTCTTTCCCGCAGGCACCATTTGACATCTTTCTCCGAGCACCAGACGACGAGAAACGGGGAATAGGGCAATGCCGCAGCATTGCAAAAAAGGCCGTCTACTGGATCATATCCCAGAAGGAGATTCGAACACTTGCCGACTATCGCCGCAAGCTGATATCGTTTCTCAAAAACGATGTACCTTCCTTGTGTCGACGTATCGGTATTGCGCTGGCTGAGCCTCTGCACCTACCTACTTAGACCTCATCTCCCTGCTGACTGCCACCCTTTAAAATATCTCTGGGGTGTGAGGTCACTGTTGCGCCCAAGCCAGGCAGAGCAGCTGCTGTAAGGAGGATGGACCAACTCAGCCTCTCCCCCCTCAGACAGGCACTGTGGAATCCGCTCTCATGACCCCCTCGGTGGTGGAATGTGTACCAGCAGTCGTCCTACACAGCCACACATGTCCAGGGAGCTTCCTCATTGTGGTCATTCTCTGACCCCCCTCTGGTCCTCCCAACTTAGTGTGCTACATCATCACTGAGCCCAGTTAGCTTTTCCCCCATGAACTGTCAGCATACAACAACAAAACAACAGACTACTTTATCCTCGTCTGAATCACATTTGTCAACTCAAGTGTTGAAGCTAGGATTTGTTACGTCCTAACCTCCTCTGACTCTTCCATGAACAAAAGGTGCTCAGGAATGTCAGTAACTCTGTCTATGTCAGCGAAGAGGCTCAGGATATTTCAGGAGACGACCACACCGGTTCGTTGTGTGACACATGCACTCGAGCAAGGATTCACTTGTGCGTCAAGAGGGATGGACTTTTCTAAATCTTTGAGTGTATCTTTGCATGGAGCTACAAAGAGAAGCAGCAGCGGGATGTTGGTCTTTTTCAATTGAACCTGGCTACACCGCAAGGCGCTAATGTTAGAGGTGTGAAGGTATGACAGTGCGTAGGCGCAACAAGTAGTTCAACAGCAGCGAGTTCAGAAAAAAAAAATCTATATGGCATTTATGCTTATTCCCACAGAAATTTAATATGTAGCAGAAAAAATGCTGACAATCAGTGCTGAATATGTATAAATCTACAGACTGAGCGAGTGGAGACAGACTTCCCTGTGTGCATTTAAATGTCTGAAAATGTGGGAGCAGAAACACCGGGGCTTAACCTCTCTTCTATTCTCACATCCACCATTGTTTGAGGAGGATTACAGTGCCAGAACATCTATCAGAGTAGACTGAGGGCCCGGACACACCAGGCTGACAGTCGGCCGCTGGACACCATTGAGTGTTTGTGGATGACCAACGCCCATAGTTTTTACAGTATGTTCAGCACAATTGGAGCAAGTTGGCGCCTTATCGGCAGCTGTTCAGCCAATTGAGCATGTTGAACTAAGGGGAGAGGCTGTGTGAGAGGAACCTCTCTGACCGAACAAGCAACACATTTTTGCCAAAAATGGACAAACTTAAAACTCACACATGTCCACAATTGGTATTCAAAGCATTTTGTGAAACTAAACCGGTTCATGGTGGTGAATAAATTGTGTGAAACAGTTGTTAATTTTTCATTACTTTTCCATTACAGAATATTGCCCCACATCAAGCGCAGAGAAGGGATGTAACAGTTCTGTTGCAGGTAATAGATGAATATTGATCAGAGCTATTGCAAACTATAAACAGCATATGAGAGTGACACTAGATGTGATAATATACTAAACACGGTGACAAAACACACAAGAAAAAACTGCAAGTTTGTTGGAGCTGACTGGAGATCGTAGCGACATGAGGAAACTCATGCTCGAATCTGTCCATAGCGCTTCATTATGAGTGAACTATAATGTGACGTTAACACGGTTGCAGAATATACATGCATGTCAGCCGTGAGCTGAACATCAGGCATGTGTGTGCAACTTCATGTTCAAACAACAGGGGATGCAATTTGTTTGATCAGCTGTCTTTTATAGGCGCTCTGTCTTTAGGTTTAGCTCGGTGTGTCGGGCCGAACATACCTGTCCTCAGAGACAAGGAGGAGAAAAAAATAAAATACTGTCTTTGAACAGGCCTTACTGAATATGCTACACTGATGTTTTTATCATTTCAATGACTTAAATGGCTAGTAAAGGCGTTTAATTATCCCTTTGCCATTCAGTTTACGAACTGTGATTGACAATAGTGGACATACAGTGTCAAACCACCAAGGAGGCAACTGTAAATGGCTGTTTGTTTCTGATATCCCCCAGGCCTTGTAGAGGTTACTTGAGCTTTTGGACTAATCTTAGGCCATAAAGCTATTTGACAGACACACTGCTCCAGTCTGCTATAACATGATCAGCCCAAAGTAGCTGCTTAAACAGAAAGTCATGCAAGCATATCTACCCTTGGATCCTCTGCAATGCTTGTCCCCAATGAGTGGAGGAAGATTTTCCTTAAAAACTCAGTTATTATTATTATGCTACTTTCCATTAAAATAACTTCTGGAAATAACACAAAGGGATTTGCATAATGTATGATTATATATTTTATTTCCCAAGAAACCAAAACTTTAGAGATTCCTCTGGTGGATATCCACTGGAGTTCCTGGAAAAAGTTTCCACAATCAGGTGTTCTAACTTTGTGCTGGAGAAATACGGCTTGTGTCCCATGACAAGGTTGAAACTGTGTTGTGAGTATCTTTTCTTAGGGGCCCACTTGTGCCTTACAGCAATCAAACACTACCAAAGAATAGAAGATCAATGTCAGATATAAAAACAATGACTACAAACCATCTAATTTAGAAAAAAAAAAAAAAAAAAAAAAAACTTTGTAAGGTCATGTTACTGTTTAAAAAAACATAACTCGCTCATCAGTACCCAAAGCTATACAGGGGGAAATGTCTACGTCTTTTTTTCTTTACTGTGTCCCAGTATGACTATCCACCAAGTTTGCAGTCTCTGATAAGACATCCCAAGGCTGCTGTAGTGCCAGAGGTCAAGAGTGTTTGCCTTCAACAACTCTTACAAATCAATCCCAGCTTTTCAGAGGCACCCAAATGACGGGATGTGGCTGGAGATATAAGCCCTGTGGAAAAGCTTCAATGTAGGCTTTGCCCATGTAGTACAGTTGACACTGAATAATAACAATGCCACCACGACAAAGGCTGCAGATCAGACATAAGATCAAAACACATGAAGGGACTACCTTCTTTCCAATCGATTATTAGTGTTTCAGTTTATGTTTGCAGGCTGCTTCAAACAGTGCTTCACTGAGGCTAGAAAAAAAGCCAAAGCAGAGCAAGTTTCTACTTTTTCTAGTGTCATACCTTTTACAGCTGCATATTATTATTAACCACAGTGAAATTCTCCCATATGCTATCCTTGCTGGTTCAATGCTGCCAGTATCAGTGAAACCCAATCACTGCAGCTCTGGAGAGCGTGAGATGACTTTGTGAATAAAAATATCATCAATAAAATATATTCCTACTGCACCCTAATGACAGCCAATGCTTAGCCTTTTAATTTAGGTAGGAGACGGATGGATGATGCAGTGTACCACCCAACACACAACAGGGTAAACATCTATGTGGTTCATATATGTAAAGTGAAGGTTTCTAGTTTAGAACTGTAGTTTTCAGTAACAGAAATAGGGACATGTCCTCGTCCTATTCACCCACACACTGTCTCCACATCAGCAAGCAATGACAATTGCTCCACCAAACACCAGAGGCATTACCAGAAAAAACAAACACACACGCTCACACGCTTTCACGCACTGCTGGACAGGGTCCATGTGAGTCAGGGTACAGTTCATTACTAGGTAAAGCCTGTGGTGCAGTCTGAGCATAGCTGCAACAAGCACCCACAACCTGTAGCTCATGGATAATTGTATGTACCCGACTTTAAGGCTGCTGCCTCCCTCTGGTGTCAAAGACCGGGACAACAATGCTGCACTGCAAAAACACCCAATACAAAACAATACAATACAATACAATGCAACACCATGTTAAAGGCAGGTTTTTGCAACATATTTCAAGAACCTATTGTGCTAACAGCATAATCCCGAAATTCTATTAAGTGACTGTATGAATTAACTCTGTAATGCAAATTAAACCTGCACAATTCAATAAACCCAGTCACAGTTTTAGCAACCACGACTAAACCTGATCAACTCCATAACAAGCATTAACCAGGATCTGCTTCCCAAGCATGACTGCAAACAGATTTGTCACTGCACAGACGACCTGCAAGTATAATATAACTGTGTGCTGCACGGAAGGGCAAATCCTTTCGGTCCGTGTTTCTTTGTCGTTACCTCCTAAAGCAGAAAAGGCTGCTGACAAAAAGACAAGCTGAGCTTGCAAGAGCGGTGGACGCACACACGTGACAACAGAACAGATCTCTCTTTTAAACGACTGGTGATTTTCACATCAATTAGCACTTGGGTTTAAACAAAGAGAATGAAAGAAAAAAATCCTATCTCGGCACAGAAGACAATCAGTTGCTGTGTCCACTGCATTGTCAGACAATCCGTGAAATAAAAGTGCCACACAGTGGGTTAGTTCGTTAGCCTTCCAAGTGAAGCTAAGCACATACAAAAAGGCTTGTTTATGTTTGATTCTAACACAATAAATGCCTATATCATCACCAATAAAGTCACTCAGGCCGCTGATAGTACGATGTTGAAGCCTGAAGGAATGGAGAAGACGACAAACAAATCAACAGGCCCGTGGAAGCTGTGCAGCAGTTTATAATGAGGGCTTCTGTGAAAACAAATTGTCGTCGATATATATTGGTAGTGACTCAAGCTAGATGCTTTCATGTGGGAGGATGAGAGCACTGGTCCTTTGTGGCTCAGCTCTGCCTGTGTGACAAGGCCAGTGTGTGGGAGACGCCACCTACAATAAGCAGGCTGCCTTTTCTTTGGAAAAACATTTAATTAGTGTCAATGAACGAAAGAAAATTGGAGCAGTGAATGTTCATCAAATTGTGCAGGTTTGCAACAGTAAAAACAATTTGGCTGCTCATTCCTCTTTCTAATTTATGTAATACATGAAAATTTTTTCACATACCGAACACCCCGCTGTGCGGTGCACATTACTGCGTGGTGGTGTGAGTCTGTAGAGGTGTGGTTCACATTCCTACGTATAGCTCATTGCCATGAAGCTTTCTGATCACACGGCTGTAGCGACAGAAACACCAGAATGAAATATTATTTTAACCTTGCAAAAATCGCTGTGTGAGAGGCTGCCCACGTCATTTAATCAGCACTGTTCAAAAGTAAAAATCATTTTTATGGGGGAAAGATTCAGTCAGCTTTGAAAATCTGATAAAAACACAACAAAAAAAGAGGAGAAGTAACAAGGAACATCTGAGCAACTATTGATGCGATGAGTTAAACAGATACTTCACATTCGAAGATCTGCCAGGATGTAATGTATGCAAAAATTTAAAGACGATGGCTGAGGTGTGAGGCTGAAAAAGGTACAGTAGTTTGTTTTTAGTCAAGACAAAATGTACCCAACGCATCAGACACCCACCTCACAATATTAATAATTACTCTCTTCTTTTGATCCAGATAATTCAATGATTTATTCAGCCAGTGTTGATGTAAATGTAACATTTGATGCACTCTGCCCAACGTCGTGCCCCATCGTTTTGTCTTATCATAGCTCTGCAGTCTCTGATGAGTCATTATAAGACATCTAATCCTGTAAGATCGCATAATGCCTTAGTCATTACTCATGAGTGATATGTTAAAATTAAGTCCAAGATGGACGTGCAGCGGTGTACTGTAGGGAGCCTAAAATGGGTATAGTATGTTCCTGTCTATTCTTATGACAGTTTAATATAACTTCATTAGATTTTAAAGACTTTTCTGTTATGAAAATCAAACTACTAACAGTCATAATCTTTAGGTTCATATTTATAAGGTGTCGATGTAAAACAGTAAAACACAAACTAAAACACAAAATTGAGAATACTGGAATATAATCATCAAATTCCTGATTTTACTACAGTCAAATGGAAAGTACAATAAAATGTTGAAATGTCTGAAACTTGCTGTTTGTGCGTGAAGCTGAGGAGTATGAAGCGATTCAAATCCAAGTAATGGTACAGCAGTAGTCACGGTACATTCAGAAGTCCCGTGAGCTTCTGTTTTAATGGTCTATATGTTTGCTAATTTCAATCTTTAGATTGGTGAAATCTGTTAAAATGAATACTACAAATGCAACAAACATTGTTTCTTATTAGCAGCAGGACTTTTCAGTAAAGATGCCCACCAATTTCTCCAACATGTTTTAACCTTTAACACTTACCTTAAACAACCTTTAACATTTTTTCCACCAGCTAATGTCAAATATGCTTTGCAGCCTTCGCAGGGACTAACGTATACAAGATAGTATGCAGATATCGACACCTGCTTCAGCTCGACCGCTATGAGCCTCATGCTAACCCAACACCATATATCCTGGCATTCAACACGTGAAAATGTCATGCGATGCATGCCCTTGTTAGTAGCATTAAATATAAAGATATCTTCTCAAACCGTGAATCTGAACAAAGTTTTGACGAATATCTTTGAGCTTTAAGGCTGCAGGGATGTTACTGCACCACTTAAATACAGAGTCATGGAGGTATTTAACAATTTAAAAAGGTTAAATGATGGGAATGACCCCGAATATCAGCACGTTGGCATGGGGTCAAAACACAAGAGTGTCAAGTAAGAAGAGGAGATGAAGCGTCTAATTCTGGTGACCTGAGCCTACAGCACCTGGAGCCCGGGAACACAATCTGTCCTCACCAGGGACATGCTAAAACATGCACAGAAAGCTAAACGGCATCATATAATAAGCTTTTACAGTGCATCGTCTACTTTAAATGTTTACACATGTAGTTATTTGTGTTTGGACATTTCTGCCACGTATATAATGCGTGAACTTCGTCTAACCCCACACGGGCACAAACATTCTTGGGCCAAACTTGGGTACAGATCCTCGAGTACAGCCCTGTGGCCGCTCATTTGACACATTCACACTGCAGCTGTCAAAATGCACATATCATAGTTTGCAAGACTGCGTACATACGATCTATGGGAACACACACTGGACCTTTAAATATGTAAGTGATATGAAGGTAATCTATATCCTACGATTGCTACTACTGGTGCTCAGCACTTTGTATCCCTGGTTTGAGTTATTGAGTATAAATATATAGAAATGATGTTTCACAGGAGATAACTGCATGATGATTTCAGAATTCAGGTGAAATAATTGGCCTAAGATAGTTTTCTTCTGGATGAACTAATCATCAGTTAATAGGACTTCTATTTTTGAATATTAAAGCTTTTATCTGCAGGAGCAGCTCATTGAATGAACAAGGACGCAAGACCTGTGGGCATTGGTAACCCTTAGTAACAACTCTAAGCAAAAAGCAAAATACACAAATTACTTTTTTCTATATATTAGTCATCATGGAAGCTACAGTCTTTAAAGTCGCTATACATTATTGTAGACTTCTAAAAAACTGATATTGCTGTTCATCAAGGTGTCATTCAGCTGTCTTTAGAGCTTTTCAAGCATTCAAGCAATCTTGGACTCACGGTCGCACAAAGCAAAACATTTGAAGATGTCACCTTGGGTTGTGAGAATAATGGATAATGAAAAGAAGCAGCCCTTCAACACTAGAGGAAACCGCAAATTTGTAGCTTAAGACCTAAAAACTGTTGTTCAACTTATTCTCTCTAGATTTCTCAACTATCTGTGCTTAGCTTCAACTTTTTTGATCATTATGAATTTAAATCTGTTAGAGCTGCAACAGTTGGTTGATAGTACATTGTTAACCATTAAATTAATCGCCAACTTTTTTGATAATGGATTAATCATTTCGAGGCATTTCTGTTAAGAAAAAAATGTTCAGCTTCTTAAATGTGATTATTTTCTGTGTTCTTTAATCGAGTCAATGTCAAATCAAATAAATCAAGTTAACGGAATATCTTTGATCTGTAAACAAAATAAACCATTTGAGGACATTGCTTTGGGAAATAGTGATGGACCAAACAACTCATCCATTAAGCAAAATGAGCGACTGGATAATATAATAGAGAATGAAAATAATTGTTAGTTGCAGCCTGAAACATTATTACTTGGTTTTGCCTAATCAAGTCAATTTTCCTTCATCGTTCACTTAAAGGCATCATATTACACCGACAACACAGGGAGTGAAAATGCGCCAGATGAATCTGACTTTTGCATCAATGAAAAGTTAATTCTGATAAATCATTTACAGAATTTCATTAGTAATAAATGTTGATCTGTTCTTTCTACCGCCGTGAAACACTCCCAGCTGAACAAAACGTGTACATTCAACATCAAAGCCAGCTGGCACACTAAAGCGACTTAAGACCCTGACAAACCTATCTGACAGCTGTGTCAGATGGTGAGAGGCACACAGGAGCAAATTCAGACCAACTGCTATATTTAGGCTGATATAAGCGAGGGCAATAGCTCCATCAAAGGCTCAGACGCACATAACGCCGCTCTATATTGAGACCATAGGTATGACAAAATATAGGAGACAACTGTGACAGTTAACGCTCTTCAACAGTAATAATTAAAAATTGCTTTGCAGCTATTGTCAGACGGGTGTGGAAAGGACAGCATATTGGTTATTTGACTACACTGCTGATGACAAATCTGATACCGCTTTAGTCACTGCTGCCTGTTGAGATGAGCGTCATCATCTCTGGTGTCCTCTGTGTTAACATTAAGGAGAATGTGTGATATAAGACTATAAAACATTGTTCAGGTAAGTATTGTTAACACAAAACACAAATTAAAACAGAACAAATACTGGATTAGGAGGGATGACGCTGATTTATACACATAACAGATGCACAAATATTCAACATAAACATAGTTAGTAGTTGCTGTTTACTCTTATCAAACTCACACTACCATCTGCTGAAGTGATCCTGATACTCCAACAACTCCAACTGTGCTAAAACAGGCTTCTGTAAGCAATCTTATGGCCTAAATATATAAAGATATGACATATCCATGATAAGCCAATATTTAAAGATGCTAGCTCATTGATTCATTAGCTCTTCTCTTGTCAAAATCTACGCTGATGGGTTGCAAACACAGCTTCTAGAAAAAATCTTGTCCATTTCCTCCAAACACGGGCCTGCTGAAACACAAAACAACAAACAGTCATGCCATCCGTCATCAGTGGAACGAGCAACTGGCATCAGCATCCAAACACTGGTGCTGTGCTACATCAAAGCCTTTTGAACCGAGCACATTAATTCTGCTGCTGAGGAAAGATCTGACAATCTGTCACATGTGTCTCTTGAACATCAAGCGCTCTTCCGTCTACAACCACAATCGTCGCTCATCGTGTCAGCGAGCGATCAATCAGCGAGGCATGAACGTGTTTGAAATTTTAACATTTCCTAAAACAGGCTTCTGTGCGCTCGACACATGAATGAAGTATTTACGAGGAGGCCGTGAAGTTATAATTACATCATAGTGTGCAGTCACTCCTCGCTCCTCGATCACAAACTGCAGAACTAAACGTTGACGATGCAAAGAAAGACTGCTCACTTGTGCTGGTGCTTGTGTTAATCTGTTTTTCCAACAATTCTGCAGTCGTGACTACACTTTTATTGACACTGGTGATAAATGTTGCAATTAAGCATTTGTCTATTTATCTCCTGTTTGCTTGCACCGATTTTTCAGGGAGAGCTTTACTATTAGTATATACAAGGACTTTGACTCTATTATTGCTCTCAATGTACTTACACAGAACAGACCGCTAAAGACAAGGACAGCAAAGCTCAACATATAAAGGTAAAGCATAAATAAATGCTTAAATACCTTTCGGTATTGATGGCAGCAGTGTAACTTCACTTCATCTTTCCATTCAAAACGCTGTGATATGTTTCAGCCTTTATCTTCCCATCCAGTGACGCAAACGTGTAGTCTTAGCGAGCTGTCTGTGCCTTAACAGATTCAATGCTTCTTGTGATAGATTTTAAAAGCCCCAGTTTGTGTCTCTCATGGATTATCATTAGCATATATCCATACAAGTCACAGTGGAAAGCACCAGTCTCCCTGAGAGATAAATACTCAGTGATGTTTAAAAAACCCAGGAGGTCATTTAATAACACTTGCACTTGATCTGAATGTATTTTCAGAATCCTCAAAGACTCTTCAAACCATTTGGATGAACAAATATTCAGCCTGCTGTAACTTCAATATGATACTAGTATTAAAGAAAGGTACTTGATACATCTTTTGATAAACACAGCAAATTAAACAAATTCCCCCCAAAAAAGAGTCGTGAGGGAGGTCGCAATCAGAGAGTCTTAAAAGTAACGCATCACTTGCCACCTGCACTTTCAAAGTTGTAAAATCGACAGCATTCACTTAGGAGCGATTCAAGATTAGGAGAGACGGTAAAAGGTTCAAGACGAGACGGGACAAAGTGGGAATGTGAATAAATAAATCATGACTGGGTAGGTTGAGAGGGAAACTATACACCTTTTACTCTTTTCACACTCCTAAACGCTCCTCAGTCCAGGCCTGTGTTTACTCACCAGTGACAATTCATCATTGGTCTGTTTGGGCTTTTCCAAGTATCTAATGTAGGTTTATCTTCGTCATAGTGCCCTGCATGACTGTGCTGTGCAGTAACACATTTAAGCCAAAAGAGGGAGCTGTTGTTTTAAATATACCAGAGCACTACACTGTGATGATGAGCAAACACTGCCTGTGAGAAACTTCTGAAATGTGTCATGCCTGCTGAAGACGTATCCTAAAAAAAGTCAGCTCACCAAAATTACATATTTTGCTAATAAATTGGTTTATGTTTTATTTGCCACAGATATCATTCTGAGATATCTGCCTTTGCTCAAATACAGCGTAGGTGCATCAAATATCTTCAGGGAAACAGTGTCCCTGTCATCTCTGGAGGCTTCACTGAACCGTTTGCATAGTGTCCAACAAACAGCAGCTGTGCTTACCTTCTTGTTGGAAGAGCTTTGGTGTGTACAACCGGAGTCCAGGTTGTTATTGGGGACAGACACATTGTTCCTGAGAGAGGGAGACCGCAGCCCTTCCTCCCCTTCTCCTTCCTCCTCCTCTTCCTCCTCCCTCCCACTCTCCGAATGTTCAAAGTCATCGCTGTCTTGGTCCATCTCCTCCTCGTCCTCATCCTCCTCCTCTTCCTCCTCGCCTTCTTCCCTCTCCTCTTCCTCCCTTCCCTGCTCCTCCCCTCCCTCTGTCCTCTCCTCCGCCTCCTCCTCCTCTTGCTGACTGCTGCTGTTGTTGTTCTCCTCCTCTTCCTCCTCCTCCTCGTCTTCCTCGCCCAGCGGCTGGCCCCGTAGCCGCCTCTGCTCGGCCCCCCACATCCATCGAGCTCCTTTCTCTCCTCCGTTCACTTCATTTGGAGGGCCCTCCTCGTCCTCCTCCCCCTCCTCATCTCCCCGAGGGCCATTGCTGGCTCCCGACTCACTTGGCGCCCATGGTGGTTCTCTCTCTCCATCAACCTGCGACGCCTCAGGCTGTGAAGATTCACACAAAGAAAAACAATGCCTCAGAGAAAAGGTCTGATGAAAAATTCAATCTGTTGCACAGCACACTTGCATAAAAGTTCCTCCTTGGTTACCACAGTGCAAGTTTCCACAGTTACTCGATTTGATTTATACACTTTCACACCCCAGCTTATAACTCCCTAATCCAATTTATCCCTATAGGTTTAATGCTTTATATCCCTCCATGTGATTACAATATCCATTTGTTGACTGTCAGCTGGCCTTACCCTTTGCTGCAGCTGCTCTTCCTCCTCTACTACCCGGTTGATGTGCTCATCCTCGTCACCCTCGTCTGCTGCCTGCTGAGGTGCCCGGGCCGTGGAGGAGGCGTTACCTCGCACTGCCGGACCCGCCGGCCCTCGACTCCGCCTGCTGCTGCTGCCCCCCGACAGCAGATCCTGGTTCATTTCCAAAAGCCAGCTTGCTACCTCCTGGACCTTCGCTAGGCTGTCTGAGGAGGAGAAGGGCTTGGCATTCTGCATAGAAACACGGATAGACGGGGAAAAAAAAAGAACAAAAGACAGATGATCAGCATATGTTGATTGTTTTCTTCTCAGCTTGTGTTTCTGCTAAAGAGAAAGAAAATACTTTTATTGGGTATTATTCCATACACACAAACACATGCTCATTACTATTTCCTCCAAAAGAAAGTGTGAATGTCTGTGTTCATATTCTATTTTTGCGTCTAAATGAAAATAATTAAACATTTGCTCTTGGAGCCACATTATTGCTGCTCAGCAGCAGACAAGGAAAAAAGGTGGGAGTGATTGTGTTTGGCTTCACATCACACAGAATTGGATGGGCAGAAAAAGCCTTGAGAGCTACTACTGTTCCAGCTTCCAA
This sequence comes from Protonibea diacanthus, assembly GCA_028641955.1. Taxonomy (NCBI): domain Eukaryota; kingdom Metazoa; phylum Chordata; class Actinopteri; family Sciaenidae; genus Protonibea; species Protonibea diacanthus. Next base: position 9,481,517 of record CM053977.1, read on the forward strand.
CAAAGCCAATAAACAAAGTCCAATCTGTCAAATACAAAAGCAAAAAGATGGCTTAAATGTACCAGACGATACTCCAGCAATTGTCCTTAAGACTTGCGTACAAGCTTCAGAGAAAGGAAAGATGGTGTGCATCCCCTAAATCTGCTGTTTAGCTGCTGCTATGCATTCACCAGTTTATAATGGCAAACCTACTGAATAAACACAAAGTCACATCTTGCTTCTGAAAAGTCTCAAACTGTAAGTAGAACTGAAGGAAAGGCACCCAAACTTTATCTACAATGAGGCAGCTTCTCCCCTGTGCTGTCACAGATGCAGCAAGGCACACGAGGACTCGAGAGACAGTGCTGATCTGTCACCATCAAAGCATCCACTTTCATGAGCTTAGTTTCTCCGGGTCCATATGTCCTTCCGACTGCACACACGATGCTCCAACGAAATCACGGCGTCATTAAACGACTCACAGGGATGCTGACAAAGAGTGACCAGCCATGCTAGTCGAGAAGATTTGACCCAACGACGGCGACAATCACTGCCACGATTCTGCTTTTTCTAACCAGACATCAAATTCCTAAACTCACTCAGGGTGTTGTGGGGTCACATGAGGCTCCTGTGCACCTCTTCACTGTGAGTGTTCACGCAACAAAGTTTTCTTCAGGCTTATGCAGACTTTATTAAAACTGTTTGTAAAGTTATTTATAAAGTCAAAAATAAGAAATAAGTATATAAATAAGAAACGGTATTTGTTGTGGATGATCAATGTTTAGTATTTCTGTGACAACATTGCCACCTGGGCATCAAAGTTGTTAAAGGATTAATGTCCCTACAGTATAACCAACCAAAGGGCTCCCACATAGAAGACAATTCATACTCCTGTCCAAGTGTTTCTCATGTTGTGCTCTAATGCAGACTCTAATTATATTTTTCTACATTTTTAATAGCTAAAAAATTAGCAGGTTCTTCTACTGGGACTAAAATCTGCAGTTGTATACACAGTTCTGGATAGTTCTCCCGTGTAAACATCTCTACAAGACCATGGGTAGCCTGAAAAACATCAAATGGTAATACCACATCGATTGTATTGCAGAAATGGAGTTTTCCTTATCTGTGTTAGGAATCGAAGGAAAGAGGGTGTTGTACATTATACAGATTGTAAATCCCTCTGAGGCAAATTTGTGATATGTGGAGCAAAATAAATATAACTGACTTAATTCTGACTTAAAACTGACATCTGGAAATGCTACCAAACAATCTGACTTGTGATTGTCACTCCCAATCCATCTGGATTTAAAACACTAACAAAGCCACACAATGTCAGTGGATTGACTAAATTGTTGAATCTAAGGTCCGATCACAGTCTGTCTGTCACAAAACCGATAGAGGAGGTGAATTGTAAAACGTTAGCTTGCCCTGTTGACATACACTCTGCTGAATCTTACGTACGGTCTCACAAACAACAACAACAAAAAAAAACATTTCTTTCAAAGAAACTACTGGCAATTTCAGTTCAGAGACGGTCCAAAAAAGTGGAACAAGCAGTACTAGTACTACAACTGCACACGTTTTTAGAGAATGTATTAGATTTGCAAGTCGTGTTTTTATTTTTCCACAGGGGCCGTCTTTGAATGGGAGTGCCAAGCATTCGCAAGCAGCTGTAAGTGTTTTTTGACTTTTGGAGGAAGAATTTTGGATGCATCATCAATGTTTCCCCTGTATTCATTTAGCAGTGGTGCACCATCACAGCAAGGAAATTACCTCTACTGCAAACATATGTATGTATTCAAGACTTATTCTTAAAGCACTCAAAAGGAAATCGATGACACGTTATTATTTTATTCTGCTGATGCCAAAGTATATCTCATTCACTCATTCACACACTGATGGTGTGCGTGCAAAGTGCCAACCGCTCATCAGTTTTTGGGAGCTAACCATTCTTACACATTCACACACCGATGGCGCAGCCTTGGGGAGCAATTTGAGGTTCAGCATCTTGCTCAAGGACACTTCGACGTGCCAGGAGCCAGGGCACGAACCACTGATCATCCGATTAGTGAGTGCTGGAGTGGAGCTTCTTTATGCAAGGAAAGCAACTGTTTTTTTTTTTTTACAGTAGCAGTAGCAGCTGTAGCAATGAATAACAGATTATCTGCATTGTCATAAAATGTATATCATGTACTGCGTATTAGAAGGCATCGCTGTAGCTGGACACACACTTTCCCGTGTCACTTAACCATTTGATGGTCTTGCTGTTACATATATTTATCATAGTAGTCCACAAAATATATAAAAGGGGTCTTCCAAACAGATGCTGTGACATTTGGTCTAATCATTAATCAGTAAACAATTCTTTCAGTTCAGTCAGTTTTAAGATTTTATTCTCTTGATTTCTTGTTTCTTTTGTTCACCATCAGTCACATGAGGTCACTGGTTCACTACCGGTCACACACACACACACACACACATAAACACATTTAACAGAAGAGGTTTATTTTTGTCTGTTGAATTTAACATAATCTTAGCTAATGTAGCTTTAAAAGGTGCCAATGGGCCTTTTAAATGCCCGCATGAGGCCTCGAGCTAATCTTAACTGTGACAAATTAAGGATCAGCAACACAGGCTGCACATCCAAATCTCCCCCAATGCAGTGCATACGAGATGAGAGAATATTTTTGGGAGGCTCACATACTTTATCTGTCTCGGTGAAAACCAATTGCTTTGACCTTGAAGAAAAAGTCACTGGTCCCTTTGTAAGGCTTTCTCCCTGTCTTTGCTGTATGGTCCCGGTGCGGTGGTGGGAAGCATTAGACCTATCTCAGATTGCACAGGCCCCCTCGGGACTGCTAGTTCACTGCTGTGAGCTCAGAAGAGGAAGGCTATGAATAGCCAAAGTTGTCCCTGCCTTTTACCGGAACGACCCGAGGTTCCGTAATTAGTTTCCTTAAACGCAGCATGAAAATTGTTTGTTGTTATTGTTGTTCAAACCATTGTGAGGGGTGCAAACAGGATGAGAGAGATTGACGCACAATAAAAACGTGTTGCTGACGAAACAGGACAGATTTGACTGAGTTTTGGTTACATTTTTTGGATAAGAGCTGTAGTGTTCTTGTATATAATAGCTGAACTGCTTTAAAAGTTCTTTTTTCCAAAGATGCTGCTATCATTTATCTTTCCAATCGGATAGTTTCTTGACTCAAACGCTCCTTCAAATGACAAAATCATTTCAGAATAGCAGCTTTTACGAAAATTGTTCTTCTGTTGAAGCCTTTTACGTGGTTGAAGTGCTCCGAGGCAGCTAACACTTGTAGTGAACAAAGACTCGGCACATTTAGTATTGCATACACAAGTTTCATTCATCAGTCTCTATTCTTAGTCCTGCAAGAGGTATTAGGTGGACAAAAATAGCTTTAGGAAGTTGCAGAGGGCAGGTGTGAATTTGTCTCTCCTGAAACAAACAGGTGACACAGCTGCCCAGGAGATAGAGAGCCTCAGAGCGCAAACACAGAAAAATTGGATCTTTTCACAAGTTATGGATTATGATCACGTGGACGTCTGCTTGGTTTAGAGTCAAAGACACATCTTTTGATTTTCGTCTTTTGTGTTAGCTCGGTTGTCGGTAAGATGACATGTCAAAATGGACAATATTTAAAGCTGCTCTGATCAATTCTTTGTTACAATTTATTATACAACAGTTAGCCCAGACCAAGTAATCTGATTGGACAAGAGTCGTTCCATGAGTCACTGGGACTTCTAACTGCATGCATCACCCCGCTTCACAGGTTTCAAATGAGCGTTACATTAATGTTACAGTTATGTTCATTATCCATCTCAGATTGTAACAAACTTGGCACCACAGAGATGAAAATATTTCTACAAGTAGTTTAAAAACACACACACACACACACACACACAAGGGGCAACCATTTACTGATGTTAGAAACTGAATAAAATCAGCTGATAGTAAGTGTGTAAGTTTCCAGCTTCCAGTTTGGTGCTGAAGAGAGTGCACCAACCTTCGGATAATATTCAACATTTTATCGATATGACAAGACGAGAAAAAGATATTTGGTATTTCCAAAGCGACTGTCAAGCAACTCTAAATGGCACTTGTAGAGCTGTTGTATTGCTTAAATAAAATTAACGATTAATCAAACAGCTTTGGGTAATGTGAAAGTGGTCGCTCTTAGTACTGAACGCATAAAGATTTATCACAACGTCTGCAGTTCCCCTCAGCTCTATGAAGCGTTTTAGCATCTTTTGGCTCCCTGTTTTGGTTTTCCAGGCCACAAACTAGATGTCCGTAATGAAGCATTTAGCAGCTAAAATGAAGTGAACTGAAAGTCAGTCAATGCTGGAGTTACATTTGTCAGATGGCCTAACATGAACGTCGTAATAGCTTATAAACGTGCCAATATAAACATAAAAGTTTCACTTCTTTCAAAGTTTTAATGCAAGAGAAATAACTGGAAGCTTATCCTGTTGGCCTGAGCTTTAAAATACTTAGTGGCATGCCAACTTAACCAGAATCTCTTTAATTGTGCCCTTAAGCATGTTATTATAAATGCTTAGTGGTCAAAAGATTTTCCATTTTCTTAGAATAATAAGATGTATCTAGACCAGCCTTGATAATGTTGCCCAGCAGTCTGGCAGTGCAACATACATCCAAGCAAGTCCCCGGTGTAGCGGCTGATGGGTAGGGGTTGGGATTTCTTCAGCGGGTGGTGCCAACTTGGCACTTCACAGATAAAGCCACAGCTGTGGCACAAACAGACATTACTTTAGCCTCGTGCCGAGACTCAACATGGGGCACTTCAGGAAGAGTGTGCTTCACTTGGGTCGATTCAGACGGAGTTCTCTACATGCTGATGGGTGGCCAACAGCGTTAACTTTCTATGGACAGAAACAGAGAAGCAGCTGATGTCCAAACTAACAAAATCAAAACCACAAGTCAGTAAAACCTCGTTTATGAGACGAATTACAACAGTTTAATGTTCTTTGTTGAAACAGCTACAGCGCTCGCTCACTCGCTCGCTGCTGATTCAAATTAAATCCAAAGGCAGTCTGAGATACGATCTGTTCAGGGCTGCGATGTTTCGGGCCAGAAGTAAGCCATTTGATATTAGCTGTGCATTTTTCCAAGAGTATTTCTAGGGGCGTTTCAAGCCAATATGCAATATCAGTTGGTAAAGGCATTTTAACTGCTCAGTATCAGTCATAAAGCCTGATCCATTTGCTGTCCAACTGCAACCCATTGCACCAGATATATTTTATTGTTTTCAACCGAAATCCCTTCCTAAGCACAAAGTGTCTTGGTCACAAGACACAAATTTAAGGAATTCTTGTTGTTTATGTTTAGAAAAACAAATGACTGAATGAGATTTTTGATACTTTAAATACCAGCGTATGAGTTCAGGTATGTAACTTTATCTGTAAGGCCCCTTTTAAAGAGCAAAATGTCAGAAAGTGCTTCACAAAAGAATTAAGGCAACTGACAAAAGACTTCACGAAATAGAAATAAGTTAAAATAAAAGTGAACAAGTCAAGTCTAAATAGCTGCTTCTTTAAAGGTCTGAAGTTCAAAGGGGAGAGACATGAGCCACATCCTCAATGCATCCATCCTAAAACATCCAGCACTGGGCAGACTACAGAAGATAAGTGCTAATTTCTGCCGTTAGACTGCCGTCTTTATAGCTGTGCAATGGCAGAAATGTCCCAATAGTTATCCAATTTCGCTGAATTAAACTGGTTGCCAGGCAAAGAGAAATGAGACAAAAGTTTTTCTTCCATGAAAGTTGGTCAAAAGTTTGAAAGTGGTGCAAGCAACAGAGAAAAAAAAAAAAAAAAACTTTATACAACATCTGTCACCACAACCATTTCCAGCAAAGGATTATATAACATTAAAGGATGGTTTAATGGCGTGTGAAGATTTTGGCCAAAGTAATCATGCTGTTTCTACAGACAGATGCTTGAAAAAACTAAAAACCGAGTTATCTATAAAATAATATTTCAAATTATCCAAGTTGGGATCAAAGTGCTTATAACGGGGGGTCTGCGTTTAACAATGGTTTGTAAAAACTGAGATCCAGGGGGTAGACTCAAGTGTGATAATGAAGGATGAAAGAAAACTCAATCATTTCAAGGCTACTGAATACAGCTAGCACATAAACCCTGTTAGGAATAAGGAAAGAAAATTAGAGGACTGAGCTGAAAACCCCCAAAAGGCAGCGATAAATCACACCAATGTGACCTTAATAGAACGGCAGGAGAGAATGAAGAAAATATTAGCCATGGCACATAGCACATAGTAACAGATATGGATTGAGCAAAGAGGATGTATAGTGGTTTCATATTAGTGTTTTACAGCTGTCAGATACATACTGCTGTCTCATACCTGCCTCCTGAAAAACTACAGCATGTGGCAAAATGTGCAGAAGAGTTACTTAAAATTCTGACTTTTGCATTATGAATTCTTTGAGCCCGGAAATCCAATATTAGGAAGCATTTTCCAGGATCCCTACAAAGTCTAGAAATCCTATAAATACACCGCGTTTGAAACCTTTGTGTCTCCAGTTCAATGCAGAAGCTATCAATCGATGGCTCTATTTAGAGCTGGTGCCCTGTGATGTCTCAGAGGAAGAAAGCGAAACCTCAAACCCTGAGCTGCTTGACAACATTTTTCCACACTCACTTTCCCTGTTATTCTGTGCTTCCTCAAGAAAAAAAAAATATGAATTCTGTTCAACATAAAAGTGACATTAAGGTTTTGTCTATAAGCTTTACGCCTCCTCCTCCAAACTGTCACTCATTATCTATTTTTCATTTTGAATTGTTGCCATGCAACAGCTCAATAATACCACAACATTTTCCGTTGTGGTTTTCTATCATCACTCATGAGAGCATAAAATCTTCTTAAAAACTAAGAATCAGTCTCCTAGACTGTGAGAACGGCCCACCGCCAGGAGGACTCAGGAAGGGTCTTAAAATCCCAGTCACTGCCGGCCAACTATTAAGACAGTCATGTGCATAACAAACAATGAAACAGAGGAAACCCTAGAAGCTACAGCCATGAGACAGAAGTCTGTTTTAGAGCAATGTCTCACTCCCCATTCACACACACATACACAGAGGCACGTGCACACGAGCACTCAGACGCGCGCACACACACACACACACACAATCTTGTTTGGCTTTTATTTGTTCCATTAGGAAAAGCTTTTTCTCCAACTGATGAGGGGCAGCAATCACTGTAAACCACAGGCAGTCTGAAGGCATCCATTTAAATGACTCTGCAAGCTGAAAGCAAGTCCACTGTTGTCAAGGCAGCAAGACAGCCATTAAATCACCTGGTTCCATTAAAGAATCAATTACTGCGCTGCTCTGCCTGGCAGCACAGTTCTTATACCTGAGACATCAGACAAGCAAAGCCGATAAACGAGGACACTGTACTTCACACGCGGTGCTTTCTGCAATATGCTGTCAGGCCCCATATGTTTCCTGCATTGCACACGGGTGATAAGCCAGAAAAAGCATACAGCTGGCTGGATCAGCGAGGCATGTGGACACGGATGTGTCTGAGATAGTGGGCGCTGACGCATTGTTACCTTTGGTTGAGGTGGGCAGCCAGTGGCCAGTCGGTGCAGCTGTTCTGAAGTATGGCTGGAGAAGAGATCTGAGCAGCAAGCTGTGCGGCCCAGTCTCTTCATTAGAGAGGAGATAATGCTGCAGCCACAGCCACACATCGACTTGCTCATTAGTAGCCCGACTGTTCTGGGGTTAGAAGACGTGTAAAAAGGGGGGGCAAAAAAACAGAGAGTCAAGCTGCTTGGCTGCAGCCACTTCCTGGTCCTTTGCTGAATTCCCTGAGTTTACCTCACAGCTGATGCCTTTTCTGTAATGTATTCCACATGGTGCTGATCCACAGGTACTCCGTCACTGAGATCAGACTGGCTTTATCTACTGTCAACATAACACAGATGCCGACGTTCACTTTAATCCACAGTGAGGGCACTTGAGTTGGAAAGTACAGTTTGCCGGTCCATTTCGCTCGTGATTGCTTCCCACTTACTCCACTCCCTATGCTGTACTTCTGTTTCTGAACAGCACACGCCTCCTGCTGTAGCTCCCCCTGTTTGAAAAATTCACTCCCAGCCACAAAAACACCTTCTGATATTGCAAGTTAAGAAAAAAAAAGAAGAAAAAAAAAAAAAAGGATGCAACGCCTGCCACTACTCCCTTCTGTCTCTCACAATTTCCATTCGTTTCTTTCCACTCCCTCCACTGCCTTCGGCTGCTGTGCAGTGAGGATGCTATCCCCCCGTCAACGCTGCTGCCACCACTGTACACCCCCCCCCACCCCTCCTCCACCCCCACCCCCTCACCACCACCACCACCACCAGCAGCGGTAAACCACTCAGACTGAGCTCCTCCAACTTGCCGATAAAAGTGCTTCCTTCATATGACACTGGAGCTCCTAGTTGTTCCATTAATTGAGGAAGCAGTGGATAGAATATAATAAGAAATCTAAGCCACTCTGAATGCACCAGAAGGACTGATAAGCAGGATACAGTCTAGATGCAGTGGGGGAGGGGTCCAGGGTAAGCATTTAGGAGACAATAACCGAGCAGACAGGATTATTATGGTAATAATCTGTCACTGCGGTCAAGATGCCGCTGATGGCTGGTGTAATGCTCGGGGAAATAAAAGACATTTTCCTGTAACTGATCGAGAAAGACTAAAAAGGCAAGTAGGAAATAAAAACTCTTATCTGCAGTTATTAATTTCTATTATAGTAATTTAATAGTATTAAGCTTTTATAGAGTCATGATATTATCTGCTATATACCGCCCGCATGTCTGTGACTGGCACCAGTTCAGACATCTGCAATAAAAAGTGCATCATTTTCACTCCCCCGTGTGTCAACATCTGTCCCACCTTCAGCGAGACTTCATGTTCGCTGCTCGCCTAAATCACAGATGTTTGACCTAATGAGCTTCGTGACGCGCAGGGACAACATTATTCAGCGCAGGAGCTAATAGTTATCAGACCTGAAGAAGCGGCGAGGCCTTAGGAGGGAGAGACAGTGAGTGGGAGGGGCAGTAATAACAGCGAGGCTGACAAAAAAAAAAAAAGAAAGAAAGAATGAGAATGGGCCCTTTGTTAAAGGAACGGTAGCAGATTGCTATTAATAGCACACACCAATGTTAAATGAATCAAAATCATTGTCTGCTATCAGCACCAAGATGATGAAAAATGGTAAATGGTCTGCAGATGCTGCAAAATACTAACATGAAGCAACGAGACAGTGTTTCGTGCACATGGCAACAAGAAGGACTTTTTAGAGAAATATCTGTGTATTGATTTGTGGGCTATAAAGTACTATATTCAAACTTCCAGTGCTGATCCTCTGTGTATTTTCTTTAAATATATTTTCTTTTTAAATATTGTGATTTAAAGCTGAAACAATTAGTTCAGTGTATTAACCGGGGAGTCATTTAGCAGCTTTTTTGTTTTACAAGTAAAAAAAAAAAAAAAAACAGATAACTTAATGGTCCTGGCTTCTCTGTGAAGATGAGATGCTTCTCTTTGTCTTATATCAGCCGTTTTCAAAGTGTGAGTCAACACTGTTCCTATATTCGCTTGCATTTTAGCAAACTGACCCCATTAAAAGTGCTGAATTAGTTACAGTTTGCAGTGTGCTTATGGACGTGCAGATAACCATCACTGGATTACTTTGATACCGAGATAATTTAAAAACCTGATGATTTTTTTTGGTTCCTTTTTTATATTTCTAATCAAATTATGGATGTTTATTCACGATGGACAATGAGATAATATATCCCCAGATAGTTATCGCCAAGATGTGTAAAACAGTGTCTCGTGTCTTTGTATTCAGAGTTGACTCAGATATGACTACGAGAAGGAGTACAATGCTTTGGCTCGTAGATTGTGCCTCACAGTTCTGAGAATCCTCGGCCTTATATGATAATAAACAAACAAACTATTTGAAGGTTTGACCCTTTGTTTTTGGGAAACTATGATATGATATGAACATATTTATCCACTTTCTGACATTTGCATGTTTCTGTAGTGAGTTTATTTTGCACCAAACAGCCAATCGATGATCTAACAGTAAAAACATTCGCTGTAATTAGCTAACAACCTATTCAGTGACCCTGTGTGTTTATTTGACAGCTCAGATCTAACTGCTCATTTCCAGTAATTTGTCATTTTCCCACCAGCGTTGTCTTTGGCTTCATGTTTGAATGTACCTTTAAAGAGGTCAATTAAAGTGTGTACAAAAGTATCTCTACACCTGGCCTGTCCACCCTGTTCAGCATTCGACATAACGGCTGGGTTAAATGACACAAAAAGATCCACTCTGCAATCAACTGCCATTAGTCTCTCTTCAGTTGGATATTGCAAAAAAAAGAGCTGTTTTTGCTCCATCCTTTTATTTGGGTGAAGTGCATCATGCTTTGGTGTGCAGCTGTGACCAACTGCCAATTGCTCCCTCAACATAAAAGGTGGTGGAAAGGGTAATAATGAAGCACTTTAAGCTGTTCTCCGTGCTCACTCACTGGCGCGCCTTTGTACTGTTGATAGAAGCACTACCAAAAGGTGACAACTCACAATGATTCATTGCGAGAGAGATTTCCTAAAACACCAGGTTGCCATCTACCTGGAACAAAACAGCACATCGGGAGAGAAATGGAACACAGCAAACACAGAGACCTTTATCTACAATCATCAGAAACAATCTATACAGAGACTTGTAACAGTGTCAAACGGAAACAAGGACAAAGGGTCGCATAAAAAAAAAAAAAAAAAAGTTCTGCTTTCACAGAGTGTTCGCAGCGGTGAGAAAATGTGTTCTCTTAAATCATAATGCTCCATAAGCAAAAATAACAGTTTTGTTCTTTTCTTGGCCAGGACTGAAAGACAGGACAGGGTGAAAGGGTGCCCTATTCATTATTTATGAATATTGCTTTTCACTGTGTCAGCTCACTGCTTCAGTATTGATCCATAAAGCAGAGTCTCACTGCACCATAGCATAGGGTTTCAGAGGAAGACATAACGACACAAGGCTTACATGCGGCGGCTAGAGGGAGTATCAAACCCCAGCGGGTCAGCTAGACGGGCTCGTAACATGGCCTGAATTTCACAGTTAGTAGTTTCTTTACAAAAGGACAAATAATTGTGCTGTGTAAACTTTACATTCTGCATGTGTGTACTCAAGCGCTATGTTAACTGAACAAAAGCTTCACTGATCAATACTCTGATCTATAATTATGTCTGTTGTTCTTGCGGTCATGGAAAAGATTCAACCATTAGACAGAAGTGGCTTATAAGTTCGCAGGAAGTGCAATATGCAGCGTCGATTTAATGCCATTACCGCTGTAACAAATCAAATTTTAAAAAAAACTAACATCTCACTTTTGGAAATTTATATTATACAAGTTCAGACATGACTGTTGAAGATGGCGACTGTACCCATCCGACTACAAACAAACAATCACAGCGCGGCTCAAAAAACTGCTGCATCACTGTTGTCTCATCTTCCTGAGTGAAATGGAGCATCATCGCACCACATGCTGATCCCTTAATGCTTAAGGCTAACCTCTGTCACTAACCTTCAGTCTTCTTCCTTGTACGTTATGTTAGAAAGATTGTTTTTTTATGATCATTACACCTGTAGGCCACCTGTCTGACGCTGATGCTACAATACTAACCCCATCTCTCACGCGGTATATGTTTTGCCCGTGTCATCAGAAAGCACAAAATCCTGCCACCGCTTCAGGGCGGCAGTGTAACTGCCTGACAGACGTGACAGATACACTGCTTTCAGGTGTCACTTCACTTTCTTGCTGTGCGTGCACTTGGCTGTGAGTGATAACAGTATCACAGTTTGAGTATGGGTGTGTTTTCGTCCTCCCAAATTTTAGTTTTTAGACCATCCCTGATCAATTTTTTACAGCCCCAGGGCGGCGGGAGGCCCGCTCTGTGTGTCGGACATCTATGTTAACACTACAGACAGTCTATGACTGCAGAAAAATTTGATAGAAAAGAGGGCCAATCGAGTACAAAGTGGGGAAAGGAAGGAATATGAAGCCTCGAGCAGCCTCTAACATGGTTTACTGTGCAGCTCAGCAGGCCTGACAGCAATAAGTTTTCTATCAGAAGTTCAGACCGCAAAGACAGAAAGACGCAAGACAAAGCCAACTGCAGCCTGACACTTTTTTAATATCCTCCTCTAATAAACAATTTTCTGCTCTTGGTTTTTATGGACTAAAAAGCTGCTTTCAAATACCATTTTCTGTAAAAGCTAGTGATGAACTGTAATCAACTTAAGCCCAACTTTTTCCCCTGCATTTCCCACAAGTAACCATTTTATACCAGGAAATGAAATTAAATCATCCAAACATCCATGTTGTTTGCATATAAGCATTCTCAGCACGCTGACATTTTTGTAGCTCACATTTTTAAAAAAAATACTGTTGCACTGCCTCAGATATATCAACAATTCTATTTCCAAAGGCTCAAACTCTTGCGCTTTATCCTTAATTATTCTCTTGTGAGGCCTCTTGCTATTATTCTTCATTACTGAACGAAAACATTTCATTAGATGGCTTTTCAACCATGAAAAATTACTTCTGAGCCGACTCCCAAAATACTAGACTATATTGGGACACAACAAATACACTTTCTCTCTCTCCTGCTACCAACTTAGACACATAAGTCCTTGATACAGATGGATTCAGAGTGCTGATCTCATATGAGTGCTCTTCTTTATCAATTTAGAAATTGTATACCTTGCTGTATGGATCCTTTTGGCACAAAATCATATTGTTTCTGTCAATATAAAGTACTTATTTAAAAACCAAGCACTTCTCTGTTCTTCTATAAATTTAATAAGGTTTGTCCGCCTTTATATCCTTGCATTAACAACGTCTAGTCATTATCCTCTTCGTTCTATAAAGCTAATTGTGCTCCGTCTGCTGTCTGCAGAATAAATCTATGGCATGCATTCACTGCGAAGACTGATGAAGCCACTAATTAAAATTTAATGTAGACTGTTGTAACCAATGTCTAATGAATAAAGCTTAGAGTCTATAAACATCCCAAACAAAAACAGCTGTTAACGTTATCAGAACTTTACCGGTGGAAATTATTCACCTGATATCTAGTGTTTAAATCACAGAGTGACGAGCAACGCACTTTAAAAAGAGTAATAAGATTTGGACTTAATCAAGCGACAAATACGGTATGCGATAATTAACAGGGTGCCATTAATCTCTTCACAACAATTAGTGCTTGATGCATTTAAGTGGGCTTGCAAATGATGTCCTCAATTATGCTGAAGTACCTAAATTTTGACGCACTGAAAGGAAAAACACTGATTAAGTGTGCATCCTTCACGGTTCCTCTTCAAGTCTGAATCGCGTCATATTAAAAAGGCAATTTATCCACATTCTGTTTGAAAGATTAAGGGTTGATTTCAAGAAGAAAATCCTCTGATCACAAAGATATGTCTAAGCTTGTAGATAGAGTATTTCCTCTGAGTAGGCTGCACTCTAGTGGGCAAAGACTGAAAACTCAAGCAGCAATGTTACAGTCATTGAAAAAGGGCAGAGTGTGGATTATTTCTCACCACTTGAGACTATTCATGTACTCACTGGCACCGACTCCTGACACTCACAGGATAAATCTGGGCTCTGATGTGGTTGCGTCTATCACTCTTTATATATATATATAGTAATAAAAACATGATATAACGTCTCAAAATGACACAGAATGACAGATTTGGCCATCACCAGAATTCATATTTGGGCAGGGAGCCAAAGCCAAAAAGAGGTCTAGTCAAGTCACAACTTCCTGTCTCCTCGACACAGGGACAAAGTTATATTTCCTGTTTTCAACAGGATCTCCGGAGCATGAAAGTGAAAACCACACCCCTCAAAAGGATGACACAGATGCTCACATCAACGAAACACCCATCTTTTCCTGTTAATGTTCTACAATACGACACAGAGCTGCCTAAAAGGAGAGTGATGGAAAAACACAAGGAGCTCGGCACAGTACCACTAAACAATTAAAGGTGATGTAACTTTTGCTCTTCTTCTGTGTCATCATTACAAAGACATTCTTAGTGGAAAGTCTTTCAGACGTTTACACCATTAAACATGACTTGTTACCCACAGATTCACAGAGTCTAACCGCTGTCACTACTGACCTACTGTCTTAGGTCACGCCTTATTTTGAAATGCTGGTCCATTTGGCTCACATTAGTAATAACTGTTCTTCTTCAGTGTATACAATTTGACAATTTGTTTAAAGAAGGCACACATGGCGCCTCATTTTTAGATTTAATCTGCTACAAACTGTGTGTCTTTCATTTGGACTTGTAGACATGCATTGAGTCAACCACAAGCAAACTATGCCCACATTTAAAATGATATCAGGGTCGAGGGTGTTTAAAATTTCTGGACTTGAAATCGGTGCTGGAAGTGCTTCAGCAGCGTTTTTTACTGTCCCCAGCTATCCTCCATTATCAGTTGTGTGTATGTCCTTCTTTGGAGCAGCTCTGAATTATTTACAGAGAATGAGTGGGTAAGAGGTGTGGGACTGATTAGGAGGTGACACAGAGGATGGCTAAATCTCAGTCCCTTTCAGCGGTGTGCTTAGGAAGCAGTTTCAAATTCAAATTTTTTAAAAAAGGACCTTTTCAGGGAGTGACAGCAGTGCACCTCTTCCTACAGGGATTCTGGAGTAAGTCACCTTTTCACTGGAAATCACTTTTCTTGGAAAAATCTCTTCCAGCAAATGTAACAGGAAGAAGCAGACATGGTTTAGTGACTAAACTGAATATCCAAGTGATTTTGGTTTCAAGATGAAATACGAAATATTTGCCATTCGCCTCTTGTTTGCAAGCGGGCAGACAAATTCATCATTCATAGCGTTCAAGTCTTGGGCACAAGGAGATAGCACTGGGATACAAATGGGGAAGTTGCACTTGGATCCAAATTCAATCCCAGACCATCATCCTGAATTATTCAAACTCCATATCAAATTTCCTTTATCCGGTCCCAGAGACCAGGGTAACAGTTTTAGGGGGAAGACAATGTTAACATTTTGACATTTGAGTGCCTGTCCACACTTTAAAAATGCAGCAGAGAGCCAAGCAAGGCTCTGCTATGTGCTATCACTTTACCTTTAATTCACCGGCGCGTGCCTAGGATGAATAATTCACGACTTGCTCCTCACTCACGGCTTTAAGGAAGAATTCCCCTTACAGCAACGAGCACTGAATACACTATAAACACATTAACTGTACGCCCTTGGCTCCACGGTCATTGTTGACTACCATACATGCATCAGCCTCTAGGCACACAATGAATATATGCAACCTGACCTCCCTGTTACTGCGCCTAAAAAACATAAATTTGTCAAGATATTTGATAATTAGAGTTTGTCAATTTATTATACAAGGTTTCCAAAATGTTAAATTATCCCAACGTGTAGACGAACAGTACAAACACAGCTATTTATTTTGCAGTGTTTTCAGCTCCCTGCCTCCACATACACACTTCCACACGAGGACCAACACACACATAGGATACCTCTGAGTGAATTCACCTCCTGTTTGTTCATAACAACGCCAACAACTTCCACTGTGTCTCGTGCGCAAGTGTGAAAGGTCTGCATCCTGCCTGAGATACTGACAATGAAACACAGGGTGGGGCCTTCCGTACATCCACTGGAGCAATCATTTTCTTGTCCTTCTTGATCTCTATGGCACTTTTTTTTTCCCCCTTCCACACTCCACTAGATGACACATAAGCTCACACCATCCTCACTAAAGGGAGCCGATGTAGATGACGCACTCTGATGTGAAACATGTCGGAGATTTGAGGCATTTGTGGCAGGATGGTTTCACTTTCTGTTGTAAAATTAAACACCAGTGTTAGAACAAAAAGGTTCAGGACCACACAGTAAAAGAACACTAGGCAAGGAATAATAACACTGAGTTTGAGATGTCAAAGTTTTACAATGTGTGCACAGCTGAAACAATTAGTCAGTCAGTTGTCATATGGCAGGAAATTAATCTGCAAGTAGCTGGATGATCAATTAATTGCTTTGCTTTTTTTCTGTTTTACATTGCTGCAAACTGAATGTCTTTAGATTTTTTAGAGTGTTTGGCAAAATGAGCAATTTGAAGGAGTCACCTTGCACTCCGAGGACATGTGAGGTTTTGCTACTATTTACAATTTGTAGGCTGTATGACTATTCAAGAAAGTAACCTTCAGATTAATGGTGAATGTACCGTTAACCTGCAGCTTATTTTTCCTAAATCGCTGCTGGGTTGCCCGGCGGTATGTGGGGGCTCCTGGGGGTCGGTCTATTTGTGCTGAACGTAACCACTGTGAAACAATCAAGAAATAAATTTATATTGCTTTCTCGATGGCTGCGCTCCCTCATTCTCATTCACGTCTATATCTTTCGACCAATACTCGCTTTCTCTCAAACCAAAATAAACTTCTTCGTGTCACTATTTTGAAGCGTAAATTGCAAGCCAGACTCAGATTTAGAAGCTGGGTAACATGAAATTAACGAGGCCAGAACACAAAGGGTAGAGTGTATCAGAGTTTAGTCCGTGGGGTTTGCCCGATCGGAGCGTCTGATTGGCAGCCACGGCGTGATGTTGGGCTGCGTTCTCCCAAAAGTTGGATCCAGCTCAACTTCACTGCCCACACGTCACTGCCCACACTACAACCACTCAATTGAACGGAAAAACCTTCAGCGCCCGATTCTGCCTGAACGCAGCCTATGAGATGATGAAAATAAGACAAAGCAGCCGTCGTCACATTAAGTGTTTCTTCTGTACTGCTATATAAAAATGTGCTGTAAGTGGCTCCAAAGTTAAAGCTGAGTCCCATGATGTAAGCGTTGAAACAAACTGCCAGTAATCTGCAACAGCATGTGATTGTGTTTTCTGGATTACTTACAAACATAAAATGTCTCATCTTATAATTCGTCAGAGTTGAGACAAAAAAACAAGTCATCACCACGGGTCCACTTCTGTGGGAAAAAAAAAAACAGGCCTGTACAAGAGCCTTTGTGAGTTCATGCTATTGTTTTTATCCCTTTCTGTAAAGCACTTTGTAACTCTGAAATCTGGTATGTCACCAAAACCAGTGTTTCCTAGAGGTTAAAAACATTTCATGGCAGTTGACACGATGGTGGAGTGTGAGTGAATTTACTACATGGCAAATGTGTTGCTAGGAAACAACTGGGTTCAAGCTTACATCCCATCTGCTGCTGACAACACCAAACAAACGCTGACTTAAACGACTCGAACTTGAGCTGGTTGATAATGTTTATCACTGTCCACAACAGTGTTAAATGGTCTACACAGTAGCAAAAATAGACTACCTTACTTGGACATTTGCCAGGCTACTTTTCATCACCTTTTCAATGGAAATGTAATATCCTTGTTTTCCTTTGTTCACCGTTTGTCTTCCAGGTTTTATTTTCTGAAAACAAAGCTTGTGAACACAATGCTGTCCACGGACAGGGAGAGACACACAATACAAATTTGATTCCAGGAGTCTAAAAAAACAGTTAGATGTGTGAGATATTTCCAGTCATCTGCTGCATATTTTCATCCCAGCTTTTTTCAGATTCAGACAGCAAAGAACAATTCAGCTTCTTTATGATCTACAAAAACCACATGTGTGCTCTCTCCCACTGAAAACAACCATAAATCCCTACTATTCCTGTGTGTAAACCTATGCGATAAGCACAGCACTAAGTACACAAAAACTTCCTGACCCCTGAGAAGTTCACACGGTTGCAGTGTTTACTTACAGTTCTCTCTGTCTGTCTTTGTTCAGGCCACAATTGGTCTTCTCCACTCCAGGTCCCACTCTAAGGGCTGATTCTTTCTGCGTGACAAAGAGAGAAAAAGAGCAGTCAGTGCAGAAATCTCAAAAGGTCATCAAAGAGTTAACAGGCCATGGGGCCGTCTGGAATACGAGAGGAGAAAGCAGGAGAGAGGCCAGAGCGGTGAGATAAGGATGCTGGGATTTCACAGGTTTTTTTTTTCCCTCTCCCAAAAGCCAGACAGAACACGACAGTTCTTCCCCCCCAAAAAAAACTAACAGCAGAACAATTGAATAAACTGGCACAACATGCAACACCTGCATGAGCGTGTAACAGTGAGTCACCACCACAGATGCGTCAGTTCCTCTGACTCGTCTGGTGGGAAGTGAACGAGGGGCAGCTGCTGGCAAAAACCACAGCTAACAGCATCAACGTGATGGTGCATCTTTGCAAAAATTAAAAAGCCAATCCATTTCTGAATAAGGAATATGGATGCCGCGATCAAGTTTCAGCTTCAATGAGTACAATCAGATACTTATATTAAACTGAATGTTGATTAGAGAATTGCATCTTCCACAATGTAACAAAATCTGACCCCGAATTCTTCACAGGTTTCTTCCTGAGGTCCAGATTCAAAATCTATTATTATGCCTATAACCTGATGCCTGAAAGTGACGTGATCCACTAGAGAGAAGATGTTTCACTCGGCTGGAGCTACAGAAACACTCAGTCTATTTGTGGTTGTACAGTGGTGCTACAGAGTGGGTGGGTGGGTGTCGAGCTAACGTTAGATTGCTGTCTTTCATGGGTCCAGTACTGGTGACAGCAAAATGATCAAACTGTCAAAACTCACTTCAGTGGCAAGTCCTGTAATCTCAGTAGTCTGTCTATTGCCCATGACAGAGTAAGGGTACATTCAGGCAGGATCAGGTGTTGTGGCGATTTACCACAGGGTTGCGTGGTAGTGTGTGGGGATGGAGGGCGTCTGCTGAATGTTACCGCTAAGAAACAATCAGGAAATAACTTTTTATTTTGCTGATTAACCAGCGTTATCGACGCGGGCTCTCCCTCACTCTCATTCACTGTCTATGTCACTTGATCGATGCTCGCTCTTGCCCTCAAATCATTGGACACAAACCAAAATAAACTTCTTTGAGTCACTATTTGCAGCGTAAATTGTGAGTCAGACACAGATTTAAAAGCTGGGTACATAAAAATAAACACAACCAGAACACAACAGGTAGAGTTTCAGAGTTCAGTCAATGAATCCACCTGGATAGCCTCAGTTTCAGTCACATTTCAGGCTGACTGTGGAGGTTTGACCGATCTGAGCGTCTGATTGGGGACTGTAGCATGACGTCGGGCTGCATTTTTCCAAAGTGGGATCCGACTCAACTTCTTCACTGTGTTTTTGGTGGCCCGCACCGCCACAGCCGCATGTTTTCACCATAGCACTGGATTCTGTCTGAAAGCACACAATGTATAGAGATAGGACTAGCAACAGCTAACAGCACAGACCCTTCAGCCGGTTAACTGCACCTCACACCTCACAATTTTTAAAATGAAATGTTATTTCAGTTCAACTTTAAGACAGAAACACCTGTCACCTCTGGATATCACCATGAAAGGAGTGTCAATACCAGTAGAGCTACTAGAGTCCCTGTGATCCTTCTAACCCAATCTGTTGAAATTCTCGATCTTAAACCAACACTGCAGAAAGCGTCCAATACTGAATAGCTTATTTCTGTCCCCTAGGGTATAATTTGCTCAATAACAGGTCAAAACACAGATAAGGGTGTTCTAATATGAGAAATTGAGCTGTTGGTTTTGAGCAGCTGCCTACAAAACATAATTAGACCCACTAGACTCCCCAGCAGAGCCAAGGAGCTGGCTTGTGCGAAGAGAACGGGATTTCTAAAGTTGACATAAACAAAACTGGATATGGACATCGAGTTCTGGGAAGCGAGCAGATGCCCAGACAGGCTATCCAGCTGTTTGACACTTGATAACCGTGAGACATAAAGATGCTCAAACTGAAAACCTCACAATTCAGGATTCTTATATAGGCTTTATTTGCAACGAGGTGATGAGTTCAAGTTGTGAAGGAGTGCTTCGTTCGTTGTGTAATGATGTTGCAAGAAACTATTAGTGGATGTTTCCAGATGTGGTAACGTACTGCCAATGACTTCACCGTTTTAAAACAGAATTCCAGAAAGGTGAATTCAACGAGAAACACTAAAACACGGAAACAACAATTGCACCCCGTTCCCTTTGATAGTTATGAAATAGGTCATGAATAACCAACTATGTCATGTGTTCATGTTACGTATGGCTGTATTTTTCAGGAATGTCTTTTTTGGTACTTTTACATTGGGTGTCTAAACAGAGATTGATCCAACAAATAAATCAACAATAATCGACAGGATTATTGATAATACAACAAAATACAAATGTAAGTTTATCTGTGCAGCAGCAAAACTCACAGGCTGAGGTGGATTAAACAGTTAATTTCATTAAATAAAGAATCAGATTTTGATCCAATTTTTAATACCAATATATTCCAACATGCCTGGTTCGGCCCAGACATCGACCATTAGGGTCAGCTCAGGAAGAAAGCATCATTTCATCAATACATCGTCCGAAGACATATGACCTAGAGTTAGCTTAGCACAACATATAAAACACAACTGTACTCCGCTGGTTGGTCACACAAACTCACAAAACTGAAGCTCTAAATATCGAACAAAAAAAGTTTTAATCCTGCTTCCGGGGCGTCCTGGGGGTCTGGAGTTTGGGATGCACGCCATGTGGTCTTAGCATCCATAGTTCAATTCCAGGCGGACTTTTGATGCACGTCATACCCCTCTCTCCCCTCATGTTTCCTGTCTCTAGCTATTCTTTAACCATCTGATAATGGCAAAACGCCCAAAAAATAATGCTTCCAAGATGAATAGGAGATTAGTACTTAGTCAGAGTCACTTTGAACTAAAAGTAGAGAGCAAATAATACACTTTTTTGTGATACAGCAGGTTGAATCTTCTTAATATGCAAACAAAGGTCTGCCCGTTTCTCTTTCACCCACTCTGCAAGCAACATGTTGGCCAACACCATTCAGAAACAAAATAAGTCACTTTTGAACTATATCATGGGGAAAGCTCAAAGCTTTCTAGGAAAAGTTCAAAATGTTTCCCAGAGGCCTTTAAGTGAGGCATGTACAAAGGTTATGGATGCCAGCTACTTCAGTCTGGGTCAGCTGTGTGTGTGGATGTGCCAAATAAAATGAGTCCACATGGAGGAATGCTGCAACTGCTGTGTTTCCTGGCCTCTGTTCAGTTTGAGTAACTCTGGTCAAAATATGAGAGAAGCACTGGGTTATGCAACTGTCAACTTCAGTGAGAGAAATCATCGCTCTCATCCAGAATTTGTCCACTTTAAATAGGGAAGACACATTTTAAATGTCTCAACTTGTAAATGCACTTACATGTGCCTTAATTTAGAAGACACACCAGTGATACACCTCTCTTTCAGTAGTTTTAGTCAGCAATAAACTTAATATAACTGCCCTTTCGTCTTCATTCTTTTACATAACCAGGATGCATAACATTGTTATTTTTACGTAACAAATCAGCCAATAGCATCGCAAATAAATACCCAAAGTTACATAACAAAAATAACTTGGAGCTGCAACTAAATACCACAAAATACTTACAGCATAACAGCTTGATAACATTACTGCATTTGGGCTCTCTCTTCAGAATACTTGGCTAACTTTACACAACATTTGATTGAAACATGAGTCATTTGGAAAAGAAAACAAGGTACACTTTGAGACTCTAATACTTCAGTGAAATAAAAAAGGCCTACAGTTATAGTCACCCTAATTGTTTTGATTTCATTCTGACATATTATGAATGGTGTGCCATGAAATTTAAAAAGACGTCTTTGCTCCAGGTTGAACAGCCTGTTAGCATTATTTCTGAAATGCATAACTAATCGCTGAATGAAATATTTTGGAGCGAATTATTAAATTTTAGGTCACACTACTGATGCAATAGTTTCCATTGCAATCATGCTACCAAACATATTGTATATTTCAGAGTAGTACAGTGTTGTTCGAACATAGACCAGAGAGGTGTTACAAGATTGTCTTGAATTCTTGTTGCAGGTGTGAACTTGGGGCCCGGTGTGGTTAACATGTTTTCACACAGCAGCACCGAAGTCTCTTACACGTTAATGATACAACAGGCCATGTCAGTGTTTAAGACGCGACTCATTCTGTAGTCTGAGAGCATTTAGTTTTCCACATGAGAGCTGGATTCAGGATACGTCGAAGAAGAAGAAGATTCACTTTATTGATCCCTTTATGGGGAAACTCTTCTTTTACATATAGGCCTGAAATACAACCACACACTCACAAAGGGCTTATAGACATGCAAATGTGGAGAGATGGTGGAGTGATGGGCAGTTACGTAGTGGCGCTATGGGAGCAGTTAGAGCAAGGGCACCTCGGCAGTGCCCAGGAGGTGAACTGGCACCTCTCCACCTACCAGACCACGCTCCATACTGCGCTGGACTTGAACCAGCCACCCTCCGGTTCCAAAGCCAAGTCTCTATGGACTAAGCTACTACCGCATCAAAGTGGGGGGTTACAAGGAGGGTAAAATATGCAAGCTACTGCTTATAAAGCCATGCACTGATGGTGTCTTAGTGAAACATTGTCAAACAAAACAAACATTTTTAGATGAATCTTCAATACAGCACATTTCTCAGATGGACGTATATCTACGCTGAGATGGGTCCAGGTCTACTAAAGTCACAGAGCTGTCTGGAGCAGCTGCAAAGTAACCTCTAGTAGAGCGAGAATGAAAGACACTTCATAAATCTCTGCTGGAATGTAGCCTCATTTCCTCTTCGACCCCACCTTCTCAACAGCTTCGTTCTCCAATTCCAGGAGCTTTCTACACCACGCAACGGAGACCTGAACATCAAAATCATGACATAATTTGCAGCTGTGAGTCTCAGCAGTAGGGGAAAAAAAAAAAAAAACATTTCCACGCAACTAACTTGCTCACATTTCAGTCATGCAGAGCAGGCATTACAAAGCAAAACAGAAAACGATGAGAGGAGGCGGAATTAATGAAAGAGTGAGGTCATACATGTTTACGTCAGGCCGTTGATTCAGATTTGATTAATGTTATTACAAAGAAAAAAATCATTTCAAGCCTTTGCACACATTGCTCTCACCCTTTTAAGTTTCCATTACACGTCCGAGTTGAGATATTTAAACCTTCTCTGTATCGTTTTACTGGCTCTGCAGAGACTCACAACCATTTTTACTGAGAAACAGTAACATCTGCTGGATTGTTGTCATGATCACTGGTGCAGTTTTTAGTTTTATTATGAGTAACAGTGGCAATAAGGATTGCTGTCTCTGGATCAATGTTGCACTGCGGCATACCATCAACAGATGATCTGGTCGACATGGCACCTGAATCAGTTTATTTCATATTGTAATCACAAAAGGTACATTGATATCACATCAGCATTCAGTCTGCAAATATGATGTGGCCAATACATTAAAGAGATGAGCAATAATTCTTATAAAAGTCGACTTTTTCTGTGTGGATTCAAAAACATGTGCCAAACTTGCCAAAGTTATAATCACTCCAAATGTTATTGCAGCAGAAGCTAGTTTATTTCTAATGACTACAAATAATGATCCATGATAAACATGTAACCTGCATGCAAATCTCTCAACAAGATAAATGTCAGGTCTAAAAGTAACTTATTATTGCGACTGTTTTATACTTAAATTTAATTTTAAAAAGGATGGATGGTCAATTTACACAATACAGAGAGAGGCATACACCAACATGCGTCTACTGCCAGAGAACAAATAAAATAAATGACAAAGTTGTACTCCAAATAACTTTGTGTCTTTAAAGCTGAGTAATATTTTGTCCAGCTTGTAGACTTCTGATAAGCCGATATTAACCGTTACAATCTACATTCGTTCACAATGTTTATTTCATCTATGTGACATCAGGTGATTTATCTGCCTCCTGACTACATTGAAGGCTTGTACAACAGTCCTTTTTCACGAGAGACAGTATATACCACTGAAATCCCCCGACGGACAAAGATGTTCTTAGAGAGCAGACTAAGAGGTGTTTCATCCCAGAGGAAATCATGAGGAACCTGAGCAGCAAAGTGCTGCTACCATGGAAACACTGATAAGCCAACAGATGCCATGACTGTGAGCATTAGCAAAATACTTTAAGTACTCCAACATAAAGCCGTCATCTGTTGTCCATTGTGACTGTGAAGGTTACATTACAGATGCTTATTTTATGCATGCTCAGATTCATAAACAGAACAGTACATTTATATCACAGTATTCATAGAAGTAAAATAATAACAATAACATAATGTCAAGTTCTCCTGCTTCTTTTTCAAACAAATAGTGCCACACTCATTTCATTTATTTAGGGTTTATATCTCTGCCAACCATCAGGTCATGAGCATGCAGATGGTGATACGAGCTATAGTTAATCATCTCTGCTTTTAAAACAAATAGTGGACATTTAAATTCTTTAGAAAAGCAATGCCAAAAAGTGGTGGCTTGTGCCGAATCTCTAATGTAAAAGGCATTGTGTGTCAATATGAGAAAATGATCAGACATTATCCGATCAGTCAATACTAATCATGTCTGACACAAAATATAATAAAACCACCTAACGTAATTCAAAGAGGATTGTAGCATGACATCAGTGCCAAATATCATTATAATTATGTCAATAATAATTACTCAAAGTGTTCAAAACTGCATGTTAAAAAGTGAAAAGTTTTGCGCAAGAGGCCATAGTACTCTTACTAAGCAGATACCAAGAAGTTTACATTCCTTTCATCTTTTCAAGTTCCACGAGTGCATACAAATGCTGCGAGGCGACAGTGGAATTCAAGTGTACATTTAAGCCTGGGGCTCACCAGAACAATGAAAAGAGACGTAGCAGAAGGGTGGGGGGGGGGGGAGAAAATACTAGAAACATCAGCAAAGAAACAGGAGTAGCAGAAACAGTTTGCCACAAAACACAGAAGGGGTCCAAACCTGTCAGTCGAGGCACTGCGTAGGGGCTCTGAAAAAGCCTGTCGGTGCTTGGGGGTACAGCGCGTTATCTGCAGCTCCGCAGACCTTCCCCTTTGAAGTGGTGCTGAGCCACCGACTGAGCCAGGGGCAGTGAAGGTGGTAGGTGGGAGGCTGGAGAAAGTGTAGAGAAAGCAACAAAGGTGAGAAAACAACTGTGGGTTACAAATGATACAGCAACAGCAGAAAACCAAACAAAACATGCCTGTTGACTTTCATCGTGTAATGTCAAAGAAATGCACACCGGAGATCGCTTATAGCAAATTTGTTTGGAGCTGAGCAAAGACTCTGAGGCCATGCAATGCACATCATTGAATTTTCTTTATCTTGAACGTCTTGTTTAGGGAGGCCGTCTGTGAGGGAGTAACGAAGAAAGCATATGGTGGCCATGTGTTGAAGAACGACTGGCTGCATCAGGAAGGACTGTACAAGAGATACAATCACATGGCAAAAATGAGGAAAGTGAAATGACAGACTGTTTTGCTCCGCTCCTTCTGTTCACTGAACTCTCCCTCAAGGATTATCCTCTCTAATAGACTTAAAGGCACTTTAACTGAGCTGCCAGCTGCCCGAGTCTCCGGCGGAAAGCTACCCAGGTCAAGTCTGAGGGAGGATATCCTACCATGACAATGCAGCACATTCCTATAGTGCCTCCGATACTTCATCACACCAAAATAATCCATTATTGAACTTTGAACTGAAGAGGAACAGAGTAAAATACAATCCATGGAATGCATGTGTGACCCAACCTGCTTTAATTTTGATTAACAGTAAATAATTAATCCATAGGAAAAAGCATAAGGCCAGAGAGCTACATAACTTCAAATTGAGACAATTTCTAGGCAGTTTCTATGTTGGCAAACAGTGGTGCAAAAAAAATTACCTCAAAAGAGTCTCAGTTAGTAAAATGCATTGAATCTGCAAGCAGACTAATTACAATGTTTTAGACTTAATTGCCATAAATGGTTGGGTTGGTTTTGGCCATGCTGAAACTGGATATTATGAGGGCAAAATTCTTGTGCTCATGTATAACAGATTATTATTTTCCCAAACAGTGTAATCAGACTTTTAATCATAATTTCTGGTCTCAGTATGAAGGACGAACAATTAACAGTGTGCCAAACTGTGAACACCTGTGGGTCAGTGAGGATGCTGAACTGACCTTGTCTTTTTTGTTGATTGAACTGAATTTGGAGATGAATAATTAGGTCAGTGGTTCCTGGTCCACAGAGTACAACAAATTACTGGTTTTCTTTCATGTATAAATTATACAAATAACCTGGAAAACCAACAATGTGTTTCTTTGTAAGATGTGTGCATCACTTTTGGACTATCGTTGATTTATCTTTATCATTCATGGGTTTTTCTTTCCTCACTCCTCTTGGGCTGATGAAATGCCAGCTAACTAACGTTTGACTTTATGTTTGCATCACTGACCGTATAAAGAATAGACAGCGTACATGTGAGGTCACCCGCAGGTTTCTAAAGAGGCGTTTTGAAGCTCAAAATGTTCCGCCTCCCTGCTAAGCTAAAAATCGGCAGACGTGGATCATCAGCACGCCAAATGACGCCTTGTTGCTCAAACAAGTCGTCTGTAACAGCATCCATCTGTCAATCAAAGCAGCAACAATGTTAATTCTGCGCAATTTTAAGCCTCAATATAATTTGAACAGGTGAGTTTGAGGAAGTGCAGTTTCTGGCACTTCCGCACTGGCTTCACTTCACAGCCACGGAGGTTGCTGCTTGGTTTGCATGCAACATTTGGATAATCAAGCGACTGTGATTGTAAAAGCAAAGCTACTGTTTTCATGAAGGCAATTCTCATGTTTGATGCAACAACAAAAAAGGCACAGCATCAGTTGTAATTATGAGCTGAAATTGTTTATTTTTCAGAGCATTTGGTTAAAAATAGTCACATTTTTGACTTCTTGCTCAATCCAGCAATCTTTAAATATCTATTTCTCTCACCTTTAGGTCCACTTTGTCCTGATACTGAGTGTGTACAGATAAATGAGAGCACTCTACTTGGAACTAAACCTAATACCAGTCACATAATCACACAATAACAATCAATCAGTTAAGAATCTGTAGAACCAGCAGAGGGCATGACCAAAAAAGCACCATCAAACAAAAATAAACGCAGGTTTGGTGAACTTGTAAAAAGAGACTGAACCTCTTGGACCATGAGACAGTGGGAAACCTCTGACCAGGCGCGTAAGAGAAGCCTTCATTCACAAAGACAGCCGTTTCCATGCCAACAGGGCCTCTGCTGGGAGAGGCCTCTTTTCAAATGGTTTTCATCCTGCACCTCTGCTACAGTCTCAGAGAAGGACTGGTGGGCATTTGAGAGGGAATGAGTTGTGGGTGGCAGTGAAGAGATGCAATTGTGTTATGGCAAGATGGAAAAGGTCTGAGCTGAAAGCCCCCAGAGCCTATGCAGCCTATGTCTCTGATAGGAAATCACACTGAGGCTGGTGTGCTGGGGAGCTGCTTATTTCCTTTCACACCGACATGTGACATGGTAAAAACACATTTTGTGTCAGTCTGTATGCTTTAAAGCTGCAAGCAGTGGTTATTTGCAAGTATCTGGGTAATATGACAAAATCTAAATCATGAGACAAAAGAAATGAGTCAAACAGAGATTTTCTATGCTGTGACTAACTGTTGCAAATCAATGTAACTGCTTAAGGTAATATTGGGTTTACAAAAGCTATAATATATATCTTTATAATAACATTACATATAAAATAACTGAGAAAACAATGTTAGAATGTAAAGGGGACGAACCTACAGAGAATTATCACCTGAATCTGCAGCTCGCCTCAGCTTTATGCAGCTTTGTAGAGAGTCTTGGCTCATTGTTTATCTGTCCAGTCCACAGATTTAATGTTCTGGATCACTCTCAGCATTCATAAGAATTCAGTAAATATGCTGCACAGTGCCTCCTCAACACCAAACGACTGACAGACAAGGTTAGTGACAACATAGTGGAGCATTTAGTAGCTAAAGAGTCAAATGATTCCTTCAGGAGTTGGTGGAGACCAAAATAGGAACTAAAAATGGTGCATATCAAAGCTGATGTTGCTGAATAACTGTAAGTATTGTGTAAGATGAAGTATGGGACAAAGTACTTTTCTTTGTCAGATATTTAATTTAGACAAAAGCCACACAACCACAAAATGATATATCTATGAAATGTGCCGTTATTAATTATGAATATCGACTTCATAATACATTACAGACACCATTTTTTTTTTAGATTGTGTTTATATACAACCCACCCCTCTAGTCTAAGCACAGGAAACTGACCACAGCACAGATGTCTTGATCTACTTGGGGAGAAAGACCCTGGCTGATGAGGCAAGGTCCGCTCTTTGTGTTCCTGTAGACATGATGAGCGAAAGGATACTGCGACTGTTAAAAATGTGCTTGTTCAGCAGCACGAAACAAAGAAAGTGTCTCTCCAGAATAAAGCGAGACTCTCCTCATTCTTCTGTCTGTACTTTGACTTCTCTGTGAGAGCCCACAAGATCATCTACCACAGCAAGATTTTTCAACTATAAAATATATCCACTACTGACTTGTTTTGTCCCAATCTGCCACTTCTTCTTGTCCCTGCACTGTGCCACACAGCATTCACGCTATAGCCCACATCAAAGCAATATGCCTGAGAGATTCCTCCCCGTGTTCATTAACCAACTCAGAGCTACATGGCACAGCACTGAATTATTAACGTGCTCCATGTGCCTCACAGATACAGAGCGCAGGGCCATTCACAACTGCAGAACACACCCACACTCCGCTGTAGTTGCCTGTAAATCTGTAGTAAACCCTGACAGCGAAACTCATTAAGAATATTAAAAGCAGCACAGACCAGAAAACACCACTGCATGATCGATGACGGCGTTGCAGGCGGGGAGAAATTAGAAGATGAAAACATGCAATAAAACCAAAATAAAAATAAAGATATGGAGTTCAATGTGTGTGAAGACCTAACAATATGAGAGTGCTGTACAACAGCAGCACATGACAGGTGAGTTAATGAGAAGTTTCAGGTAAATTATCGCAGGGAAATTAATCTCTGAAGGCAGATTTGAGGTGAGGTCTCAAAATGAAATTGGGCTTTATTAAAAATACTGTCAACTTTTACTGACGCTAACAACTAAATCTGACTTAGGCTGAAAATCAGTGTAAAGAACAACCTCAATAAACGTTTGAACAGGATCCATGATACAGAAAAAATATCTGAAGATATCACCCTCCATTTTATTTTACAACATGTTTCCTCAAACCCAGATTCTCTTGTGTTGCTACAAAGCATAAGCATATTGTCTCATTCCTGGTTGCCTTTGCTTCTGCGTTACCAGTAGTGTATTTTTACCGCTCTGGTTCAGCCCAGTTAATGATCGTGGCCGTTGTAGTCAATGTTTCAAACACCACCAGAAGCACCGTGGTCCGTTTCAGGAGTGTCCCAGAAGCAGCTCTTCACTCTGCTCCACCGAGGATACACGGCTATTCTATTTTTGACGGGCGCAGGAAGGAGCCTATGTCAGTCTGCACAGAGCAAATCGATCTGGCCAGAAGTCACACGCAGAAATGGCATTGAGGTTTATTTTCCAAAATAAAACACTGTGTGCAAACTTCCAATTGTAACAACAGCCGAAAGGAAACATGGCATACTATGTGTCATGGTGGAAGCACATGAACCAGGGGAAAATGACCAAAGCTGAGAAAGTTAACAAAGTCTGGGAAATTCATCTGGAGAAGCTTTACACAGACAAAATACTGTGGAAAATTATGTTCTACGTAGTGCCCTCAAAAAGTGCTCATGCCAGTCACAGTTTTTACTAACAATCCCACGATGCAATGCTTCAAATTCAATAAATGGAAAAATAGTAGTGCATCTCTTGGTACAAACCGGTCAGTGATGATGTAAAATCACAAATAACAAACTAATTTTATTGTTTACAGCCGTGTACGCTACTGAGTGTTTATTATATAACAGCAGTGAATGTGAGAACAAAGGATTGATGTTGGACACAGAAATCAGGAGGCTGAGGGTGCTCCAGAGTTCGAATATCAAAAAAAAAAAACAACATGTGTGTTATAATGGCCAAACATTTGACCTACTTACAGCCTAACAGTTATTTCAGGCCTCTTTGATGTTGTTGTCTGCTTCTTCTTCATTTTTTTTTTTTTTTTTTACTAAGTCATCAAGTAGGACTTTAGGGCAACAACACAGTTCACAAGATTTCCTGGAAATGGGAGATCCCTGTCTTCTTCAAGGTGACTTGGACCTCCCCACAGAAAAGCCCTTTAATTTCCTCTTTCATTGATCTCACTTTCTCTCTCAAGTGTCTCTGCCCACACACACACACAACGTTGACGGCAGGCTGGACTTTGGTAGAGTCTGCTCCTGTAATCTTTTCGTTTCTCCCCTTCATGCTTATGAGAACCGTTTTATTTCCTTCTGCTTTTGCTAAACACCTCCAGATCCCTCCCTCCACTTGCTCCTTCCTCCAGTCTTTCTCCACATCTACATTTTTAGATGTCCTCTCTCCTCCAAACCTGCCCGTGATGGCTGAATTCATTAAACTGGATGAAAAAAAAAAAAAACTGAGAAAAAGTGGCACATTAACACTTCCTACTAACTTCAAATTATGCAGCTAAAACATGTCTTTAACACTTCAGAATCTAACTACCTTTTCATAAACACCGCACAGTGAGTCTGGTTTGTACTCTCTGCATCTAGAAGAAGTCCTCGTGCTCATCTTGACCAGTAGCTTAGGCCCAATTTGTGCCCTCATTCCCTCCCCTCTATCAAAACATGAATCATGTCATGAATCACTCATTATCCAAATGTCCTTGTGTCTTTCCCTAAACTGTGTTTTGGGTCCCCAATGACCTGGAAGACAGCCCATTCAAATCAGACCGCACTCACTGCCTTACTAAAGCACTCCACTTCAACACAGAGGCTTCTCTCTTCAGCCCTCATCCTCCTGCCTCCAAGACCATCAGCCAATTGGTCCTTGCCATCCTTGTTGACGTGAGGCATTCTCAATGCACGGCAGGAAACGTAAACCTCCACGCTGCCTCTTCTTACTCTGATGAAGACATGCTTTGTGTTGAAACAGTTTTGCTGCACCTCATTGACAAGCACGAACTCGCAATAGCTGCGACCACGTACGTGCATGCATGCATCCACCGGCCTTCCATCCACAGAAAACTGTGGCCGCAAAACAGCGGGGAAACTTTTGTGGATTGACCAACTAACAGAGCGAAATATAGGGCTGGATATAGTGCTGGATTGCAGCTCAGAAGCTCCAATGATAACTGTGTGCGCCACGTCTCATCATTGAAAATCCTGCCAATGTTTCCCTGGTTCGTCTCATGAAAACTGGATGCAACTGAACGGTTATTACACAGTCCATTTAGGTGAAAATTACAAAAGCATGGTGGCAATCAGAATAAATTCTCAACAAAAATCAAGTCCAGCTGCAGACTATTGTTGCGAGTAAGGCTCTAACCAAACCACAATTTTCCAAATTGGCTCAGAGTCGCTAGTTGAGGCCAAATATTTGGCTGAAAACACACCGGATTTCCACACCAGCCCACCAACATCTACCAACTAACATTCAGAGTCAAGCTGTACCTCATTTCCCCCCACCCTTCTTTATTTCCATTAGTTGGTTTTGTGGTTATGCAATTTTGAAATCTTAAAATCTAAAAGTTCATAGCCTGCTTAAAAAGGTCCAGTGAGTAAGATTTGGGGCTATTTCTTTGAAGGAATTGAATATAATATTCATTAGTATGTTTCATTAGTGTATAATAACCTGAATATAAGAATCGGTGTGTTTTTGTTGTCTTAAAATGAGCCCCATAAATCTACAGTAAGAGCAGGTCCTCTTCCATGGAGTCCACCATTTTTGTAATAGACAAGCTTCAACTGATGTAGATATGGACTTTTGCTTTTTATGTTAATTTTGCAGCCAGACTTTTTCCTGCATGTCTGGGAGAAGAGGGTGAGACATGGGTGAGTATTCATTTCGTTGCAATCAGCAACTTCGCTGCTAGGTGCCACTAAATCCTGGACCTTTAAAAAAAAAAAAAAAAAAGTGCAGCGATCCTTTAAAATTAGATTCAACTCTGAGCTTCTCCAGTATTGCTAATCATTGACATTCGAGGGGGCAGCCCTAGCTGCAAGTTTCCTCATATTTTATGTCCTGTCTTTTCCAGCTTCAGTCAGTGAAGGTTAAAATGCCATCCTCAGATCTACAGTAGAGTTAGCAGCGACGAGGGACACAGTACGAAGGGCAGAAAACTGTTGGGAAATCCAAAAAACCTTCTAGATGTTTGCGCTTTCCCCATTTCCCCTAATAAGTTCTGATTACATTATGTTTCACAACAGGATTAAGGGTTATGTGGCCGCCTGCAGAAAGCATCTTACCGGTCCAGCTCCACAACATTACTCTGATTAATTGTGTGTTTATCAACAATTATTAGTTTCACTTTAAAAAGAAGTGTGCCACCTGAAACACCGCCACTCTATTGACATCCATAATAACCAATCTCACTCAATCACCTCTTCATGTTTTGTCAATATGAGCTTCAAAGCCGGGAAATCTCACTGTCCATATGAGAGTGGTTTTAGGAAGGCCCGAGGGTCAGTTACACAGCAACAGTCAGGAGTGTGGGAATGTGAAGCTTTCTGCAAACAAAGTCTAGGATACCCCTCATCTCTCTCTCTCTCTCTCTCTCTCCAAGGCCTTGCAGCAATAATCACATCCAGAAAAATGATATTTCATCACAGTGATCCATGTGAACTGAAAATTTGCCATTTTTTACTCCATACTGAGAGCCTGTCTTTGTATTTGCTTCCTCTATTCTTTGCCTATTTATATTCTCTTAATCATACAGATGGACGAACACATACGTCCCACACAACGTCATAAACTGAACTGATGGGTTCAGTAATTGATCGTGGTATAAGCACTTCCTTCAAGGAAGCATTTGACTCTTAATAACAGTTGTGGGAATTGTTGGGTCTCTGTAAATAATATTATAAAGAGCACAGTCTAGACTTGCTCTATAGGGAAAGTGTCATAAGATAACTTCTCTTAATGATCTGGTGCTGTATAAATTAAACTGAAAATAAAAGACCTGTAGCTCAGCCTGCCTCTTATAGTAGTAATTTGGAAAAGCTGCCAAACAGTGACATGCTACAACAACAAGTAGTTACGAGAAAGCAATCTGACTGGTCAACTGGACGTTTACAATGTCTTCAAACCAGCAAAATATCTAAACATTCTCAGCCATCTACATATTATCACATCCTAAAAAAGTAAATAAATATAATTAAGTACACTAGAAGTCAACTTTTGATAAAGAGATACATCTGAATTTGACCTTTTTATTTAAGTTAGAAATTGTTATTGTCAATATTACATGAGCTGGATGTGCTTTATCGTCATTATTGGCACGGCAGTGAAGCAGTCAGGTCTGTTAGCAGCACTGAAGTCTCATTTGGTATTGCTTAAATCACCAATGTCCTTTTCTGCCTATTATTTATCGAGCTCGTCTGTTCCCGAGGCTGTTGTTTTTAACGACAGGCACTGTGCACCCCAGCAGAAGCCATACAATCTGTAATCAGTCCTCATGCTTGTAAAATCTTCAATCACACTAGGATGCAAAATTATCAATTACTGGACCGCAAACAGACCAGCAATACTGAGTAATGAGACGGCTCATGCCATGAGGGCAAAAATTAATATTCAACAGCAAAAAGTTTACATCTAAAATTTAGTTACATTCACATTACTTCTTTATAAAGCAAAGCAGAAAAAGCTGAACTCCAGACAACAACGTGCTGCTTTTAAATCAAACATTATTTTCCTTTTGATGAAGTCTCTATGGCCGTGTTTGTAACAGATGTATGGTAGGCTGTCAGAGCTGGTAAATACCACAATACGAAACGTCAACAAATTGAGCCACAGTCCCAGTATTAGCTGGAAACCTGCAAATGTTGCTGGCTGTCCGCATTACTTCATCTGTTACACAAATGCCTCCCGGAGCACCTCTTTGCACTGTGCTGCTAAAAATGTAATGAAATAACAGAAAATCTAATAACTGATACAACCCAGAGCCAATCTATAAAGCAGCGCTGAAATAAATCTGACTTTTAAGCTTCACGCTTTCAGCTTTTGTTGACACTGTGTCAGAGATGTTGACTCAACACTATGTCGTTGGGTGTTTTTTTACTTAACTCTTAATACAGTAAGTTGTTTTAAATTATCTGCTGAGCAAAAACCTTGTTGAACTTGTTGTAGGTCTAATTAGAGTATAAATAGTGAAGTATCTGTCTGTCGGCTGTGTGTAAACAGTTGGATTGTGTGGTTAGGCTCTGAGCATTATGTGGATCTTGTGCATAAAGAAAGAACACCTTTGCAGTTGTACTTTTGTAAGCGGTGTGATGTCAAACGTTTCTACAGTGTCTCACCTGGAGGACGTTGTGTCAGGACGAGACTCTTACCTAACGCTGTCTTTAAAGACACTGCTCCAAATACAACAGACAGATAATTCCTTCTTTTCTTACCAGACTTTTCTCACTGATCAGTGTAACCCACACACTTTACAGCGCTGCTCCTGTCAGACAGAAAACCACCTGTCACTGTTTCTAATACCAGCGCACAGGACAGGTGTCCCAAGTTTAGCAAAATGTGGATTTTAAGGGGGCGTGAAAATTATCTGAACAAGTTTGCACCCAAATGTGACAGCCTCCAATTCAGAAATTGAATTTCTAATGAAAACAGACTACAGTGTTTCCAACGCGACTCTTAAAGTTAGACTAACTTCTCATCTTGGATCCAGCACTTTTGTAAATTATTGCGGCATATTGGGGTTATGTGGTTACACATGCTTGGGTGGGTTCATTTAAAGTGGTCTTGCCAAATGAAAACAGAGAAAAACGGTTTTCAATCTTGATTTCAGGATTGAGATACAGATGTTCTGTCTCTGTCAGACTCAGACCTAAAAGGTCAAGAATGCACTTAACTAGCAGGTAGGGCGGAGAAGCTGCTTCCAAATTGACACAGCGCTGTAGGTTAAACCTGTGCAAGCTGTGTGTCTAAATCTATAAACGTGTGACATTTGACCTGACTTCACAACCCTGTTCCTGACTTGGTTTGCACTGAACACGCCCATGGATTTGGGTAACGATTTGGCTAACCTGTGATGGGGTCACTCTCAGGTTGAAAGTGAGTGCACTCCTAGTGCTATCACGGTTATGTGTTGCACCTGTAAACATCACATGTGGGTATCAGAAACATTGATAAAACTTTATCCAAGTTCTGAAAAACCTGAATATGAGCCCAGCCTCAACTCAAAGATCCCTGGCCTGTAAACGAGCACGCTACGGCAGGAGCTTTTGTCCCTTCTGCCACAGCGTTACACTCAACCATGTGCTGAGGGCTATATGCATGGGATATGGGTGGGAAAATGTTTCTGTATTGAATGTCTATTTTTGTCTGTTGTGGTGTTTGTATGTGAGGCTTTGTAGAGACTGTGGGAACAAACTTCCATGTAAATACAAAGTATCATCTATCATCATCTACCTGGAGCAGTTGCATAAAAAAAGGGGGGGGCAGGTAAACAGGTGCATTTTCAACTTTAGTTATGTTGTAGTAAGTAGAAAAGTTGAACAAGTTCATCCTCGCTTGTTGAACTCATATCAGTAAATAGGGAAATAACAGATCTGCTGGATGTCGAGAAGTCAAAGACGTGGCTGTGCGACCACAGACGAGAAATGAGAAACCACTGACATAAACAACTGGGTTTCTTTCTGCTGCATATTCACATCCACAACGTAAACTGATGATGATACAACTTTTTAAAAACGCATAGTTATCACCCATTTACGTCAACAGACGTGGACTAAATATCTCCACAAACTACTGGCCGCATCTCTCAGACTATTTCAGCAGTTATGACCTGCATGAATTAGATTCGTTGGTGCAGATTGGATTTGTTTAGGCTGTGCTGTGTGTACCTAATAAAGTGACAACAGATGAAGGGACAGACTGTTAAGACCTTTCTAACAATCAGCCAATCCATCCTGACTACAACAAGTGCCTTCTTTCAGCGTGAGATTGGCTCCTGAGCAGAATCAAAGCAGTCCTCTGTGTTTTCCTCAAATTTTAGCAAGCCCAAAAAAAAAAAAAAAATCATCTATAAACAACCTACAAAAACAGTCGGTTGTCTGTCATCCATGTGCCCGTGAAAATATCTGGATTTAGCCATGCAAGTGGAGGAGAAGTTAACTTCGCATGTGGTCTGCTATCAACCATCAGAGGAAAAAAAGAGGATTACCCGGCTCTTATATTTATTTTGCACTCGTTAATATTTATAAAACTCACTCTGGTAAAGTTTGAGCTCATCACATAGCTAACGTGTTGCATGCTCGCACTTTTTCTGCAGCTTTGGGCTCAGTTTGTGCAGCTTTAGTTTTTTTTTTTTAAAAAAAGGGGGGGGTGCTCAGCGTTAGAGACCAAAACTTGAGTCCGGCTGCTTTTTAAATTAACGTTGCAGACAGTCACAACACAACACAACACCACCGGACACAAGCGAGCTGCATCTGACACCGCTAACTTCTTCACAGCTCGCTGGGAGAAGCTCCACATCAACACAAGTGCGTTAGCGTTAGCGATGCTAACTCGGCTAGCCAACAACGAGCTATCCGTTAGCTCGCTAATGCTAGGCCCACTTCCACTGGGTCCTTCCCTCACATTTATCCTCCAGATGTGCTGTTGCACTTTGTGAATGTGTGTGCTGTGTTTACCTCTGAGATGTTGTGATGAACAAAGACACCAGGCCTCTCCGGTGATTCCCTTTTGGTCGTGTATCCAAAACCGGGATATCCTCTTTGGAGCTTGGTGAAGCTAACGCTACTGGGTCCCTCTTCTTCGTCTCTTGGTTTCCCACCAGCAGCAGCGGCTACGGCAGCTACACCAGCAGCTCCAGTAGCTCCAGCAGCTCCAGCAGCCAGTGTTTGCACCCCAACCAGCCAACAGGAGCTAGCACCTGCTAACTAGCCTCCACAAGCCAAGTTCGTGTAATGTTAGCTGGCTAACGTTAGCTGCCGTGTGAGTGTTGGTCGACCCCTTGACTCTGTTACTTCAGTGGGCGACACACGATGGCCTCCGATTATCACAAGAGGGGGAAAACACGTCCACCGAGGCCACAGAGCGGGTGAGTTGTGGGTGATTCGCCGTTCACAGCCTCTTCAACAGCCGCCAGCTCTGCTCGTCTCCTCCTGACTCTCCACCGACTGGAGAGAATGGCTGTCGCAACATGATGATGGCACGTTTTTGTTTGCCAGTGGGCGCCCGAATGTGATGTAACAATTTAACTCACCCGGTGAGAAAGTAATAGAGTAGTCCGTGTAATCAGATATACACACATATATATACATGTATATCACTTTATATATACTCTTATATACTTAATTTAAATATATATGTATGTTTTCCTGTGCAATTATATTGATTTGCACCGTGTAAACACCCCCTGCTGTAATATTTGTGCAACTTCAATATAGTTCTATTTTCTATTTATGTGTATTTTTGACCACTCAGTTTATTACATGCATTTTTGCATTTTAACCCCGAGCAGTTGGAGGTGGGGCTGGGGGGGGGGTTAGTTCGGTGTCTTGCTCAAGGGCACCTCAGCAGTGCCCAGGAGGTGAGCTGGCACCCCTCCAGCTACTGGACTTGAACCAGCCACCCTTAAGTGTCATTATAATTGTATGTAGTTTTTTAAAATATCTATCTGAAGTTCTGTTTCTTATTTGTAAAAACTTCTATTTCTATTTTCCTACTTTTTATATATTTTTCCATCTGTAAAAATCTTAGCACAGGTTTCATTTCCCTGTACAGGTTTCATTTCAATTCAGTTCAACACTTTTGTAAGCTGTGTGATATAAAACATTTCTACAATGTCTCGCCTGGAGGAAGCCATGTCAAGACGAGACTCCTGTCTGACGTTGTCTTTAAAGACACTGCTCCAAATACAACAGACAGTTAAAGCATGATCTATTTCTCTGTCCTTTCCTTCTTTTCTTACCGATCCTAGTTTTCTTACTGATCAGTGTAACCCACACACTTTACAGCGCTGCTCCTGTCAGACAGAAAACCACTTGTCACTGTTTCTAATACCAGCGCACAGGACAGGTATCACAAGTTTAGCAAAATGTGGATTTTAAGGGGAAAATTATTTGAACACCTTTGCACCCAAATGTGACAGCCTCCAATTCAAAATTGAATTTCTAATAAAAACAGACTACAGAGCACAGATAGAGTAACTTCTCATCAAATGAGGACTTTTATAAATGACTTTTATGAATATCTATCTATCTATCTATCTATCTATCTATCTATCTATCTATCTATCTATCTATCTATCTATGCTTTTCTTTCATGCGCTTGCTGCCATCTTTCTTTATTATGTACTATATATATACGCTTTAATTTTACGTTCCATTTAGTTTCTTGTTATGATAAAATGTAAATATATTTTGATGAATACATTTTTTTTTTGGTTGGGAGGCATGTGGAGGGTAGAGACTCCAAATCCAAATTTGCATGGTATGTCAGAAATCGTGCTAGATGAAAACCTAGACCTAATTCTTTCCAGCATATTGAGCCTTATTTATTCATAAGCAAGGGGGTGGGGGGCAAGTTATTGTGGATTAGTTTGCTGCTGCTGCTGCTGCTGCTGCTGCTGCTGCTGCTCAAGTTAGCCCTGCAGTGCCAGCCATGGTTAGTCTTGGCTCATGGTCATTTTCATGCCCTGTATCTGGATCCTCCAGGGACAGTCTGAAACCGTGAGATATCACTAAGCACCAAACATGTGATCCTGAGAAGTGTGGAATTGAGACTGGCATCTGGTCAACGAAGACTGAAAAGCAGACCCTGGAAACAAAGGAAGACTGTAAATATCCTCACTTTGTTACTAAACACTCTCTGTAGCTGTGTGCTTTTATGGAAATTTCTCCTGTAAGCCACTCTTCACAGAAAATCTGAACTCAAGGCTCAAGCTTTTCGCCGGTGTCGTCCCTCTATGTGATGTTTTTGGTCACTTTGTTAAACAAAACACTAAAATATGCTGCATAATCCTGAGTGCTGTATGTGTTTATGTCTGGGCCCGAGCCAGACAGGATTATAGGAATACAGAGATGGTGTCTCAATTTTTCCACACACACAGACCTGTTTAGTTTATATTTATTACATATTTTAAATTGATTTCACATCATGAAATTAAATCTAAAATAAGGAGGAGACAACAAGAAACATTTACATATTCAAACATAAGACACAGACATCCCTGGTTGAGCTGGTTTACCAGTTTGTAACAATAATATGGAAAGAAATACAATACATATATACGCATACATATGTACAAATGAAAAGAAGATAAATAAGCAAATAAATAACATTTAAAAAATAAATAAATAAAGATCCACTAATGACAAAAGGCAGAACTTTTAAGATAAATTCATCCTCTAAGCTCAGCTTAATGAAATTAACCAACTTGTGAGGGGAGAGCAGATAAACTAAAGGACCAGTGTGTAGGTCTAAGAAAGACATTATATCACATAGCCAAGGGGCACTAGAAGGTGATGTTAGGAGAAGGATTCTTCTGCAAGATATCAAGGAGGCAAATTAAATAACATGCCCGTTTGACTGAAACATGCTCGACTAGGATCTCAGGAACAGTCGATTCATAAAACTTCTGTTTGATCTTTTCATTCATAGAAAACCCCAGAATTTATTTTCTAAAACAGTCCTTTTTCCATGTTTTTCTTTCTTAGAATGTAAAATGAAAAAATGAATGAATATACATATTATTGTGTAACACAAATGTTTGGTGCCCCTTTACGTTTTCTCTTGTGAACCCCTTGGCTGGGAAACGCTTTTCTAAAAGCTGTTTTTGAAGAGCTTTCCCTCCTCCCAGAGGAATTACATAAGGAAAATAGTTTGTCCAGAATTTATGTATTATGCACATCATGACTAAAAATGTTGGTCTCACCCTTTAAAAAATCCGACCTACAGATCTGATTGATGCGTCTGTTTTTATCAAATGTTGTCCGAATGGTGCAAGAAGCAGCGTTTCACAAGAGGCAGTGGAAAGTTTCACACGGTTTAAATCATCATCATGACTGTACAAAGGACCAAACTCAAAACTATTGTGAAGTAAGTTTCCTATAATCACACACACACAGATTCCCTGGTGCACGCTGTGTTTTCCACTCTGAGATTGCCCAAGAATGAGTGAATGCGATGATTGCGACAGACGGACGATGCTCTGTAACTTCACAGCTCTTGAAGGCAAACAAACACGACTGTGAAATGGAGCTGTTAGAGTGTGACAGGCAGCAACAGTGCCTGCTGGGTAGACACTGATTCAGTCTACAAAGCTTGGTAAATTCAAAGAGACAGGTCACTGAAAATATGAT
Organism: Protonibea diacanthus; assembly: GCA_028641955.1. Classification (NCBI taxonomy): domain Eukaryota; kingdom Metazoa; phylum Chordata; class Actinopteri; family Sciaenidae; genus Protonibea; species Protonibea diacanthus. Next base: position 9,522,043 of record CM053977.1, read on the forward strand.
GTTATGAACGTGTCCTCTGGGGGATTACATCACAATTCTGTTCACTGTGACAGACATGCCTTTAATCAAAATTATAAACACACACGTCCTCACACACACACACACACACAGGTAAATATACCTTACCTGGTGTGAGACAACTTGTAAGTCTCATGCTATATGTTCAGATTTGTTGGTTAATACATTACCCACAGTTTGGTAAGACGCATTGCTCTTTCATTTACATATAAACCAGTTCAGCCTGAATTTGACACAGTGTAAACAATGCTGCCTGTGCACTCAGTGGGAAAAAAACCCAACACCAGCTGCTATACAGCATCTAAGGGCAGGAGTGTAGACTTACAGTATTTGTACTTTATCAAAAAGGTAATATTGTGTTTGTATTTATGAGTTTACAATGTAATAAAAATAATACCATTATGTTTTTTTTGTACAGCACGAAAAAGGGCAGCAACTAAATTTTTCTTTTGTATCAGTTAATCTGCAGATTATTTTTTCGACCGATTGTTTAATAAAATGTCAGAGAGATAGATAGCTCTCGTGAGACAAAGAAAAGCAGCAAATCCAAGTATTTTATCAGCTGGAACAAGGGAATGTTTTGTGTTTTTGCTTGAAAAATAACCCAACAAACCATAACAGTGAATTTTCTGTCCATCAACTAATCGATTAATCGACGGAAGCATTTCAGCTCTGTTTAAACTCAGTGCTGATGAAAGTAAAGAATAAAATACTGCAGGGAACACAACAGAAATAAGGATAACTCAAGTGAAACCGTATCCCCTAAAGTTTTAGGCCTGAACTCAAACAAACAGACCTCCTATCAAAGATGTCAGGCTCTCTATGGGACTAAAAAGGTCAGGAATAAAGAGGAGGAATACATTTATCAACCTTAAAAGAGTACTCCACTCCACTGATTGTATTTTCATACAGTTTATGGGACTTGTGAGATTGAAAATCGATGAAAATTGATGCTGCAGAGGCCGAGATGTCCTGACTTTTAGTCCTAATATGGATCAGATGCTGGATTCTATAACACAGTATCTTTCGTCGGAGCTTCCATGATGGTAAACACCCACGTTGACCTCTCATGGGTTTCTGTGTCCAAGCTAAAGTTATGAAACCTGATGTTAAATGAGTACTTTTCTTTTCAGATTTTAAAGAGCTCCCCCAGAGCAACAGAAGACAGCATACAACTGATTTCACAGGCTGAGAAGTACTACACACATAAACATGATTAATAAGATTATAGACTACTGGGAGTCGGTGTAAACGAGTCAGGTGTAATATGGTCACACATAATTACAGTGCAGTCGGTAGTCTTCAATAGTCTGTTGCCATAATCAAAGCATGAAAAGATAAAAGCGTGTAATATAGTCTTGTTTTTCTACAAATTTGAAATAGATCTAATTTTTGAGGTGATACAAACATGATAGGACAAGCCTCTAGGTATGAAGCTCCACATGTAAATTACTGCCGAACAAAGGGCAGGCTTGATATACCCGTGCAAACAGTAATTCAGTATTAGGCGTTAGCTGTTGATCATGAAAATGTCAATGTTTAGTCAGCATCATCTGACCAGCCAGACAGACAGCCCTGTGTGGACAGACACAACTGCTGTCTGGAAATCTAATGGGAAAGAGAGTGAAAAGAGGAGCAGAAAAATGGAGTGAGACTTATTTCTCATTTGTATTCATTGGTTTGCATGGGTAGTCTGTCCTTCACTCACTCAGACCTTCTTCTGGTATGAATTCCATCAGACATACAGAGCTCAAAGATGAAAGCAGAGCAAAGTCATCAGTGGATTTACAGCCGTGAACATCAAGTCAGACGCACATCAGACAGATGTAACACACTTTAAACCTGCTGTTTAGTATCTAATGCCATGTCATTTTCAAACCGGTACGATTCATTTTAAGTGTTACAGTTGCGCACAAACAGAAAAATGCATGGATGGAACGACATAAATGTTAACTATTGTTGGGAAATACGTGGTTTAGACACCATTCTCAACAAGACAAGGTGTCTGTGTGAGGCTGTGTTTCGTAGCACCTTGAGCTAAACGAAGATGCTGATGTTTAGCAGGTGAAATGTTTACCATGTTGTTCATCTTAGTTTAGTGTGTTAGCGTGCAGACAATCCTAATTAGCTTGGTTTTGCAAGTATTTGGTCGGAACTTTGACCTGATAATGGCGCTAGATGGAAAGTAAAAGGATCACCAGAATTATTGCAGTTCATCCTGTGGGATACATGACTAAGTCACCAAGGTAATTAGGATTCATCCTCTGGGAACTCTGAACGCCTGAACAACATTTCATGGCAATCCATCCAGTAGTTGCTGCAATATTTCAAGGAGTCACACTACCAGCTTGGCTAAGAAGTTTCAGACATCATAATATTATCAAGATATTTTATTTATTGAATTTTCATTTAAAGCTTCTTCAGAAAAACAACAATATTACAGCCTATGAAATATTTACAAAAGGCATTCCTTGAAAATAACATCTTTTGGTAGACTGTATTCTCATACTTACAGTGCAAGATACTGCAAAATACTGACTGACTCACATTTAGATCAGTGTCATGACTGCTTATATTCAACATTTTAAAGCCACAAAACTGGAAACAAAACATCTGAACAGCATCTGTAGACATAAAGTATTCAGTCAGAGAGTCAATAACTCTGGTGAGATGAAAATCTTATTAGTAGCAGCTTTTAGAAAGCTTTTTCGGAAATAGGCAATAATTCATCAAATGACTGAATACGGCCAGAATCCGGCTGATTTCACACGTACATATTTCTTTCTTAGTGAACTCTAACCGGCTCTGCACAGGCATAGAAAGGAGTGGCCTTCTCTGTTATGCATGCCGACAATCTGGAACAGGATATTTCCCCATTAAAACCTGCAGCTGAACGGAGTCACATAGTGTAATTCAACAAAGAGGCTTTGAACTGAAGAGAAGCCATCAGCAGGAACTACAAGCAGTCATAACTGTGAGGCCTAACGCATTTTAAGATGACCACATGCTTGTCAATGGCATGAATCTGCAGACAAGGGGACATTTGCTATCTGCAACACAGTGGTTTTTAAAGGTTTAAACTTAATACTTAAGACAGAAAATACTGTGCATTTACCTGGAATAACTGACGACTGCTTGACAGTTTAACAATACAATCAAAGCAAGCTGAACACTGATCATTTACATAACAAAAGAGCCACTGTTTAACAAGTCCAACTGTTGCACACTGTTTCAAAATATTATTTGACTGTAAAAGTGAAAAAATAATGTCCGTAAGTGTCCTTTAAGTGGTGTGATATCGCTTCCTGGCAGTAAAATGACTTCCTGTGGTCACAGATGTCACTGGGTTATTGTAGAAAGGTCAGAATATCCAAGCTGGCAACAATGCATTGTTGACTACATGTCCTTGCATAGCGGGAGAGCGTCCTTTGTTAACCTGTAGTAAAGACAACATGGGAGAAATAGAGAGAGAGAGAGAGAGAGAGAGAGAGAGAGAGAGAGAGAGAGAGGTCATTCCTTGATAATCTCTGAACTCTAGTGACCAGAGCTGTCACGTGTTTTGGAAATACTTTCACGCTCCATTGTTTTTGTAGCTGACTGATACTTCAACCAAATTTGCATAGTGATGATCCAAGCTGTAAAATTACTGTGTCTCATCTGTGTGTGTAGTTAACACCCAAATGTTTATTTCCACCACAGAACAGCCAGCACAGGCCTTCTGCACAACTCTCAGTGAATCAGAGGTTCTTTATAAAATTAACATCATAAAATAAGAATAAACATGTAAGTCTCTGCAGAAATATATACAACACCCATGTGAAAAATGTGCAAAGACAGACAGATTTGTTGTATACTGTGGATGATGGTGAACTGAGATGTTGTAGGAGGGATGAGGAACGGAGGGAAAGTGATGAGGGGTGAAGAGTAGGTGGATGGAGGGCAAAGGAGTCAAAGAGGGAGTGAACGGGTGAGGTATGAGATGCGGAAATGAGATGAGCTCAAGGCGTGGTCTTTGTTCCTGAACCTAGACCTTTATTCACAACAGGAAAACATATTTCTAAATTCTCTCACTCACTTGCACTCGCTTAAAGAGTCTTCAAGTAAAAGAGGAGAGCAACTGGGCCTAGTTCTAACTAGTCCAGAAAAAATTAGGCAGATTTCAGGTGGAGAGAGAGATAGCTGGGAGGAGAACGTCCTGGAGATCAAGTTACCGCTAGAGGGAGCACAGAGGGCATGTCTAGTCAACTCCTCTCACACTCACTGACTGTGCTGTGCAGTTCACCCAGAGCAGTACTACTGTCATCACCAGCCTCCACACAAATAAAAGGGTGTTGGTCACACATAGTGTCAAGGAAGAACCACAGAACTAACCACTGAACAACCAACAGTTTCACTTGTGCAAAATGTAAGCTGAGCAGGAAATACGTTCTGCACAGCAATGTCCCGAACAAATCAAAGAGTATTAAGACATAAAGTATTGGCCAACCTTTCTGTGATCTGAACTTGGCTCTCTGGCAGGAATTTAAAACAAAACTTCTCTGTTAGTCCTTAAACCTCTAAATGGAAATGTATCAAGTGTAAAGGTTCACTCATGGTAACAAACCCACAGAGGAATATCACCCAACTCCGCAGTTCCCCTCAGCCGTATGGAGCGCTTTAGCATCTTTCAGCTCATTGTTTTGATTTTATTTGTCAACCTTGTTTCCAGATTGCATGCTACATGCACAGCACTAAATGCTAGTGAAGATACTGGTGCATTTAGCAGCTAAAATATCTCCCTTAGGATTTGCTTGACCAAAACAAAGTTGCACTGCATATGCTTTCTGCCTTCAATTTGATCCACATTTGTGTTTAAGTTACTGTGGAATGTCACAGGTCTGACAAACAGAGCACAGCTGCTGCAGTAGATGGCATCACATTGTGCAACCGCAGCAACATCATTACATTTACTTCTGTTTTGAAATCTCTTGTGTAACCTAATGTGCACAGAGTGCCTCCGTGTTGAATGAAAGTACCCCCTAACCCATGCACAGCTTTGGAAATAAAACCCAGTTTGTAAATGACGGTCAACAGTTCGTAGAGTGGACCTTGACCTTGTCGTTCTAGCCCTTCCAGTAAAGGAGACTATCCCAGGGTTAAGTTGCGCCACACTTCCATGCATGCCTTTTGTAATCACTAACAGATGTTAGGAGTGTTTGCGCTTTCAAACACTACCATGTGGAATGACGAAAGGGTCACAGTTCATCAGTCACAGCTATACTGAAACCAGCTGGTGAATCACAACAAACAGAGGCTGGCAGAAAAAAAGTCTTAGAACCCGACCCGACTGCTGACCTCTATTGTGTCACCTTCACTGTGGAAAAACTGTATTAGTGGGAATGGTTAAATGTTTATACTATGAGCAAATAGATGGCTTATTAGGGTGTATTCACACCTGAAGGTATGTTGCTTAATAATGACTTGCTCATGCTGTGACACAGTGTTATGATTTAGTCATCACTGTTAAACAAACTTTCAAGGTCCACAAAGAGACAATAGGAACATAGAGTAGAGCTAATACACAGTCATCGGCTACTTCACTGTTCAGTCATGCTTCTAATAATCTGGCCACCCCATTTACGTACACGAGAGGGCTGTAATATTAGAAACATATTGTACCGGATCACATTAGAGGAGTACCTAATGAAGACACCAGTGAGTGTATATATAGTATATATATATAGTCTGAGACTGATAATCAAGATACTTCTCTCACTTTTTTCACTCAAGTTTTTCCACATATAGGCTCGAAATACAACAACACACATGATGTGCATATAGACAAACAATACTGAGAGATGGTGGAATGATGGTCAGCCATGTAGTGGAGTCCTGGGAGCAGTTAGGGATTTGGTACCATGCTCAAGGGCCCAGGAGGTGAACTGACACCTCTCCAGCTACCAGCACATACTCCAGACTGTATTGGACTTGAAACGGCCACCCTTCAGTTCTCAAACCAATAAAGTCTTTTCGCCATTTTGTTTTTAATATAATATTATTTTGTTCCTCTCATACATATGGGCTTTCATGTATTTAGATTTGTTTTGACACAGTCTATCCCAGCTGACTAAGGGCGAGAGGCGGGGTACACCCTGGAATATGTTCATCACAAGGCACATAGAGACAACGACCATTCCCACTCAATGTCACACCTACAGGCAATTTAGAGTCACCAATTAACCTGTTAAGTGCATGTGTTTGGACTGTGGGAGGAAATACCCGGAGGGAACCCACGCAGACGCGGGGAGAGCATGCAGACTCCACACAGAAAGGCTCCAGCCAAGGGTCGAACCAGTAACCTTTGTGAGGCGACAGTGAGAACATATCCGCCTATATCATACAGTTAAATAATTAGAAAACAAACATTTTGAGGTGTGTTATTACTGAAAGGTTGTCAGGCAGCCGATCAGAGCACCTTTACCAAAGCTCTCTAACTCTAACTGCAAATAGACTGCCACTACGTTTAATGCAGCTTTGCAAACCGGCTCTTTAATTATTTATGAGATTATAATATTTTTTTAAAAAATTATTTTTATGGGTTTTTATGTCGTCTGTGAGCTCCTAACCTCAGACAATTTTCTGTCATTGTTTTTTGAATCATGACAAGAAAGTACAAATCTGTTTGTGTTTATAAACAGGCCATATGTTTAATGAATGTAAAGCATGCTCACCATGAATAGATTTATGCATGGTTCGAGTCATCTGCAAGAACAAACAAACAAACAAACAGATAAGCAGACGTGAAATTACTCATCATATATTCACCAAACTCTCACCATTGTCATCATTTATATCATGGACATGTTGCAAACAAATGACCATGCAATAAACAGACATCTGACAGAACAGTGTCCTCCAGCTCAGTCTTAACAATTAGAGCAACAGTGACCTCTGCTGGAAAAACTCTAATCTAATCTTAACTGTATGAAGCGTTTCCTGTTTTGATACTTGATTTCTGCTTTTCGTGTCAATACAGACAATCAGTCACAATGGATGATATTAGGCAACCGAATGTTACACATGACAACAATTAAAACAGACTCCCAGCAACCCTACACGGGCAATGAAAGGCTTTATACATTTCTCAGTAACTTCCCTCAGAGTGAATCAAACTTTCACTGCAAAACATGAAAGAAATATATCCTTATATATTCTTATACTCATGTTTTAATATGCTTTAGCTTTATTTAAAAGACACCTACCATCCTTTTTCATCCACTGGTCCAACTCTTCCATTTCTAGCTCCAGTACAGAGGGCACGTCTTCTTCAAACATGGGCCTGGAGGACACAAAGTGTTCAGAAAATCAAAGAAGACACATTAAAAAAAAAAAAAAAAAAAAGGTTAACAAACTAACTTGAATTTCTCTCACACCAACGTCAGGACTGTTAAGAGTTTCAGAGCAGTTTAAATGTCACTTACAGTACGTCCACCATTTTGTCAGATCTGTACAAACAAATAATAAAATATTTTATCCGTTATATTTATATTTTATCTACTCTTTGAGCACGATTTGTCCATGTTTAGTGTTTTTAGTCTGTGTTATTTGTTAGTTTTTCTGAAATCATTTTGCCATTAAGCTAATCATTAGCTATCTGAGGCTAACATGTTGCTAATACAACACTGTTGGGCATTTTATTTATTCTATTTGTATTTTATCCACTCTCAAAATGCCCCTGTTTGAGCATTACCATATTTGTCTGTATTATGTTTAGTAAGGCTGTTATGATTGTTCATGTGTTCATAGCTGTCTAAGGCTAACATGTTACTGATACTGATTGGGCTGTTTCTGCATCTGTATTTTATTTAACTTTTATTTTGTGGACTATATATTCATTTTTACTATATTATCTACGAGTTGTACTTCTTATGATGACCCATGTTGACCTTTCTGGTAACACTTTTGTTTGTTTCTGGCGTGTTAGACAATGTATTGACAGTTTTGTGAATCTTGTTTCCTTGTTGCTGTACAAGTTCATTTTTACAGCACCATTGTTATACAGTAGCTCTTGTTTATGGTATCTCATTGGATCTCTTTTATCTAATACTGTGTTCACAGTTGCACAGCTGCTTGCAGTAAAAACTTCAAAGGCCAACTCCTGTGTTCGACCTTTATTTAAGTGTTTTCCCACTCAGCAAAGAAAATACCACCAGAGAGAGATATCGACCCACAAGATGTGGGTTAGGGTTAGAAACTCTTAGAAAGGGGTTAGAAACAGGAACTTAAACAGTGAAGTGAAATAACAACATGATATAATATAGATAAATGCATAACAGTGCGTGTGTATGTGAGAAACTAAATAATGCCACATTCAAAACAAATACAAATGAGAAATATGAGATTATCTTGACTCGTCTACTCTCACACATCACTATATATAAACGCACTGGGTTTATTAGGTCATACGTATTCATATATTTAGTATAATGGTACACATTTAGTTTCTTCACTGTGGGAGCAATAACGTCTATCTTATTTTACAGAGTTGCCAAAAGTCCTTCAAATAAGCAGCTTTATCAGAAAGGATTAAATGATCAATACTTACATTGGCACCTTCTCTGTACTGGACCCATCCAAATATGGATCTTCTTTTCCAAGCTCTATGAGAAGAGAACAAGGCTCAGTCATCTTTATTATTGTAAACTGGCAAAAAACATTACAGTTACTGCACTCCATCTTTAACTTATAAAATCCAAATGTATTTAAATCAAATATAATCCAAATAATTGGAGTTATTCAAATAGTTATTCAGTAAGTAGCTGAGGTACGTTCCCTCGTATTATTTGTCAAATTTAAATAATTTTAAGAGGATCAGACACCAGCTGTCTTCATCTGCTGCAAAGCTTTTTGTTTGCTGCTGGTGGTTGGGTATGTGGAAATCTATACCCACAAACTCAGGATGCTTTGTGGTGTTTAAATCTTCCCCTCAAGGTCTGCGAGTCACCACCAAAAGTGTCACCACCAATGTTTGCGATATTTATTTATTTTGTTGTGTTCCTTTTTTTTTTTTGTCAACCTGCCCAGGGACAACTGATGCAAATTGATGTTAGCTAACTCTGGTACAATTATATTTAACGGTATGCTTTGACTTTAGTGACTGAGGTTTGAAAGGATAATCCACAGATCTGCGGACAGACACCATTATATTTTACTTTTGGAAGAAAATAGTGCCAATTGGTGTTCTTCAAAATTACTCATTAATTATTCACCCCCATTAAAAATCACAACCATCTGCATGAAGTGTTAAAATATGCTCTGTTTCTGACCCCTTTATAGATTCCCCTCTTGTGACGGACATACCTTGATTACTTGCTTTTTTCTTCCACCTGCGGTTGATGAAAATCCCGCAAACTATCATGCCGATGATTACAACCACCAGCACCACAGGGATCAGGATGATGATGGGATTTAAACCGTCTTCTAAAAATGGATCTGCGGTGCTATCTAGTGTTTCACCAGAGCCAGACCCACCATCATCTATAGAAGTGGTGATGGTGGTGGTGGAAACAGACTCCTCTGGAGATAAAAGTAGAAGAAATGATGTTAATGAAATGTTCCTGACCAATGAAGTAACTATTTTTGCTTCTGTACACTACAGGATACCAAGAGGTGTCATGATATCACATTCAGATATCAAATGCAAAACATCATTTGTGAATTCATTCACAAAACATTCTTCTTACAGGTATACGGTGGTGTGGCTATGATGAAGGAGAAACTAAGGTGGTTGCGAAATGAGCAAAAAACCTGAGGTCCTATCTAGAGTCAGTGTTTGGTTTGTCTGTTCTTGGCTACTGTAGAAACATGGCAGACTGTAGAAGAGGACCCTCAGCATCTGTAGATATGAAAGGCTCATTCTGAACAACAAAAGCATAACAATTCTTATTTTCAGGCTTATTATACACTAATGAAAACATAGTTAGCATCCTAAAAATCTGACACTCTGGGCCTGTAAGGTTCTTTCGGCGGCTAAATCCTAAAAATAAAAGTTCTTTAAGTTACAATTGCAGCACTTTTGGTGCTTTAAAGAACATTTTTATGTTTAATAATCTATTTTATATTCTTTTCTTTTCTTTGAAATACTGATTACTGCTTCTTTAAGTCAACCTTTGCAGCAACGTGACCTGGTTTCGATAAAAACCAACAAAGGGACGCTTTGAACACATTTTACTAACACCTGCTAAATGCCAAACCTATTAATTAACCTGTTTTATTTATAACTTTGCAAAAACAAAAAAAAAAGTTTCCCTGTGTGATCACCATGAAAGCCCACTTTAGGTTCTAACTCAGTTTTTAAGGATGTATGTAGGTGTATAAAATGTTGTTGTGGGCTGACCTGGAACGCCCTCATCTGTCGAGGCCATTGTTGGGGAGGTATCTGGATCAGCAGATGATGCAGATGACTCTACAAACAGAGAGAGAAGCACATCATCATGACAATACAGTGAGTAATACTCATGAGTTTTGAAGTGTCAATTCATGATACATGGCCAAAAGTTTGGGGACATATCACCGTATGTGAATATGCTGCTATGACAGTGTTTACACAAGAACTCAAAAAGAAATAAACCTATACAACACGTTTTAACCAGAATTAGTGCGTCTGTCAGAGAAACAAAAATCTAAAGCAAACCAAACTTAGTCTCATAAAAGGAACTAATGTCCAGAAGTAGATGTACCAATACATTAAATAATACTAATATTACAAGGAGAACTCCTGTATTCAAACTACTACTTAAGTAAAAATACATAGGTTTAATCAGCTACATGTATTCTATAGACTATATATCGACTATATTTGACATTATTAGATTAATACTGATGTATAAATGTGTAAGAAACAGCTTACAGTTGTAGCTGGTTGAGGTGGAGCTATTTTTAACTACTTAATTATAACTATAACTATAACTTCAACTATAAGCAGTTTGGTGCAGTACTTCACAACCAAGGGTTCAAGCTCCTCCAAAGGGTGACAAGATAAATCCGAGGAGTTGAAATCAGGTGAACGGCAAACAACTCACTGACATCTGAAACATGACACGAAGCCTCAACTGCACAACTGCAACTGTTTTTTCACAAGACAAAGTTCGGAAACCGCTGGTTTGATTTTTAGCAATTCATTGTATTTTAACAGCTCATATTCTTTTTAATGTAAAATCTTCAAATCCACTCATGATTGACATGTTTATACTCAATTTAATGGCTTTTCAGGCAACTTTTCAGGCAACAAAAAAGAAAACCAGGTAAGAATAGAGTAAGTAAACGGGCATAAATCTGAGCAGACCAGTCAAGACCTTTCACACCACTCTTAGAAAACCATTTCTCTATGGACCTCATCCTCGCTTAAAATGCATACCATATAACTACAACTATATTGTTGTTGTATGTACCTGTCTCTCTTTCCCCATGTGTCCTGTCTCTCCATACTATCAAATATTATATAAATAAAGCCAAATCCTTCTAAATGTATTGTCACTTTTTAGACATTTGTTTCACAATGAGACGTAACCATAAAAAACAGCCTCACTCAGAACACGTCCACATACTTTTGGTCACATATTGAAGTATTTTGTATATAAACATCATTCACGTATCACCTGAGGTCTCTTCATCACCATTTTCTTCTTCAACTGGAGGTGCGTCTTCCACTGGAGTTGCTTCTTCAACTACTGTTTCTTCTTCTCCCTCAGCGCCTGGGTCTCCACCATCATCATAGTCTTGACATAACACTGCAATTCAACACCTCTCATTACTTCACATCACATCACTGAAGAGGATACAGTGGAACTTGAAGGGTAACGTGTGTAAAGGTGTGTATGAAAAGTGAAACACACACATGGAGGCAGTTATTCATGCGGGGATCTCCTGAGCCTAGTTTCTAAAACAACATGTGCAGCTGAGCAGAATAACTGTCAGATCGCACAGGAACTTAACACTTCCGCGTACAAGATTTCAAGCAGTTGTTACAAAAACAATCTGTTGCAAAATTCACCTATTGGGCCGCGAGAAGTAGGTGGAGATACTCGCCTTGTTGAGCAATGTGCTCCCAACAAAGCTTTTTCATGCTGTACAAGATTTCACTTTGTATTAGTGTTTTTTTTAAAAAAAATGCTTATTTTCACCACCCTTCTATTCACAACTTTTTCTCGAGTGAGGGAAACATTTTTTTTCACAAAGTGGTGTGTGTGTGTGTGTGTGCACAAGTTTAAAAAGGAAAAAGGGTCACTTATGCAGATCTTAAGTCTCAGAGAACAGTTTCATTTGAAATGCAGGAGGGAGTACATTTCTAAATATGACATAGTTTTGACAAAAAGTGGATTGAATTAAGATGAAAGGCCAAACCGGAGCACAGATTTTTAGTGGTTTCGGGTCCCCAAGCTGTGCGGGTGTTTGTTATATTCATTATAAAAGAACACACATTTAAACAGTATCTATAATCAATATTTAACACCCTTTATCTGCAGTCAAGAGGTAAAAATTACAGCCACAATGTGAGACTAAAGCTCAGAAGAGAAAGCAGGGAGGAGACAGGAAAGTGGAAGTACTCCTTTCTCCTGTGTGAATTCAGAGACTATAAAAAAAAAAAAACTTTCAGTCTTACCTGTCCCAGTCAGTGCGCTCAGTAGAAGCAGAAGAAGAAGAAGAAGAAGAAAAGGGGTCTTTACCCGGGGGCCTCTCATGCTACCAGACCAGGAGGCAGACATAATGCCATTGTGTGCCCGCTTCCTTCTCGACTGTCACAGCATCATACTTCCTGATCTGACTTAACATGTTAAATGGAAAAGAAAAAAAAGAGAGAGACTGACACACACACACACACACACACACACACACCCTCAGACTCACTCAGATAACTCACTCGGATGTGATGCAATCAAGTTGTGTGCTTGTCGCCACAAGTCTGACGGCTCCACAGCCTGCAGTACAATCACATTCCTGCCGGTGAGGTATGCAGCCCTGCAGAGTGAAGGGGGGGAAACGCTGAACAAACTTTAAAGAAGGAGAGAAAAAACGATTTGTATGAACTCAGTGAGTGCCAGCTGGTCGGGTATCTCTTGAAAGAAGCACGCTCTTGCTGTGGCTTAAAATAAACTCGGAGGCTGTGAATTTGCTGCATATTTGTTTGCTGATCAGGATCATAAGTCAGTCTTTGTGGTGAAACGCTGATCATGAACATGGGGGTCATGCTATTATGATTATCTATGGGCAAAGGCTGATGGCCTACTTTACAAAAAAGGGCTCCACAATTGCTTCCTCATCTAACAGCTGCAGCATGGTGGGTGCAGGTTTGAATGCGAAGGCGTTTATGATTTCAATCAATTGTGACCATTATCAGTTTATCAGTGACATTTCATGGCACTTCCTTTGCATGGTAATCTGTTTGCTAGAAGATGCTTTGGCATTATTTGGTGATTCTTCAGTGACATAAAGAGCAAAGTAACTGGATACATATCCTCTGTGAGAACAAAACTATGATGTCAAACTCAGTTTAGTTTATCGTCCCAGTTGAATATGAACAACAACCTTTCTTTGCGTGTAAAGCCTCCTCTACAGTCTGATTAGAAACCGGATATACAACAAAGACATTTCTGCTAATCAGATGTAAACAGATATCTACATGAAACTCCTAAAATAAAAAGTCGTCAGACAAAAGCAGTTTTGTTTGCAGATCAGCCCGATGTGCTCACATCGTCGAACATTAGTGGACAAACTACTCGGACTACAAACAGAAACCAGAGTACCAAAATCTTCTTTTGCATTTATGTGTAGATATCCCTTTTTTGGAGATTAGGATCAATGTGACAAGTGCCGTAATGTTTGTAGACCTGAAAAGTGCTATATATATACACAAACCTATATGGTTTATTATTACCATTATTACCATTGGATGTTGTTGCTGTAAAAGCAGAGAAAAGCAAAGAAGAAAGTGCAATCTCAACATGTTTGAAAAGCTGGAATTAATGACTAGATTTCACCCTCTGATTGGTCAGTTCTGGTCTGCAGGCCTTATGTTTGGGGGTTAGCATGCTAATATTTGCTAATAAGCACTAGAGAACGAAGGCAGATGGGAATGTGAGTGCCAGTTCACTTCCTGGGCACTGCTGAGGTACTGAACCCCCTAACTGCAGGCCATCACTCCACCATCCCTCCACATTTGCACGTCTGTGAGCACTTTGTGCATGTGTAGTTGTATTTTGGGTAAAGTATATGTAAAAACTTCAGTGAAAAAAGAATTTCCTCTAAAGGGGGATCAATAATCAAGTATTCAAAAAGTAAAATCAAGTAATCAAGTATCATAAATGTCTGGACCATGGCAATCCACCCAACTGACCCACCCATCCCCACAAAAAAAAAAAAAAAAAAAGGAAAAACAAAACGTCATAGTGGTGCTAGGGGAAAAGTCAGGGGATCTCCAGAGTCAGCAGGATTCATCGTGACTATTCATCCGACAGTCGTTGAGGTATTTCAGTTTGAATAAACAAATCCAGCCCTGAATACTCGCAGATAACGTGGCTAAAAATAATGCAAACACTGTCTAAGAAGCCACACTTGATAAAAGCATTACAGGCTGTAACAAACAGATTCAGTAACAGGCAGTTTACTGATGTTGTTTAATGAATTAGCTGTAAGTCGTTACTGAGAACAAAATTTTGGTTGCCAACTTGAAAAAAAAGGCAGATGTTGATCCTGTTACTTTATTTATTATTAAAGTTGTTAATCCATTAATAAACGCTGATAGGATTCTCATGTTTCTAATGAGCCATCAAGTCTGTAGTTATAGACAACACAGAGGTCCAAAGTCGTCTTCACTTACTGAGGAGACTGAGGTCCTTAGTAGTGTCCTGGACTGCCCCCTAGACTCCATAAAGGAAGTGGGGGAGAGGAGGATGTTAGCAAAGCTGACATTTGTCATCCTTTGACCTCCCTCATGAGACTGTGGAGGCCTTAAACAGCTCCTTCAGCAACAGACTGCTACTCCCACCATGTAAGAAGGAACTCTGCCACAGGTCAGACTTTTTAACACCAGCATGACTTCATGACTTTTTTCTATATTTCTTATATCTGAGTAATTTCTTAACACCCTTGTGTGTACGAGCTGCTATAATAAGATAATTTCCCTAGTGTGGGATCATTAAAATCAATCTCATCTTATCTGAAGATCTGAATGAACATAACGTTAAAACATTTGGCTCGGAGAACACGAGCACTGAAAGACATTTTTCTGAAGAACCTCGCTTTCTGATCCTTCTCGTCTGCGACAGAGAAGACAGATCACACTGTATGAGTTCAGTGGCTTCTCCTGAGTCATATGATGTGAGTCAGCCTGTTAATGGTGAAACTCTCCTCAGTCCACACAAACTTGCTTCATTACCCAGAGTTTGATGACATGTGATGTTTCAGAAGATGTCGAAATTGTTTTTATTATTGTGATAGACGCATTTCTGGGACTCTTTTAAACAGAGGCAAAAAAGTCTGTACATCAAGTACTATGTATTTTATGCTGCTTTACTTATACTCCACCACAATCCAGAGAGAAATTTTCTTTTTAAACATTTATTTCACAGCTACTGCAAACAGAGTGACACCAGAATATAAAAAAGTGACAATCTACAGATGTCGTTTATAATACAAAATGACGACACAGAGACATTTTTTCTGCGTCAGCAGTTTTAATTGACGCTTCGATAAGCTCATTAGACATCTTTAGTGTACCAGGTTCTCTGGAAAGGTGTGAGGAAACTCCCTTGTTGGACATGTTTCTTTTTCGGCGCCTGTTGGCATCAATTTAGTTATGAAGAAATATGAGATCACTTCAGACGTACGTGTAATTTCCTGTTACACAAAAGTAAAATGACAACATGCGTAGTGTCTGCCAGCAGTATCCTGACACCTAAACATCAAACCGGTCCGAGACTGTTAAAACATCTAATTAAAACAAGTGTGGCCGTTATTCTGCTCCCACAATAACCTCCACTCTTTCTGTGAGATTCAGGAACTCACAAGAGGTTTGACACTTATGTTTGGTTGATCCTAAAAAGCTGTTGGATGAGTTTTAAGTCAGGCCAGTTAACTTAACAACAAACCAAGAAATTTCTTTATGGAGCTTTTTTTTTGTGCACCATGACCATTGTCATGTTGAAAACTGTTCACACAAATCAGCCAGTTTGGACCACAGAACTATAGAAAACAGCCCTGGGTCAAAAGGATCTGTGGATGGTATGTGTCCACATACTTTTGGCTGAAAGTGTTGGTCTCATTTCAGGTAATATATGACAAATAGTGGGAGGGAAAAAAAAAAAAAAAAAAAAAAGCAAAATTGTTGTTAGTTAAAATAAGACAAACCGACTGTTTCTCGACTTTATTTGATCGTTTTCACAGTTGAACCAATGAAAGCCTGGAGGTGCTGGAGGCGTCTGACTGGTCCCAACTGGTCTAACTGAAGCAGTTTGAACAGGACTGATCAGTGTAACCATCTCAGAGCATGCACGTGTACAGGTTATCTTTTAATAATACCACATACAAACAATGTTTATAAAATGTAGTCAGTTTAGTTATTTTATAACTAAAGAAGGTGATGACATATCCTGTTAAAAACCCAACACGTCGCTGTCCAAACCACTATTGTACGTAACAAAAACACAAAAACACAAACATTTTTTTTAACATGTTACTTAATAAAAAAGTTGTTTTTTTTTTTTTTTTTTTAAAGATATCTTTTGGCCTTTTTGAGCTTCATTTGGACTCGAATCCTGGGCCGCCGTGGCAAGGACCGAGCCCTTGCACATGAATAATACAGATTTAAGTTCCATATCACCTCAACATGAAACTACAATTAAAACTCAGTGCAGAGCACAGGCAGCAGCAGGCGAAAGACCCAAATGTAAAACAGGCTGACTGGTGCAGTTCACTGATTAATTATCTTACAGGCAGGTGTTGGTAGGCATGCAGGTACAGGTACTACTTGACAGGCAGGCAGGTTCAGGTCCATGTCCAAGCGAAAGTGCAGAGTCAGATTCAGGCTGCTTGAAAACTTGAAAAGTACAAGCACATGGTGAACTGGGACAAACTGTCAAATGAGGTGAAGCTGGTTTATAAGATGACTGACTGACGAGGGAAGGGAGAACAGGTGAGCAGGTGAATGAGGAAGTCCAGGTGAAAAAGCCTGGGGCCATCTGGTGGACAGATAGAGAATGGCAGTTTAATGGTTTTCAGTAGGAGGGAATGTGCCTGAGGGCGAAGACAGGGAGGAGGAATATGACACAGTTTACTTTTTGTTAGACAGTGGTCACCCCTCAGTATAATGCAGTCCAACACCACTTCAAACTACAACCTCAATAATAAAAACATATTGTTAAGAGAAAGAGAGAGATCTGCACACATTCATGTCCCATCAATGCATTTTAAAAGGAAGTTTCTCCTTTCCACTGTTGCCAAGTGCTTCATCCTGTTGGATCTCTGTGAATAATATAAAAAAGAGTAAAGTCTAGACCTGCTCTAAGTGGAAAGTTTCATGTCCTGTAGCTTGGCCTGCTTCTTCTAACAGTAATTCAGAAAATCTGCCAAAGGCCAACCTGTAAATGCTACAAAAGATCACATCAATGTCCTTTTATTTATCTAGCTCGTCTGTTCCAGAGGCTGTTTTTTTTGACAGGCACTGCGCTTCACAGCAGAAGCCATACAAAATGCAAAATCATCGATTGCTAGACCGTGACCGTGTGGTCTGCTCAGTGCTGAAGATCAACTTGTTGCCTCTTTCCACTGGCATAAACAGTTTATGCACAGCTGCGAGGGGCAGACTCACATTACTGTGACTCTCTATGCTGCTCGCTGCTCACTTTGTACAGTGTTTAGTTGACTGACTCAGGGACTGTCAACCCTCATGCATTGACCGTGAGACCCATGCAGCTCACACGCCACGCGTCCATTAACCTGCAGATTCATATTTCTTTCCTCTTGATGGTCCGATGAGTTTGCTTCTACACGTTGCAACAGGAGACTGTGAATCACTGCTTTGAAACCACCTCTGACATAAACAGTAACAGCAAAACAGTTCAGCTAAGAGCTCTTACTCTCTCTTCTAATTCTAGGCTGACTTTCTAGTTTGATAATGATTTGTTTGTTTTCTGGACAAAATGTTCAAAAATGCAGGATTTATTTATGTATCTTTGAACTATTTGTTTTCCACACCATGTTCCTGTATGTGGCTGCTTACCAACCCTCAAATACAGGAAGAGATTTGATGGTAATTCACTTCTCCATCTCTGTTGTGTGTCTCTGTGTGTGTGTTCATTCAGTTATTAGTGGTGTGTGTGTGTGTGTGTGTGTGTGTGTGTGTGATATGTTGACTGCACGAGCAGTGTTTAGGGGCCACAAATGAAATCTTGCTGTTCTTCCTATCACAGTTTGAAGTTAAAATTTTAACCAACTTGTCACAAGTTTAGTCATGACAGGTTTTATTCTAATATTTATATAATAAAAGAATCCAAATATTTAAAAAAAAAAAAAAAAAAAAAAAGAAAAACACTTTGCTTGTGGATTTTTGACGCTTTGAAGCCCGGAACGATTTATTTTCTCTGCGAACTCACCCGGACAAAATTTGAAGACACTTCCAGTTCCGGTGCAGTTGTCAACAGAGCAGCAGCACGCGTGTTCCCAGTGAAGATGGTGAGACTGGCGCTCTGTCTGTCTGTTATTGATGTTTACAGCTGTTTTAACAGCCAGATAAATTATTAAAACACATAAATTTGCTCCTGTTGTTATTTTTCAGCCGAAGGTTCAAAAAGGAAAAGCGCCGGAGAAAGTTGTTCACCCGTTCAGCCGGAAAGCTGCTTACCTCGCCCGAGAAGAGATCAGACTGAAGAAGAAGGAAAGGTGCGTGAGTGTTTCTTTACCAGCTTTGAGAAAACATTCAAAAACCTGTTAGCTCACTGACAAACATACTGTAAACAAACGGTGGTGGAATATCTTAAAGTAGAAGTACCACAATGCCAAAGTACTCCATTACAAGAAAAGGTCCAGTATTTATAATACTTGAATAAAAGTACACTGGTATTATCAGCTAAATGTACCTGAAATAGGCCGTTATGAGTAAAAAATACTTGTGACTGATATCACAAATGACAATACTGTTGTTGTTGCATTAATACTCATGCAACAACAATGTGTAAACAAATGTGTATTTGTCTCCACTGAGGTGGAGCTACTTCTTTATAGACAGCATAAAGCTCTGAAGGGTCACAAGAAAAAATCTAAAAAACACAAAATTAGTTAGACAAGTCATGTGACAAGCAGCTCCCTAAAAGTGTCACTCAGTGGGTCGCCTGTGGCTCAGGAGATGGAGCAGGTTGTCCATTAATCGGTGGTTTGATCCCCGGCTTCCCCAGTCTGCATGTTCTGCTCTGAGTGTGAATGATGAACTCCGTTTGGAGGAGCAGTGTGTGACAGTGGTGTGAAAGGTGCTATATAAGTACAGTCAGATCACAAGTTGGGAACCGCTGCAGTACTTGAGTAAT
Source organism: Protonibea diacanthus (assembly GCA_028641955.1). Classification (NCBI taxonomy): domain Eukaryota; kingdom Metazoa; phylum Chordata; class Actinopteri; family Sciaenidae; genus Protonibea; species Protonibea diacanthus. Next base: position 9,541,614 of record CM053977.1, read on the forward strand.
GGTACCTAAAATAAGGACTAAAATCTGAGAATCTTTTCTTTGTTGTTTACTCCTTGTTGATGCTGCAGGCAGAAGAATGACAAAGCAACTCGTCTGAGCGGCGTCGGTAAGCAGCTTGTTTATCATTCATATCGTACATAATCGCTGGCTGTGAAGATAAAACAGCTCTCCATTAAAGATCTCTCTCTGTTATTTGTCTTTCAGGTGAGAAGCTGTTGTGGTTTCAAGCACAGCTGGATCCAGAGAAGACTGCCTACACAAGAAAAGATGCCTGTGAAATCATCGAAAGGTTTGTTTTTGTCACTCGTCACTGCATCAGAGTATCTGCATGTAAAACGTCTGACTTGTGCGTGTGTTACAGCAGCATTGAGGTTGCTTTTTCTCGCGTGTATTCAGGTACCTTCAAAGGTTTGACTCCGAACTTGAGCAGATTGAGCTGATGAACGGGATCAAAGGTCGGCAGGGTCGTCTTCACGGTGCCAGAGAGGCCGTCATCAAACAGACCATCGAGCGAGAGCGAGCACAATATGAGGGCGTCGGATTGGGTAAGTCCTTATCATATAAATACAAACACACACGTGCTATGAACATACACACAGTCATGATCCTTCCATGATCGTGTGCTTTGTCCTCCTCAGAGATGCCAGACATCATCAATGGAAAGCATCTGAAAACATTCAGGTGAGAAGATTCAAATCACAGCTTCAGTTTTCTGTTTCTACAATTTAAAGATTTGAGAAGTAGCCGTCATTATTCAGCTTCAATTATATAACCAAATGCGACAAACATCGATAAATAAATGCTCATCAACATCCTTTGATTTATCTCTGCAGGGAGTGGACCGGTGATCTGAAGAAACTTCCTAATATTAAACTACGGAAGGTGTCAAATAAAGGTTTGGAAACAAAAAACGAAGAAGAGGAGAAAGATGAAGCGGAGGTCGATAATCAGGATGATGAAGATGACTTGGATGATGAGCAGGTGGATGACGCGGTGCTGATGTCGGACTAACATTGAGGCTCCGTGGAAAAAGACTTTTTATAGAAAAAAAGTGTGTTTGTGTGCTCATGCGGGGAAAAATGCTGCTACTCCATGACTGTCCAGAAGGTGGTGCCAAACTCGCAGATGAACTAAATTTTTTATCTGTCTTCTCCTTTGAAGTCGCTCAGTAACTTCACACCAGTGAGGGGTTCTACATTCATTGTTTATTGCACAAACAGATACCGTATGTAACCTGAAATTTGATACATGATTGACATAGAAAAATGGCTCTGACAAAGATGTTGAGTGCTCTCATGTTGTGCTGGACATAAGACACGGAGAAAATAAATCTTCTGTGATGTGACAGTGACACTGGTTTTAAAAAGAACCTGTAGAAAAGTGGACACGTGTAAACAAGAGTCACCATTTTGTAGATCGACTGGTCGGTCACTCACACAGTGTGTCGAGTCCAATGTAAAAACTTTACCGGATGGCAGCCATGAAAGCTCTACTGACATCAGTGTATAAATAACGGGACCTCGCAGAGCAGGATCACGTGAAGCTGCAAAACATCATAAACCACTGCGATACGTGAGATTTACTATTTTAAGAAATATTCAAAACTTTCCTATGATGGTAAATAAATGTTTCAGTTTCAGACTGAGCTAAAGATCATGTTCAAATAATTGTTTCTTTTCTGATCACGTCTGAGTCTTTGGTGTCTGAAGACCTGATTGTCCAGGAGGAGAGTGAAGGCCTCAGTATGCTTCAAACAAAGATTGTCGAACAGCATCTGCAAACCCACTTTCACATACGCCCTCTTCAGGTGTGTGGAGGTGTAAAAACAGGCAGGATATGATGATTTCCATGTCAGCGACTACCTTGTCTTGTATTTAATATTTAGTGGATATTAACAGCTGAGAGAGGTTGGATTTAATCCCTGAGCCTCTGTACATGGGGAGCACCCTCTACCCTCTACCAGGTGAGCCAAACGGTGCCCCGACACCAGGTTTGTGGTGAGTGCAGCCATTTGGAACACCTGCAAAGGAGGCTGGAACACTAGAGGGATTACATAGCGTGTCTAGCTTGGGAACATGTCAGGATCCCTCAGGAGGAGCTGGAATGTGTTGCTGGGTAGAGGAACGTCTGGAACGCCATGCTAAACCTGCTGCCACCGAATAGGTGCACGGAAATGAAAATGGATGGTAGGTATTCGGGGAAACTATGAACACTTATATCAAGACGTCTTGTTTTATGGTTCGTTTGAAACATACTGAGACCTTTAATAGCATCCACGGGGTGTTCACACCTTTAATTTGTGTTAGTGCAGTTTGAGAAAGTGCATACAGGAATAAAACACTCAATATATACCACATGACTACAGTCTTAACAGATGTTTCCTGCTGATGGCTTTGTTTTCCATCTCCTCACCTCCTCTTCATTTCATGGCCTGCCACGTTCTTCCTTTTGCACGTTCAACTTCACAGCAGCCCTTCAGCTTTTCAGTTTTTCTTGATCACTGAAGGTCTTAGTCAATATTCGTCCATTGTGTGTCGAGATCAGTAATCACAGGAGCTGAGATGAACAACACTAAAACACTATGAGTCTAAACCACACTGTGCTCACACCAGCTTGTGTTGTTGGATGAGTAAAGGTGTGATTCAGCGCTCTGAGCGAGGAGGAAAATCAGTCAGACGGGGTTTTGTGTCGGTGCCACCGCGGCCTCCACTGACGTGTCTGAGTCCATCTGTGCTTCTGGAGCCGAGACCGGAGCCGGACTGACCGGGACCGCGACAGTTTCGTGCCTGCCGTTGGTGAGGCCGCTCTGCCGGGCCTGAGAGTTGTGCAGGGCTTTCTCGGGGCAGTTCTGCACTGTGATGATGCGGTTGAAGGCCTTGAGGCGGCGCCACAGCTGCAGGTAGACTTTACATTGGATGTACATGAAGATGAGGCCGCCTGTGAAGCCTATGGCCACCACGATCAGCTTGGTCCAGAAGGGCCACTCCAGAACTCCAGCTGAGGACACAGAGCGGCTGTAAGTCAACCTGCAGGACGTGTGATGGATCATGATGATTGTTGTGTGCAGAGCTGTGCTTACCATGCGAATAGTACTTGATAAGAGAAACTCTCCAAAATTTCTCTGCAATCAAGAGTGAGTGTAACTTCTCTGAATAAACATACTCTATTCTATTATTTATAAAATACAATTAATATATATATTAATGTTTATTAATATATATTAAGTGTTTTCTGCCTCTAACTTTAGGTACTATATGAGAATACGGATACACTATGACCACAGCACAGCACAGCACACCAACAACAAACACAACAAAGAACATAAAGCACTGCAGGGTCTTTTTCTCTTCAACCATGATGTTGGTTTTGCACATTAAAGCTCAAGTATTCATGACTGAAACTATTCTTGATTGATATGTTTACATCAGTAAAGTGTCTGAAGCTGCTCGTAGAGACTTCAACCTTCAGTCAAATGGATGGTTTCATCTTATGGCAATGAGATTTTGAGCACTGAAAACCAACGTGGCTGTTCTTGTGAGAGTTGTGTTCGTATCGTTTTTCTGGATTTCATTTTTGAACAGTTTACAGGAGCTCTTGATCTTGTAGGAAATATTTTTTTTTCTCAAATCTTAGATGTTAGAATTTCTGTGAATTTATCAGAATTTCAACTCAACAGCACTGTAATGTCATTATAATATAATCTACTGCCATATATGATTATTCCAGAACATAAAAACACAGGTAAGGCTTCATTTTGAGGGATCAAAATTTGATTTGACAACATGTGTTATAAGATATGTCTTCACTGCAGAGCTGGACCGCTAATGTGCAGAGGGACACAGTACGTTTATAAGCTGGGAGGTAAAAGTCCTTTTCACTAGTTTTACTAAATTTACAGAAAACAAATACAACAAGCGATTTCACAGGAAACTTCAAAATCACATCACCAGAGTCAGACGGTGTAAAGATCAGCAGGTTGAAGGTACCCTGTAGAGTTTCTGTTTGCTTGTTTGAGGATGCACAGGTGTGGATGGTATGTGCCAAAGATTTGCAGATTGCAGTAAGATTGTAATTATATATGATGATAATGATAATATATGTAAATACTTGTGTCTTCACCCATCTGTGACACGTCTGTGACGTCATCCACAGAGTTTCGAAGAGCTGTTTTGAAAAAAAAAAAAAAAAATCTGTGGCTCTGTCCGCCACCATCTTGGCAGTCCTGCCTCTGCCGCCTCCCAGCTAATCTAAAAATTGGCAAAAATGTGGATCATCAGCGGACCTGAGGTGGGCTGAATGACGCCTGGGTGTTCAAACAAGCCATCTGTGACGGCACACACCTGTCAATCAAAGCGTCCACGCTGTTATTTCTGCATAACTTTAGGCTAATTAATAAAAAAAAGTTAGTACAGTTGTCATGAACGGGGAAATCGGCTATAGAGACCAAGGCCAGGCTGTAAACATGTTTATTTCTGCTGTGAAGTTGGACATTTTAACATGGCGGCTTATGGGGATTGTCTTGCTCTGTAGCCAGCCTCAAGTGGATCTGCAGTTTTTGGCACTTCAGCATTGGCTGTGTACGATATATTTAGGTGAGAAAATGTAAACGTGAAAGCGTCATTTAAAAAAACTAAAACTCTTCATGGTACCTTCAATTTGGATCATAATGTTTCGATCAAATATGTTACTCTGCATGTCTCTGGTATGTGACAGAAGGTACTGTGGGGAAAGTACTTACCGTTTTTCCCAATTCTGATCTCTTCCATGGTTCTCTTGACCAGAACGTAGACTGACCACAACATACAAACTATTGCTATCAGGTGAAATAACACCGAACAGAAGATCTTCCTCTTCTCGTTCTTCGTCATGTTTAACTTCTCCCACTGGAGGACGCAGAGACGGTGTTGGAGAAGGGACGAGAGGCGTCATTGGTTGGGGGTGAAGGAAGAAAAACGGTGTTCATTATCAACAACAGCTCGACAGGTCAGAGCTTTGCGTGAGATTGAAGAGCATGTGCGTACCTTGCGTAAAGGTTTGAGCTTCGTCTCCATGATGAAGTCGTACTTGCAGAGTTCACAGCAGCGAGTGTCCGAGGATTTGATCCACTGGTTGAGACAGGCCTGGTGGACGAAGCTCAGGCTCCCCGTGCAGCGACAAGGCATTATCAATGGGTACTCGTCATCCCCCTCACAGTGGCAGATCCTACACACACACACACATCAGGACAGGTATGAACATGGTCTGTGACCATAAGGATTTCCCTTTATGGACAGTAAAGTTAAAGGTGAACTTGAACCTGATGCTGATAGATGATTAAAGCTCATACACACTCACACACACTGACCTGCAGACCTCCTGCTCAGAGTCCTCAGAGCAGGCCTGTGCTGTGCCTCCATTTACTCTGCAGTGTGTCTGTGGTGTAGGTACTGACATGTTCCCACCCCCTGACCCCTTCTCCTGGTATCTCTTGGTGATGAGCTCCTCTCCGTCCTCCACCAATGAGGAGCTGCCTTCTTGGCTGTGTGACTTGCAACTCTTCTCTTTATCTCTGCTCTGTGAGCCTTCCCTCTGTGAAACGTGGCTGTCTCTCTTCATCGAGGCCCTGCTGCTGTGCCGCTTCTTGAGGCCTCCGGCGTCCTCCACCAGAGGCTGGTTCTCCTTCATGTCGTCCGAGCCCACAGACTGCAGCTCCATGACCTCTGTTTTGTCTTTCCTTCCTTTACCCCCATTCAGCCCATCCCTCTCTTGGCTGATTCCTCTGCGGCGGTGCACTCTTCGGGCTTTCTCTTTGCTCCAGCTGCGGGCCTCGCGCCACGTCTCATCCTCAGATGTAGAGTCTAACTGTGGGGCCCCTGTGCAGCGGAGGCGAGGCGGGAGATCTCTCCGGTCCTTCGAGGGCCGCTCCCTCTTCTCCCCTCGCTCGCTCCGGTCAGAGCTGAGGCTGCGGTCGCTCTGCTCCTGTTTGCCGATGGTTTCCACACAGTTGAGGGCAGAGCAACTGCTCCTCTTGCGGCGGTGGCGCCGCTTCACCTGCTTCTTCTGGACCTGAGCTGACGAGCTCAGAGCTGTGCTGGTGACTGTCATCGCAGACGTGTGCGTGTGCTTGTTGTGTTTGTGAGATTCAGAAGCATCCTCCTCTAAACGGGGCAGCTGGCTAGAACTGGACACACATACACACACAAACACACACACAAACACACAGATGGAGATGTGTAAAAATAAAATGCAACAAACAAGATGGAAAAGACACAAACGTGATGACATTAACTAAACAAATCTTGGGGTTGAGATATCTCACAATGAGGTGAACTAGATTTTATCTGTGACATTTGTCTTCATTTCTCTCAGTAACACTTTCTAGAAATAGGTCGACGCTTTGAGCATCAATCTATTCAGCTCCACTGTAATTAAGAGTATCTCTTCTATGTCTAGCAATGTTACAGCTACAACTAGCACTCTTAATGCTGAGCTGTACTGGTGACTTTGTATGACAAATAAAACTGAAAAGTGAAACTTCCCCATTAACAGAGCGGTGACATATTTCTACATGGAAGTCAGCAAAATAGCCAAATATGGATGAGATGCAGCTCTACAGGTTAAGCGCTACGTCAGCTTACAGAAACAACATGTTGAAATTCAGCATATTTTTCCCGATCCATGTTAAAAACAGTAAGGTAACTGTTCTTAGAAACTCCAACCAGCTGAAAACTATGTTGGTGGGACAGATGTGTCATTCGATACAGATTTGTAGGGTGATACTTCCACAGAAAATGGATGATGAAGCAACAAAAACGATGGTTTAGTCTGATCATCAGAAGAGCACAGGGTGAACATGCTATGCCGTACCATCACCAGTGTCCGTACTGCTATCAAACAGAGCATCCTTTCAGCTTTAACAACGCTGCACTGAGCAAGTCTGCGTGACGACCAGTGGATATAATAAGCTGAAGGATCCCATTTCTGCAATCAGCCATCTTCCTCTCATTGATTGCGCTATGGGAGCACCATTGGATTTCACCATCCATTTTAATTTTGTTAATGCCTTCGGGGTGCAGCAGACCATACTAATTGAGACTCCCACTCGGTGGAGAAGAAGCTTTAAACTGTGCCTGTTAATATCATCGAGAGAACTGTGGCTGCTCTGGAGCCGTGCTTTAAGAGAGATATTTAAGGGACATCGGCCACTTTCTGCTCATGTAACTGTAACTCTGGGTCTGACTAACTAACCTGCATATGTCCTGAGAAGACGGGGTGATTGATGTTCTTGCTGTGGTTAGTCCTGTTGTGGAGTTGCTAGCCTGAAACAACAAACAGACTCAAATTAGCTTCCATGCTGCTATGCAAGTACAACAATCTGTTTTCACGCACCTCCTAGTGACCACATAATCAAAATAATGATGAATATTCATGAATATTAATTAACTCATAGTAACTTTGAATGTTTCTGTATTTCTGGTTCGACCTCCACCAACCCCCTGAGGCAGAACCAGAGGGTATTTGAGAGAGTATTTTTACATTAGCTAGTTGTTCATTTTTTAAAATGTGGTGGTGACTGGTGACGTATTGAGCTACAAGTAAAGATCATCTGTGGTTATATCACTACAAGCAGCCCTTCCACATCATACATAGTTATTTGATTCCTAATTAATATGACAGAATATTAATTAGAGGAGCTTAAAGCATCATTTTATGTCTCATGAGTTGTACAACAGTGTGTACTTAGAGCAAACTTGTATTGATCTGTCAGTAACACTTCTGGCATTAGCACATTCTTGCACATCACATTCTGCTCGGATAGAGGCTGCCGCCCTCTGAACTGTGACCTTGATATCGGCCCTTTAAGCTCTCTGATATTGAGCGGTTACCTTAGAGATGTTGCTGGATCGGCTCCCCGAGCGCCCGGGGGCCTTCCTCCCCTGCTGAGAGAAGGAGAGACAGAAAATCATTAGAGAACACAGACGAGTATGTGATGCTTTAATGGCGTCTGAGAGAGTATTTATGCAGTACACAACATTAAACATCTCAGCTTAGCATTTGTGTGATCTGCTGCAGAGCAGCAGCTAAGAATTATTTACATCATAAAATAATCTATCAGGAATTGCATTAATATTTAATCATTGATTGATTGATTGATAGATCATTGATGATTGATATTGATTTATATATATGTTCTATGAAGCCCAAGCTGATGTCTTCAACTGCCCTGTTTTGTAAGATATTATATATCTTCACATTTGAGCAGCTGTAACAGAGAATATTTTATATATTTGCATATTTAAAAAATTGTAGCAGTTCATCAGTCATCAGCATTCTTGGATATCTTGTTTTTCTGTCAATCAACTAATTGCTTAATAGGCTGATAGTTTCAGCTCTAATCTACTGTCAGTTTAATTTTGTCTCCTAAAGTTTCTACATTACAAACAGTATAAAGGCTGAGAACAGATTTTCAGTTGTAAGCTCTCCTACAAAAGCCTATAAATAAAGAAATATGAGAAAATGTTATGTTGTTTAAGTAACTTAGATAAACTGGCCAAGCTAGATGCTTTAAATTAGCAATAAAAATAAAAAAAAATACTTAAATTAAACAGATCGCCTATGTGTTCTATATTATAGATTCAGTCTATTTGATTGGTTAAAATCCAGCATCAGGAGTCATGCGTGGACACGTCCTTGTTACTTCATATTGACCCAAGCTAATGCCAGACAATCCAATTAAATGGTCGTCCTGCTAAGTGTACAAGACACCGCTCTGCAATGTGCCTCTATTTAAAGCAAAGTAATAGCACTTTTTCTAGACCTTCCTAGAGTGTTGACTGCTTGAACTCATCTGCTCGACCATGAACCCTCAGACATCTGTGGCCTCATTAACTACCTGCAGTATCCTACACATAATTCCAGGAACCAGCGGCCAGTGCTGCTGAGGAGTTGCAGAGTTTTAACGCTCTCTTATATTTGAATCACGTGTTTACAAGTTATGCTCCAGACGCCAACACACTCAAACCAGGTCAGCTTACAAGGGACAACATATGCAATTTTAAAACACAATATGTATTTAAAGCAGAGTAAATACCTACCAAACAAGCCAAAACAGTAATAATTGTCATTTTGCCTAACAGCACCTCTGAAGCTCATTCAGTTGTGTCTCTTCTTAAGTTAATTACTCTTGTTTTAAAATGTGAAATAAATAGATGCAGGCAGAGTAACAGCATTTCTAATAAGTTTTTTGGCCCTAAAACTTCAAAAATCTTTTGGCAGTTGCTGACTTCACACTTCCTTTGTTGTGGGTTGTGAAAGCTATAGTTAGAAACTACCAGATTTATCAGAAATTGCAACAAGAGTTCTCCTCCTTCTCCTCCTTTATACAAATCAAATTTTCCTACATAACCACTTTCATCTTCAGCCACACTGTTCTCTTCTGTTATTCCAGACAGTGGAAACACACCTCTAACTTCAACTGTGAATGTATGCTCATGTATGAATGAGCTATGTGTGAAAATTAGTTTCCATCACATACACACACACACGCTGGCCCAACATTAATCATACCATGGGAATAAATAGGTCAAGCTGACACCCACTCCAACAACTGTTTGTTGTTGGAGTGGGTGGGCAGTGGAAAATTAAGTGAAGCATACAATAGAGTGAAAGGTGTAAAGGTAAAGGTTAAGGTAAAAGTGTTTTCCTTTAAATGTTCTTATTTCCAATAAACCCTTAACTTCAGAAGGCAAACCACATCAGTTTGGACCAATCAGCTTCCTCTGAGGGAACTACTGGCAGTTATAGCTGCGGTTTAACACTGTGAAGTGACTGTTTATTCGGAAACAACAATGGTGGCCTAAAGAGGTTAGTGTAGTAGTGGTTCGTTGATCTGAAGTGCCTGCCATTTCCCAAACAGAAAGAAAAAAATGACTTCACAGATGGTTCTGTGTGACAAACTCTCTGTTGTGTCAGGTTAATAAATCCCTTTGTTTGTTTCTCGGTTCTTTCTGACTTCTGACTATCTCAGACATTTCTGATTGGGTCTCTGTGTGTGTGTATTCATACAGAAATGTGACTGATAGTGGATCCTTTTTAATATAAAATAAAATATTCATTTTTTTTTAATGTACATGCCTGTGTTTGGCCTGTGTAGTATAAAGTGTAGAACAATATTTCAAAGACTACAGTTTGGGGAGGATGGTTGCATCTTGATATTATATTTATTATTGTTGTTGGTTTGTCTATTCGGATATTTATGTGTTCATTTAAAAATAAAAAGAGGGAACTGCAAGTGTAAGTCCAAGGTGTAAAATGTTTTATTTTTTAAATATCCAAGGCAACATTTTGACATTATAGTTATCCGTTTAAACAAAAATATAAATTAATTTAATATGTGTATTTATGGCAGCAGAACGACATTTGTGGGACTCAAACTAAACAACAGTGGTCATGTTTATTGTAGTGAAGGTGGCTATGGCACAGAGGAATAAGATATAGAAGGCTTTCACTGGATATTCATTAGATAGAGATTCATGCAGATATTCACTCCTTCATATTCAATCAGTCTTAGTAATAACACAGCTCTGATGGTCTAGGTGCTAACACAAAGGCTCGGCATCTTCAGTCCTTTGGAAGGATGACGGTGTTAAAAAAATCTAAATCTAAAATGAATACAAAATCCTTAATAATACATCTTTTTTTAAAATGTTGGTCTAAAAAGAAAAGAAAATATTTAGTTCAAACTTTATGTTTGTAATGTCTCGTGTGGGTGGCTTTGTTATATTTTTTTATACTTGACATATAAAAAGCAAACCAGAGCTCTGGTGTACCAGCCCACACACAGACACAGTTGTGGGTACACTGTGCAAATCAGTAAAATAAATGAGAGACACTGACAAGTAGAACTGCATCATCTAAGCTGATCAAGGGATTTGCTGATATCCAGGTTTAAATCAGTAGTCACGGTCAAAGCAAACACACTGCAACCTCATCTGGGTGTTAGAGGAGATGGACACATAATGTTGACTTTCAAAACATGGATAAATAATAATGATTCAAAATGGCCCCATAATTAAAGGCATTTTAATTTAGGTGATTTTCCACTCGTTGGCAATTGAATTTCTGAGAAGATATAGATGTTTGTGCCACTTCATCATTTTCATATCAAATATTACAGATAAATGTCAGTTTATTTTATAATGAACTAGTCAGCCATGTGACGTGCAAATATTGTATTGAATAATGTTGGGGTTAGTCAGGTCCACTAACAAATAAATAACAAAATAGTGGTTGTAGTCCTGTAATGAAGTCATAGTCTGGGTATGTAAAGTTATTTTTCTCAGAGAATCTGTTTAGTATTATGTGAACGTTTAAACTAGCTGTGTGGGTACATCAGTACCAGACGTTTGCTTAACCGTTGCAGGCAAGTAAACATCAAATCAATCATAAATATCTCTCACTGTGATAGATCATGACAACCTCTGTAAAGTGACGAGAGGAAAACTCGTTCAATGTTTTTACAGCAAAGCAGAATTAGGACAACAGGGTTAACACACAGCAGACTGATAATGCATCACAGCTGCAAATACCATATTAGACCCAGATGTGTTTTAACATGCAGTGTATATCAGTCTATAGTTGCGTCTATACCATTACTGCACTATAGATTTTCCAACTCTTTAGATCACAACACAACAAAATTTAAAAAGACAAATGATCGATATTATCACGGCAGTTGTAGGCGTTTCAGTTTTGTTTTCTTAACAGGAAATCAAGACTGCACCTACAGTTAGTTAAAGGTTTCACTCACCACCACAAGCAGAAAATCTATAACATAACACCCAGAGTATCCAGAAGAAAAGAAAAACTGACAGGTTTAAATAACAACAAATCACTGCCAACCTTCAAGAACATTCCAAGGAGAGTTTTACACAAAGCAAGTCAAGTTCAAGTGCAGGAGCCTCATATACAGTTCAACCTACAGGTCAGTAAGAAAGCTACATCAAGGATAACATCCTACTGTCACTTACCTGGACGCCTGTTAAGTGACAGTCTTTCTCGCTCTGATGCACAGCAGAGACTTTGGTGAGTCTATGTGTGGACATGTGCATGTTTCTGCAGGATTAAGTGATGCAACGTGGACTACAGGGCTATATTTTGGTTCTGTACTCTGGCTCTGGATCAAAAAACACCTACAGCAACATTTATACAACCAACCATGAAGCTGTAGCTGCTCCTTTTATATCTGGTCACGACAGCTTTAAAGGAACTCAACACCTGGTTTCATATCTTAAGTATTTGTTTGTAACATGTAATATTATGTAATAGTAATTTAGCAAAATAAGAAAAATCAGGGCTGTGTTGTTGTAGTGTCTCCGTGGCAACAACAAAAAAGCCCAGTAACAGTCATCAGATTATGATTCTTCATTGACCAAATCTGATTGGTTCAGAGAAATATGTGACATCACTCATTTCCAAAACGATGAGAAGAGCAAATAAACACAAATACAGATAAATGCCTTATGTAATAAATATGATGAAACAGACAGTATTGGTCTAACTGTGACAGACAACAGTGTCTAAGACATCCAAGATCAATCACTTCTAATAAGATCTTCTCACACTTTCCCGTCAGAAGTTCGTTTTACGTTCAAGTAAACTGCTGTGAACTGTAGCTGTTGTTAGCTAATGTTAGCTCACTTTGAGTTTGTTAGTCAGGCTGTGGACTTTGAACCCAAAGTACTGGGGGAGTATTAGTATTTGTACCACAGGTGTGGAAGTGGAGGTTTTCAGGCCTGTGGTTCTGGACAGGAAGCAGAACAGGAGCTGGGTAAGCACAAAGACTTTCAGTCACTGACAAGAGCTTGGTGAGTTAAAAAGGCTGAAAAAATGATGCCGAGCTGGGCTTCTTGCTTTTGGACTAGTAAGTAATATTAGCTGGCTGCTATGTCTTGTGTTGTTGACCTTGCTTGAGGTTTGGCTGTTAGCAAAGTAGATCATAAGTAATGTAACTGTAACAAATATATGCATACAGCTGTCCATGTTTACAACAGTGGTACTTAAAAAACACACACTTTCGGTAGATTTGTGAACAGCAGTGTGTAGATGGAAGACAGGGCTTACAGATATTTGTCCTCCATCATAACCTCTAATATTCACTAGAACCTTTATAGCCTTTGAGACGTGATGTTGACTGACTGACTGCAGGATTCACCAAATTTTAAGATTCTGCTATGTGATTTTTATATATCATGGATATGATTGGAGACGCCTGGGATGGTAGGAAAAATATGTCAAAATTTCTAAAATGGCCATATTTTAGAGGTGCAGGGAGATGAAATTTGCAATTCCATGTTTTCAACTTATGTTGCAAAGTTGTGTTGTTCCTCTGTCTATCACTTTTATACATAAAAATAAGAAGGTGATCTTAAAAATGTAAGTAAAATTGTTCAACTTTATACTTCAGCTTGGTTACATTTTAAATGTGGACCAAGAATTGGATTAGAAAATTCATTCAGTGTTTCTGTTTATGATATTTATGCTAGATTGTCTACAGTCACTACCACCACAAACACAATGCAAACGCTGCAAAAAGTGTAGATAGAGCACATTAGGACAGTACCGTCAGCAGGCATGTATTGTACATATGTGCTGTCTGAATCTACAGCTGTGCATTGTTGTGTTCTCACCCAACAAATCGACAGGATGAACATATATTTTTGTCTACACAGGTTATTATCAGTAGATAATTGTAGTCTGTAGTCTAATCAAAACCATCCCTACTTAACAAGAGGTTTGCATGCTAATGGTTTAAATGCATACCATGCAGCCACCACATCCTGTGTTTGGTTCCTGCTGGGGTCCTTTGTTGTGTGTTAGAATTCAGTTGCTTAAGTATTTTGAGTTTTTTTCACTTTCAACTGTCAAATACAGGCAAAGGAATAAACAATCAACATGTAGCCTGTGGTCCAGACTTTGGGTCTGCCTAAAAATGTTGCATACTTGTACATTAATTTGGCGTCAATGTACATACGTTACCACTGATGGACTTACTTAGTAGTGGACTTTTTGGTCCCTCTTCACCCATGCCCATTACTGTGTGGATATCAAAGCTAATAGGCCCTGTGCTCTCATAGAGGCATGACACCAGCTTTTCTTTGTGCGGTTAGATAAGCTTAGCATACAGCCAACAAGAGAGAGGTTACAGGCAACATGTCATTCATTAAAGACTTTAAGATGGAGGTCCTGTGGCTACTGTAGGGCAATGAATAAATGGCACAAGAATATTGTGCCAAATATAAGGAAGTGAAAAAACACTTTATAAGACGTAGTCACAAAAACATGTCACCCTATTTATTTCTCTGGCATTTCCTGTTTCCGTTTTAACAAGTAGATTAGTGAAGCTACTAATTGCTAATGCATAGTGCATGAAAACAAAAAAAGACGTTGTACTCTTGTTCATGTCTGGAAGTCTATAAACTATATAGCTTTCATAAGAACTCAATTGTGTGGACCTTGATCCACATCAAATCCTCCCAGCTGTCATACTTATATTACTAGAATACTTTACAGTGTTATGCCTGTGACATAACATGGGGTCATGTAACGTTCTACGAAGTTCTGTGATGTTCTGAGATGTGATATTTTCTGATGTGACATTTTCTGATGAGATGTCAGACTCTATGGAAGGTGCAGTTGAAAGCATTGAATCCCAAGTGAGGGAACAGTGATAAAAGGCTGAGTGCATCCATACTGTGTGTGTGTGTGTGTGTGTGTGTGTGTGTGTGTGTGTGTGAGTGAGTGAGTGAGTGAGTTGAAAAGACTGTCAGCTGATACTGGAGGCTGAGACACATGCACACACACACACACACGCAACCTCCTGCAGAGTCTTCAAGATCAACGCTCAAGGACCAATCAAATGACGTCTACCTTCAAACAGCACAATGAACATCTTAAATCTTGAATTTCTGTAAATTAAAAAACTTTAGTTTTAAGCTTTAACTGTGAAAAAAGACAAAAAAAAAACATAAACCTGCAGATCTTTTAGTGGCACACCAGAGGCTTGAGTACATACTTAAAGGGTCAGAAACTCACCTCAGTCTTGTCTTTGGAGCGAGGAACACTCTTGCCGTTGCTGGCTGTATCCCTGGCTGGAACCACAGTTATCTGTTGTATTGGCATGCTGCTGTTTCCATGCAACGCTCCGGTGTTACTCCAACAGCATTCCCAGCACGCTGCGCCTTCCTGTCCTCCGATCCGCGTCCCTACGTGAGATCTGCTGTCCCATCCACGAGCTGTTTTCGGGGAAAGGAGGCGCTGCTGTGGGATTTCTCTCCTTTATCAGCCCGATCCAGATCATCAAGAGGAACGGCAATGGAACGGGATCGGGTCACCGTGGCAACAGGAAGATAGCTCTGGAGATGGTGGGGTGTGAGGTTGTCATGACGACTGAGAAACTACTCAACAGTGTGCACCAACTCCTCCTTCTCCACCAACACCACCAACACTGCCCTCCTGCTGAGAGAGAGACGGAGAGAGACGGAGAGAGGAAGAGTTGAGATGGAGCTGAGCAGTAAACAAGGAGGCAGGGAAAATGTGTGTTGCAATGACGTGTGTGTGTGTGTGTGTGTGCGTGTGTGTGTCTTTCTCAGAGGGGTGGAGCCAGGATTTTGTCGTGCTTGCTAGGTAATAAGCATACGGTCCATGAGGATTAGGGCTTAGACTAACCTCAATCTCCTCCTCTGACCAGTGGTGCAGCTAATAAGCTTATTCAACTCTTGCACATGGACAGCAGTAACACACACACACACACACACACACACGCACACACACACACACACAGCCTCATTGTTCAGGTACTCCCTGGTGAGAAACAATGTGTTGATAGTTGTTAAGCCACTTCATTTCTTCTGCCGTGTTAAAGGAATGAAGGCACATTAGTGATCTGACTGGCCATGAAGTGACAAATCTGCACAAAGTATAGCAAAACTGATCGGTCACATGCGCGTTTGGGTGAGTGAGGGTGTAATCCTATTTCAAATTGTGCGAGGCCCTGAGGATTATGATTGATATAACTGGGTGACTAAAATGGGTGACTTTAAGTGAGGTGTGGAAGCAAACAACTTGCAGGAAATACAGATTATAAGATGATTGTTTACAGCCCACGTGGATGTATAAAAACGTTGTTACAGCGGCGAAACATGGTCGTGCAAGAACACAGCCCTAAGAACAGATTATTTAAAATACAGGCTTTGCACACAAACCTGCACAGGTGATTTCACTTCGCTCACGAGTGTGCAGGTGTATACAAACTGTGTTTCCCTCCCTAACTCTTCTGTTAGCTTTGTTGCACCAGATTGGGCGGGATTAAATACACCTTAGTCATAGTTATTTGCAAATATGCTATACCACCACTGATAATCTGACATGAGCTCTGCTTCTTTCTTCTTGAGTTTCATAATCAATAAGGTTACACCTTTATCTTCTGGTTCTTTGGTAGATAATGAGTTGAGGACATTCAACAGTTTGTTAAAAGTAGCAGCACTTTGTGGTGGTTTTGTGTTGCCTGTTTTATTTAGTAGTTCCCCTCTGGGTCTTCCCACCAGTTCCTGATTTGTTTCACCTGTGTTGTGTGACGACCCACTCTGCCCTGTCTTCCGGTTCCTGGTTGGATGGCTTGTCTTGTTCCCGGTGCAGGTACTTTAAGTGGGCGTGGCAGAGGGTCGTCAGCAAATTGGACACACCTGAGGCTTGTCTGCCATGTGCCTTCAAAAACCCTCCGGGATGTCAGTACTCTCTCTCCTCCCTGAGACAACTAACTGGGTTTTGGGTTTGATGGTTTGACTGTGTTGCTGCATCTTATTGCAACACCGCACTTATACACTTCTCCACTCACACACTCATTTATGCCACTGGGCCTACTGATTTCACATGCTACTGTTTAGTTTAAGTATTCTTTTCTTAATAAATAATTTGTTAATCGGCCATATAGCCCCAGTTTGTGACAGATGTTAGTTTCACCAGTGTCGAGTTGTCCTACTTGGTTATTTAGTTCCTGCATTTAATTTGTTTCTTTGCATGTTTGTAATATAGTGAGTAAATAAAGTTCCAGATGCGTATACCCCTTTTCACATACATACATGCACGCACAGTGCATACACATCATTGCAACACTATATCACCACACTAAAATGGGGAAGTCAGGGCACTGGTGCTTTGTGGTCTCTAATTAAAAAAAAACAAAAAAAACACTTGTGCTACACTTCTTTTTAATGTGCATCTACAGAAGTAGTGTTTATGGGCAGATGCAGGCACTCATGAGTTTCAGGAGACAAATGGATTGTTCCGGTGCAACAGAACAGCTACCACATCAAGAGAAATAGAAAACCACTTTGTTCACAGAAAGGCAGAGATGCATCTGATTATGAGTGTCAAGACAAATCTAGTTTACACACTCCACCTGAGAGCAATCTTAAATGATAAAATAAAGACATTATACATTTTTCATGGGGAGTTTCTACTGGTAAACACACACACACACATGTACATACACACACAGAGGTCCCATTAATAATTTGGGTTAATATGATCTCACTTGAACTTGAGAGGGGATGTGTTAGTTAGCTCTTCACAGCTCGTGCAAGCATGTGACAAAAAGAGAGAGAGGGTGTGTGTGTGTGTGTGTGTGTGTGTGTGTGTGTGTGTGTGTGTGTGTGTGTGTGTGTGTGGTATGAAGCTGCTGTGTGATGGTCAACATCTAAATGCTCCAGTGAGACACTCTGGGTATGTTTTCAATCCTAATTTTGATTCACTGTGTGTGATGGGACAGGGGATATCACCGATGTGGGGCAACAGGTGATTTAACAGACAAGACGTTCACTTGTGACACACAGAGGTGGCGACGCGTATTGATGGCATCTCCATTTACCGAGCTGGAGGTGTCGATGATCATGTTCTCTCTCCTGGTTTTCGCCCTCTTCACACTTACTGGGATTCTCAATGAGGAATATGCACACTTGAAAGGTACGTTTACAAACACACACACACACACACACACACCTGTCTGACTTTGCCTGTTTAGTCACACACCACAAACAACTTGTTATTGACCCCATACAGAAAAACGAAACTGTTAGAATGAAATGTGTTTTTTAACTTTTAAATAGTGCACTTTGCAATTATAATATCAATGTCTAACATGATTACTGACATTTTCACACAGCCTCAGAATTGGGGTGGATAAAAACGGAAATACCGCTGACTGTAGTGTAGATTTCAGTTTATTTGGGTAAATCTAGCAGTCTAATACAACAGTGTTAAATAAATCCGACCTTAATGAAGGTTATAATGTCACAACTTTATTGATCATTGCTATTTAATTACTGGAACTAAATAAAACTTTCTTTGTTTGTTTGTAATTTTGCTCCTCTATACTTACTATCCAATAATATTGCTGTTTTGTTTCTTTTCATGCTGTTTGCTGTACATAAACTGTGCCTATTATATATGTAATTCCTGTAGGTTTGGCAGCTGTTGAAAAAGTTGAAGTTGAAAAAGGAAGTGATCTTTATCATTTCTCTCCCCTCAGATTCAAAGACACAACCACAGAGTGAAGAGCTGACTGTCTGAGTCCAGATAAAGCTCACCATGACTGTCAGAAGGAAAAACAGCGACCTCTTTTCTTCCTGTTCGGTGCCTACTGACAACTTATCAGCCAAAGTGTTAACATGTGTTATCAGTTACAAGAACAAAGTCTAAATGGTGACCTCAGATTGTGTGTGTATGTGTGTGTGTACTTTGTTATAGGATCCACTGTTATTTGCTTCCAGGATGAGGCACAAAGGAGTGGCTTGGATGGTACACTGTAAAATAAAATCAATAAATAAACGCCTGCGTCACCTGTTCCAAGACAGTATCTGACGCCTACTTTCTTTCCTCTTTGAGTGTGCACATATGAAACGCACAAAAGTCTCCTTTATTTTGATCTTGAGATTTGTAAAATATCTGCTGGGACTCTTCCACTGGTAAGTTTCAAAGCCGTCTTCTTTTTACTCCCTGCTTTTCTTTGTCATACCTCACTGTGTCTATTGTTCAAACAAGACATGTATGTACGTATCAAACAAAGATCATCTCTAATGGAAATCTACAGCTCTAAACAGGCTTTTCAACATCTAGGTCAGAGACAAAAGGTGTGTTGGCAGAATTAGAGTGAGCTCTGAAATGATTCTGCAGAAATGAGACATCTGAATCATTCTTGTCGGGAATCAAAGGGTGGAGCTTGTGTGAATGAACAGATCTACAGCTGTGAGAAAAAAGTGTGAATCACAGGCCATCTGTGTTTGGTCATTCTGGTTCCCTCTGCCTCTCAGTGATAGTATAAAGGGATGATATATATTTATCACCTGACCTTTTACTTCGGTTCAGCACATCTTCATGCATGTATTAATAGATTATGTTCATGAGAAGTGTTCTTTAAAGTTAACACTGTGGCTGTGGTTAAAGTTAGACAGCATAGGCACTTTGGGTGAAGTAAAGTTTAGTGTTTGATGGTTACTTTTTAAAAAATTTTTATTTACTCAAGCCAAACCTTTAATTTGACCTTGTCATTCAGACTCTGACACTGCATTGACAATGCATTTCTTAACTGTGATACTACAGCGCAAAGTCAATGTGAACTGGGTAGCTTATTGAAACGTTTTTGACCAGGTCATTTCGACTTTTGCTACAGTAAACAGATACAACTCTGTACTACAAAGAGCACTGTAGGTTGACTGAGGAGCACAAGTCATTATAAATCAATGATTGATAGTTACAAAAACTTGACAAAGTATATAAGGCCCCCTAGTGGAGGCACCAGGCTACTACCTCAAATACTTCTCTTAATGTATGCAATTCAAAACTGTCCAGACAAATACATAAAAATTGTATTTAAGACAGCAATAAAGTATTTTCACTATGAATTTCAGACAAGTCAAGTCTAAATTAATTCACACACACACACACACACACAGCCTGATTATAAATCTCTGATTTGTAATCCACACCTCAGATCTGTTCAGTGGGTCAAATAGTGAACGGACAATGTAAAAAGGAAAGGTGAATTCAGTTTGAATTATCAGGCTGTATGTTGTTTGTCGACATGTACAAGCATGAAACTGGTTTGGCAGCAGGAGGGGGAAGAAAACAGAACAACGAGAACCAGTTCAGTTTTCTGTGAATTACCAACATGTCCGGAAAATCTAAATATTCCTCGGAGAGTGTAGTCCAGCTTATTCAATGAGCCATTTAAATTATCAAAATGTATTAATATCCCTGGTGCTGTATTTGAATAGTATTATCAATACTACCGCTATAATGTAAGGTAATACCTCAGGGGGCTGTGATCAACCAAAATTTAAATCACGTAAAGATTAAGTAATGTAAGTTTATGCGCACTGGAATGTTTGGAATATGGAATGAGCTTTTTAACCAAAAATGGAAATTCAGACTTTTTGCTTTATTAAAATGGCAGCACTATAAAATAGTGTAAATTATAGTTAGATAATGGTGTGGAAAGTACAGACAATCATTAAACGCTTAATACTTTGCATTCAAGTATTGGTGAACTTATGCCAACTACTTAAATATGTACAGTATATGTAAAAATGTTAGTGCACACACACTCGTCATCTTTTAGTCGTATCTCTAGTATGTCCAGTTATTTCTTCCTCATTTAAAGTTTCTCTGTTATAGATTCTATCTTATAGGGAACTTCAGTATTTTTCAAACTGCGCCTTGTTTTCCTCTATTTTGCATCAACATAACTAACGGGGTCAACAAATGAATTGAATTTAGTCCTGTATTGAGTGAGAGTGCTGCAGCCAGCAGCAGGAAAAATAGGTTGAAATGTAATCCTTTAAGGCAATTGTGCACTGTCTAAAATATGTCCATTAGAAGTGTTTGTTTTTGACGGTGATTGACTCAGATTGCTCTAATAGGTGTCTTACAACAAGAACCTACAGACAAATATAATGTTTTCTGTTCACTTGATCCACAGTGTGTCTAACCACCTTGCTCAAAGAGGAGTCTCATTCTGAAATCCCAGGAGAGGCGACTTGTAGGAGGATAACAGTTGAAATGTGAGCCTAGTAGTGCTCTGGCTGGGAAGAGTTTGCTGTGTGTTAGAGAACAGAAAGTGTAGCTTGGTTTCAACTTCATGGCTGAATATTTAGCTCATTTTAATAAAGTGGATGAGGACTTTGAATTTGATGGTCGCTGGTATTCATTTGAGCTGTAGTATACGAATAAGACTACAGATTGAAGACCTGACAAGGAGAGAGAGGGGAGGGTCAAGAAGAGGATGAACAAGTTGCTGCAAGGCTGCAAAGCTCTGGAGACCGGTGGCGTTCCTGAGGGTGCTGTGACCTTATGACAACAGATGAGATTTCACAGACTGGATCAAGCAAAAGGTACATAAAATGTTCATAGTGTTCAGGTAAAATAACAATCTGAGCCGGTTCGTGGCAAAAACAAGCACTTTTAAATAGCTGTATTTTGATAAGGGCAAGTGCCTTAAAGACTGTTGTAGCTGGTTTTCTCACTCTGTACTCGACTAAATTCAAAATGCATTGTCCGCATGAACCACTTAGACACAAAAACATGTAAATAGGGGCTGAAAATGTAGTGAAGTCACCCTTCATTGTGCAGACGACACATAATGTAATGACGTGCTATGTGCTGGGTAGTTGTGTAGATGGACCTGCCATTCACTGGCTTTGAGCTGACCTTCATCATCATTGCCTTCGTCATCTTCTCGCTCTTCAGCGTGGCTTCAGTCTGTATCCAACTGGAAGAGGAGCATCCAGGTACAGAGTCTTCCTCCACTCAGGCACACACACACACAGACAAATGTCAGCTTTTCTAATATTGTCTGCTCTCTTTCAGAAAAAGAAGTCTATGAAGCAAAGTCACAACCATTTATCAGAAAGCTCAAAAAGCAGAGAGTGATCATCAAACAAGCTGGACAGTATCCATGAAGAGGAAGTCCAGGTCTTTCAACCAACTGAGAAGATTTCTCACATGACTTTGAATTAACTTTGTTTTGAACTGTTTTTTAGTCAAAGAAGGTTATTATGGCACATAGTATTGAGCCAGCATTCTTAACACTTCCCAATGATGAGGCAACAATAAACTTGTTCCCCATGAATGATGCCGTGAGCCAACATCATCTAGAAATGTGGAAAAGGTCAATGTTTTTATGTATTAGCATGAATAGTGAACAGTAAATAAATAAGTCTTAAGTAAGAAAACTGATATTGTTGACAATCTAACATGGCATGTGATTATTGCTGTAGAGCAGGAACACCCAAATATCATGACATTCAAATTAGTAGTGTGGGAGACGCTAAAATCCAGTTGCTGCCCCCTTTAACTTAAATTAGGATTTGGGTGAATCTTTAAAATCCTCCTGAGTAATGGACTCACTGCACTTGCTGATCAGTTGTAATTACAAGTTAAGCTTTACAATCTTCCCCTGAATTGAACTGCTCAGGTAATACTCCCTCTGAGGATGCATACAAATCCTGCCCCTTTTACTCGAACAACAGACACCCAGTATCTTATCTCTGTCTTTTGTTGTCTAAAAATTAAAACCATTTGATTGCTGGATAATGGTATGGTCCATGCACCTGCCACAAAAAGGTCAAAAAGTACATAATGTTTAATCCACTGTGTGTTTTTGTTAAAACTAGCGTATATACATAAAATGAAATGAAAGTGAACTGTAACTTTTTGTTAACCATTGGAATTGGTTTGCAGGTCCCTCCTGACATCTTTGTGCCACCACAACTTTCTAAAATCAGATACAAGTTCTTGTTCTAGGACATAAGTGAACTGCTTGCTCTTTAGCCCCATCTGCAGTTTTCACAGAGTATCACATCAACATTCAAGGGTGATGTCTTTCATCCTGAACCTTATTCTTCCATGTTTTGTGTCAAAGTGTCTCATGGAGACAGCCTACAGCTGCAAAGTGGGCTATAGTGTAATCTTTATGGACAAATGCATTCTGTCAAAGTTAGACAGTTTTAGTTTTGATGGTGTGCAACTGTCTGCAAGGATTACGTTGTAGTGCATTTTGTGGCACACTCAATACTGGACTAAATTTAAAACCTGTTGTCCATATTAGTTATTTTAACATAAAAACATGTAAATATGTAAAATAAAATATTGTGAAAAAAAAGTTTGAAAAAAGTCTTTTCAGGTGAGGAAAAGCTAAAATTAAGTCAAAACATGATGCTTTTCTCTGTGTCCTTTGTGTGTTTGTATCTGCTGATGTGTATGGTCAAGGACCACAAAGATCCATACTGCACTTTAAAAGTCCAAACCACAGCATGGACACTGGGTTTGTGTGTCCAGAGAAGCCGCTGTGTCTGGGTTAGGATTTAACAAACCAAGTGACTTTTGGCCCCTGGAGACCTATTGGGGTGACATCCTGGGGGGTTAGAGGCTACTCCCTGTTGAGTTCGCCCCTTGACCCCTGAGCCCTCCGTCACTCCCCGACAGTCAGCCGTCTAGTTGCCGACGCGGAGGGGGCGGGGGCCTCCAGAATAAAGACGAAGTTAATCAACCATCGTGAGAGTGCAGGAGAAGAAGAAAACTAAACGCCCGACTCATTTGTGCTGTGTGATGTGTCCTGATGGTCCATACTGTTTGCGTGTGTATTGGGTGTTCACTGCTGTTCATGTGTATATGCATCTATTGGGGCCTGTATTGGGCAATTCGAGATAAAGGGTCTTAAGAGTAATTAAGTTCTGGCTGGCTGCGGCCCTCATTAACACTGACGACCTTATGGCATGACAACAGACCCACTATCACTCCAACGATGGACAACGAACTAACCCATCAGATCACAATCAACACTCGTACACACACACACACACACACACACACACACACACACACACACACACACACAGACTACAGGACTACACCCCAAAAAATCATATTATAGTCACATAACTTCTCTGTTACTTGATCTATCACCAACACTCCTCAAGTATAGATTTGAATGAGTGTATATTAAAGGCATTAGCTTTTTTGTATTTTTGTAGCTCTATCAATCAGCTCATTTAGTTATTATAACACTGTACTCACAAAAAGTAACATTACTACAAATAAGTCTGACCAACGAGGCCAAAGATTTCCTTTTAAAAAGACAAATGAATAGAAAACTTAAATCAACAAATGCATATGCTTTCATAAATGGCACACCAGGTCAATAAAAGGTCTGATATGTGAACATGAGGTGGATGGTATGGATAAAATCCATACCATGGTGTGATTATATCACACCATCAAAAAGGGCTGCAACTAATGATTATTTTCACTATCTATTAATCTGCAGAGCCTTCTTCAATTATCGATTTTTTCCAGTAAAATGTCAGAGTGCCACCATCATCCGACCATCAGTCTGAAACACAAAGATATTCATTTATATTCATCAAAATACAATACCAAGCAAGGCAGAAAAAACAAGTAAGAACATTTGTTTTGTAGATGAACTCATATTTGCAAAGCTCTATTTTATATTGTGATAGTGCGTCTTGATAATTTCCCAAAAGATTTCAATTAAAAAAACGGTTTAAAAACGAGCAGACAAACTTCAGGGACAGGTGCCAGAGTGTCTGGATGTATATATTTGAACATGTTAAGCGTACCTGTGTACGATGCAATAATGTTCAGTGTAAAAGAAACAGAGTCTTTTTATGATGCACTGTTCCTCTTAACAAGTTTTATCAGAGAGGAAGTTCTTTATCTGTGCGTCCTGGTCAGGAGATGATGGGAGAGGAAGAAGAAAGTGAAAATTCAGGAGGGGAGGAGAGGCTGAAGCTTCCTCTGTCGTCGTAAAGATCACAGCTAACTAGGAACACTGTCACTACTATAACAGTAGCAATAACCACTCTGCGGTCTAAAACTCTGTCCTGACCCACACATTAATCCAAATTAAGGATATAGGGCTGGTTAGGATATAAAAATGATATGATTAGATTTGGTTCTGATTAGAATAACATTTTATTACCTAATTAATCTGCAGATTATTTAATTGTTTTATAAGTCAGACTGTAATATGTCAGAAAATTTAAAAAAAAATACCATTCACAAGTTTCCAGAGACAAAAGTGTCACAACAAATTCACTCCTACAACAATTTAAAATCCAGATGTGTTCAATTTACAGTGATACAAAACATAGAAAAGCAATGAAACTTCACATTTTCACATTCAAGGTTGGGACCAGTGAATTTTAGGTATTTCTTTCAACCAACTAATCAATTAAATGACTAATTGTTTCAGCAACACCAAGAATGGCAAGAAACTAGAGTACACAGTCTAGCTGAACTCTGCCTAAATGAGTCTAAAATTGGCACAAAAACAATGTATCTCAATCAAGATCTAATCAAAGCATAATCAAAGTTTAATGAAAAGTGAGCAGATATTCTATGTCAGCTTTCAGTACTTCAGTTTTAAATATTCAATGCTACACATGCAACACTTTCATTCTGCTTTTTTTTCTGTTTAATATCATCATAAACTGAACGTGTTTGAGTTATGTTATGAGGTGATGAGTTGTTATGAGTTTATGGGACATACCACGACATCTAAAGATGTCAGCTTCTTAAATCTCTGGATTGTGATTAGCATTTGTAAATAAGTGCTCAGTGCCAAAAAAGAATTGATGGTCCCAAGAATAACCTTTAACTGTGAGGCGAGGTTCAGCAATGCGGTGCAGCCCTACCAAGGTACTGAAGCAGGTTGCCCTGGAGGTTGCCCTCTGTGTGTGTGTGTGTGCCTCGTAGGGGAGTGTTTGAGCAGGCTGGGTAATCCCTGTAAAGACGTATAATCCCCAGGAAGAGCAAATATTACAACATGCTCTCCTCAGTCTCACAGAAAACCTGGTGGGGAGAATTCGGTACGATTCACTTGTTTCTGTTTTGAGGGTCACACAGAAAGAAACAGAGAGAGAGGCTGAGAGAAACTGAGATTTGGCTGCGGTTGGATGAAGCGGATACCAGGTGGCTCTGAATGACAATTGAGAGTAAATTAGCATATTCAAATAGGGAAAATAAAAGTTTTTTAAAAGACAATGGCAGCTGATATGCAAAGTGCTGCTCGCCACAGAAACAAACTACATACCTCAGCTGAGTGTTTGCTGCAGGATGAATGTGTGTGTACGAGAGTGTATGTGCTTTTACGTTGGCCAAATCCATGAGGAATCTCTGTAATTTCGAGCAACATTTTTGCAAACACCATAAAGCAATAAAGGCAACATTTCCAAAGACATAATGACACTGACAAATATACACACACGCGCGCACACACACCACCAAAAACACAAACGGAGAAGCTCCGACATCTTTTGTCTATTTTTTTAGGTCTAAAGCGAGCCGACGGTCCAGATGCTTGTTCAAAGTCTCTGTGACTATTTTGAGCCCCCCGGTCCATTAGTGTCCTGCTGCTTCTCTAATCCTCATTCACATGTAATGGCTGACATTTCATCTTAATGTGTTAATTCATTAGTTGGCTACTGAATGGAGAGTCTCAGTCCACAGAGACGGCCGTAAGCAGACACGCTAATGAGTCCCCACACTTTGCAAAAGCCACCGGCAACCGTAGAGCTAAGTGAGGTTACCTGCTGCAAGAAAATCCCCCCGGTGTACCACCAGCTGACAGCCTGCAGGAGAAATACGGCTTTTTGAATATTTTGAAACGAGTGCAGACACAGAAGAAGAGCTGAGAATACAGTTTTGAAAGCCTACTTGAAGAAATATAAGCATGTTTTCTACAAAACCCTTTTCTCAAATGTTGAATGTCTGAACACAAGCACCTACTTTGCCTCAACAAAAAAGTCTAAAACTGACCAAATCTGTATTTAAATGAGGAGATATGTGACCAGTAACAAGTAAATAAGGTTACAAATCTGTCGATGCCAACTTACCTTTCAGTTTTGGAAAGCCAGAGTTTGATTTTCACAGTGAGGATCACAAAAACACATTTGTATCTATTTAACTACACACCTACAAACACGCCCTCCCCACAAAGAAAGACAGCGGTGCAGACAGATAGGGACAGTAGACGGCATCCCAGACAGACAGACAGACTTCTTTGAGTATTGTTAGTCCAGTGCATCACTGGATTTCATTCAGTCAGGACCCCAGCACCAAAACGCTCAGTGCAAACACCCCCCTCCCTTCTACATCACCAATACAACCCCACCACCCAAAAAAAAGCCCCAGATGTGTGTGTGTGTGTGTGTGTCCTCAGTGTGGGGGTGGGGGGGACATCTATGGAAGAAGGGATCTGGATTTGAAACCTGTTACTTCTTAAATCTTTGCTCTAATGTTAAAAGTGATAAATCAACACTGCCTTCTGTCTTCTTCACTCATAGTTGCACACACACACACACACACACACACACACACACACTTATCCGTGCATGCACATAGATGCAGCAGGAGAGTGTGTGTGTGTTCAAGGGGCAGTTGGAGGGTAGGGAGGGGGCTTCCTGTCACTTGAATTACCCTCTACATGTGGGGTCAATATGTGCAGTGCTGAAGCGTGTGTGTGTGTGTGTGTGTGTGTCAGGGGGGTTGAGGTGGGGGCTACTTTGGTAGCTACACCCCTCCCTCCACCCCTAAAAGCCTGTATAAAGGAGGTGGGGGGAAAAGGCACCTTTGTCACTTTGCTCTCAGACACAGAGACAATCACACTCTCACTGGACACACAAACACTTTGGACACACACATTCCTCTGGGACATACTGAGAGAAGACGTACTTCAGTGTGCTGGACTCTGCCCCCGTGGATCTTCTGGACTGAAACAGAGGAGGAGAAAGGGAAACCACACTGAGCATCATCAGTCCAGACTTTTGGAAATTTATCAACTACTGCGCAGCCATGAGGATCTTCAACCTGCTCTATCTGCTCCTGCTGCTCGTAGCTCTTGTAGCATCAGTCTCCTCTGCCAGACCAGGTAAGCATCCAGCAACTTTGGCCGTACACATCTTCATCCACTGGCCGGCAGGTGTGCGTTGAAATCGGCCAGGATAGTTCAAACAAATAGTCCCGTTTAAAGAGCGATGTACGTTAAATGAGAGGTAACCATAGCAACAGCACTGCTTCCATTTCTTGCTAGCTAGCTAACTCACCGGAGAAACAGACATAACTTAAACGCATTATCATCTAAATTAAACAGAGTATAAACTTTTTTTTTTTTTTTTAAAGAATAATTCTGTTACCTCGCAGTAATGATATAAGCACGATAATACACCCCGAGATAAAATAACGTCAACGCGTCAATCGTCAATCACGACGGCGGGACGTTAACTAGCCAACCAATTTCCTTGGATATATGTTGCGTTCACGAGTTGTCGTACGTTCTGTAATTGCGAAAACTCCCAAGTGGGAAAACCGTTACCCTGAGCCTCTCAGTAAAACAACCGCTGTCGATCGGTACATCTAAATAAAATCAAATAAACTTGTTAATAAAACTTGTCGACACTAGAGCAATCGAATTAGCTAACTAAATAAAAGTTGGGTTTTTTTGTTTTTGTTTTTTTTTATCCTGCTACCCATTCTACTACAAATCTAATCTAACAGGATTAAATTCCTAATTTAATTTGAATTTTATCTGGTATCAGAACACCACTGGAAATTGGGTTAATTGTCTTGGAGTAATACGATTAACTTGAAGTTTTATTGGTGTTGTTGTCATTTTCCCAACACGGCCTGAATGCAGCACTAGCATTATTAACTTCTAGTATGTTCGGTTGTGAAATGAGACCGTTAAACATAACCGTTAAAATATTCATCTTTTTAACATTTTTAATGTATAAATCTGACTACAGATAATAAAACTCCGTGTGGTAGATAAAGGTTTTGCTAACTGATAAAGTAAACATCATGCTGCTCCGGTCTGTTATAGCAGGTGCACTTTTTTTTTCTTTTGCGCAAATCCAAGCTCGGTTTGCGGTTATCAGCTCCTGGGCAAACAGCGGTTGTTAAACAGAGAGGGGGCCTTTGGGAGGGAGGTCGTGACTGGGCTCATGTGATGATGGAGAGGAGAGGATGAAGATGGAGGGAGGGCAGGGGAGCGGAGCGCCGCCGAAGGGGGGCGGCGGGGGGGAGATCGCACAGCGACCCCTGTGAGCTCCATTGTCCGGGGGCTGGAAGGCGCTCCGGCGCGCTTTTGTTAATCACGGTGTTAAAACGCCATGCAAATACCCGAGCTTTATTAACATGACATGGAGTAGCAGTGCCAAGTGTAAAGAAGCTCTACCTTCAGGCGTGGGGAGCAGTTTCTTTCAGGAGGAAAAGGGGGGGGGAGGAAGAGGGCAGTCATAAAGTCATCTGGCAGTTTATCTCTTCCTGGGCTTGGCTGGCAGCCTGTGAACCGCGGGAGTCAAAGTGGATTTATTAGGGACGTTTAAAAATAATCATGTGTTAGGTCTCTGTGTCCCAGTTTATTAGAAGCGGGTCGCTCTGTTGTTGGAAAATAGGTCTAAACAATAAAACCCCATGAAAGGTAGCTTTTCTTTGGATAAACTAGGCCACAAATAGGCTTTCAGAATCATACTTACCTGGAAAATAGTAACTAGGAGGTGTGTTTTATTATAAGTCTCCTCCATTTGGGATTAATTAGGCCTGTCGGGTCCACCTGCAGACATAAATCTCACCTTTACACCTTTACATTTGATAAGCAAGCCAGCAGCCTAATTTTGTGTTAAATATGTAAACTGTAGGCTGCAAATCTAAACTCAAAACATCTTTTTCTTCCAGATTTTCTCAACCTGAGGAGAAGATATCACAGACACCACTGCCCACACAGACGCTGCCTGCCTCTCCACTCCAGAGTACCCTTCCCCTAAGGTAAGGAAGGACGTGTGGCGTGCACTCATACATGTGTTTCTGCGTAAAAGAGGTTATGAGGCGAGCTGTGCCGTACATGGAACAAAACAAGGTTACAGAGCTGGCAGGTGGCACTTAAAGAAGGTGTGCGTGATTAGTGGCAGGGGTGTGTATTCACGCAGAACAGGAGTGCGGCTGAAGGGGGAAAGGTTTGGACATAAATCTCACTAACGATGAAGAGGAAGGCTTTTTAGTGCCATGAGGAGTGTTTGAGGAGAAAGAGAGAGAGAGAGAGAGAGGGGGGGGGGGGGGGTTCAGTTTAATTTTTGACTGCTGTACACGCACCACTTAAAGCTCTGAACTCCTTTTAGCAGGACACTAAATTATGTGTTTTCATTACAGGTTGAAGCACAAGAATGAGGAGAAAAACACAAATACGACACAGTGGATGGATCCCAGCACCAAGACGTGGATGTGAAGTGGAAAACTATGGGACACCGTGAAAAAAAGACTGTCGTGTATATGTAGCTACAAAAGAGCTACAAGAAACTGTAGCTTGTGCATGATCATTCCCAACAAAATATAAAAACCATGACATGTTTTGGCATCCCGGTGGACACAGATCTGGGTTTGTCCAGTTGGAAGCACCTTCCCTCTTTGTCCAGAAAAGTCAGTAAATGTGTACTGCAGAAGAAGAAGGGAAGAGGAGCTACATCATCTGTCATCAAGCATGTTCGACATTCAACTTAAAAGCTACGGACCAAAGAGCTGTAAACATCTTAGTGACTGCAGCTACGATGAGCAGCATCCGCATAGTACTCCTATAAAGTGTTTATAATGCATGTATGCACTTCAAATGTTTATTGAATTACATTTAAAACTTTTTAATAAAACATGTATCAATGTAATCTTTGAGTTTGTGTGTGTGTGAGGGGGGTGGGCCCAAATAAATGTAGATACCTTAAGGATAATTGCTTGAGGACTTCATTTAAATTCAGTATATTTAGGGACAGAGTTAAATATGTGTAACCTAAGTGCCTGACATCAAACAGTGCTCTCGCTACCTGCAGCACTCTAGATAACTCCGGGCTCCCAGGAGAAGCCACATGGGAAAGGAGTCGTAAATGCAGCGCTCCCTGTGGAGTTACGGACGCCGGAGCATAAAGAAATCACAATGGGGAGCAAACACCAAGGGCTCGGATGACGACCTCCATATTTCGTTAACGTAGCTTCCCGTGACTGTTGAAATTTAACACAGAAAAGGTGAGGCGGGCAAATGTTGACAATGAGAAGTGTTTGTATTGTTTGGGGATCTCTCACAGTACATTATACAATATAAACAGTGGTGTCTTGCTCGGGTTTCACTGAAACTGTCACCCCACCTCCTCCTTGATTAAATAAATAAAAAACATGAGTATATTAAAGATTTATTGTAATCAGTTCACAGGTACACAAAATCAATGCCAAATACATCATTTACACATACACAATCAGACATAAAATAGCATTTTACAGCGTTACTTAATCTCTTTCTCCTGTTTGACCCTGATAGGTGATAACCTCTCCCTCCTGTATCTCCTGCTCCTTCAGCTCCTCCTTAGTGCTGATGATCTCTAAAACAATTTCGACCCTTCTGATTCTTTCACAGTAACACAAGTGGCAGCACACACGGGTCACTGGGGGTCGTAAGACAGTGATAAAAACCCCTCACCTCTGATCTGTGACCCATGACTCCTCTCCTCCTCCTCCCACTCTGCCTCTTTAACTGTCCTCCACTTACAGCTCACCTCCTCCTGCGTTATCTGTCCATCTCAGGTGAGGATGAACCCTCCCGTCTTAGCCTGTGCGCGCAGGTGCTTGTGTGCAAAGGGATTTCCTTACTTTTTAAGTCTTTTTTTATCCAGTGTTTCTTCAAGCTCCAATCCTCTCTTTCAAACTCATGGTCCTCCCTCTCCTTTGTGTGAGGAGAGCAGATCGAACTCTGACTCCCAGGCTGAGATGAGTGTGTGGTGGCTGGTTCACATGGAGGAGGAGGAGGTCGTACTGTGGTCAGTGCTGGGCAGTGAGGTTGAGCAGCCTCTTGCTCAGCAAGGTGTTGTGCTGTTTCAGGTACTCTATCAGGTCGGCCTGCTTCTCCACCACCTCCTCAAGACTGGAGCCTTCTCTGTGACACAAACAACAGCACATAAACTCCTTATCTGTTTATGGAAAACAATAGTTATCTACTATATTATCTTAATGTCCACAAAACCCATAAAAGGACAAAAAAAGACCAATGAATTGATCTTAAGCATGACTATGGGTACATTCAGACAGAATTCGGGGCTGTGGTGAGTTTTCTCATTTATTTGAGTGGAGGTTGGGCATTTTGCCTGTGCATCCGCCATAAAACGCAGAGACCTGCAGCGGAGAAGTTAAGCCAGATCCAACTTTTGGAAAAACACATCTCAACATCATGCTGCTGCCGCCAATCAGACAATCAGATCAGGCAAACCTCCATAGTGGGTGGATTCATGGACTAAACTTCTGGCTTTTTTTATTTCATGTACCCAGCCTCTAGTTTTTAGTCTGGCTTGCAATGTACGCTGCAAAATACTGACACAAAGAAGTTTACTTTGGTTTGCATCAAATGGTTTGAGAGGGAGAGAGCAATCATTGGCTGAGAGACATAGACAGTGAGTGAGATTGAGGGAGCGCCAGCATCGATAAAGCCGGTTAACCAACAAAATAAAAAGTAATTTCCTGATTGTTTCACCACAATTACGTTCAACACGAATAGACACACCCCCAGCAGCCCCAGCTCAACCCCTCACACTGCTGGATAACCCTACAGCGACTGGCTGCAGCTCCTGATTTTGTCTGAATGTACCTTAAGTATGACCTGATATAGCTAATCCCTGTGTGACCATTAAAACATCCCTGCGAGCCTTTACTCCTGCTAAATGTTTCAGCTGTTTTAGGAAATCACTAAGCCTTTCTTTAAAAGAACATGCAGTACATCTTCAGTCGGGCTCAGGGCCAAAGTTGAGTTGTTTTGGTTATTTTCAAGAAATTAGTTTAACACTACCAAAAATATACAGTGTGGCTAAACTTAATAAGTAATGGATTAATAAATGCTCTATTCAAACATGACAAGATGGTTATGAATATAACAATATAGTTGTTCAGACTGGAGTGTGTGTTTGTGTGTGACTGAGTGAAATCTATGTACCTGAAGCCGGTCTCAGTCGACAGGTTTGTGACACTGAAGTTGTGTAAATGCTCTTCTTGGCTCACGTCTGGCGCAGCTCGCTCCCTGTTGAATTGCATCACCTTGACTAAAAAAAAAAAAAACAAACAAGCAAAAAAACCTTCAGCGACTTTTCTAATAACATCATCACTCCGGTGTTGTGTTTTGTCAGGTACACATAAAGACGCAGACATTACCGGGGCAGCGAGAGCTGTCCTACAAACAGGTGAGAAACAGCACACATTTGTTTTTTTACTGTTTTCCATCCCTCTCCCTCTCCTAAACACACACAAGCTGTTATATCCTGCACTTAGGCCTTATGGGCTGCCATATCCTGCACTCAAACCTCTAATTCTCACACCCTAAACATACACCTTTACACAAGAGGCGGGGTTATCAGGAAGGTGTGGTTGTAGAGTATACAGTAGCTAGAAGGGGAGCCAGGGCAAAATTATGGGAGATGTTGTTGCTGTTTGAATTAAGATAAGGCAGAGAGGGGTGTGTGGTTTTGCAGGACGAGTGTGTGAGGAAAGGGCAGAGGGAGGAGCTGGCCGAGTATTGATAAGACTTGAGTGTCATTAGCCAGAGGAAATTGTCAGGGAGGTTCTAAAGAGCGCTATCTTTACTTTGCTACAGTGCAGCATCTCAGCATCCACACTCACACACAATCTAAAGAAATACTATGCATTCCTGCATAATGAGGCCCTAAATCTGTGTGTGAGTGTAAAGTGTAAATACAGCAATAGAGAGCAGGTATGTGAGAGAGAGAGACATTCCTGAAAGGCAGAGAAGATGAAGAGGTGGACGAGAACAGAAGAAGGTAAAAAGACAAAAAGTCTGCATTCGTTGAAAAGCAAACTGCTGTCAAATATTTAACTCAATACCAGAAAATAACAATAAACTTGACAAACGTTTGCCAAGTTTACATACGTTACTGAGAACAACCCAGGTTAGGTCAGTGCTTTAATGAAAGCAAAAAAAAAAAAGACCCGATAAACACATACAACGAAGATGTGCCAACCATTTTTGTCTGTGGTTCTGGTTAGTATTACAGAAATTCCTTAAAGGTCCAGTGTGTAAGGTTTAGGGGGCTCTGTTAACATGATATGGCAGAAATTTTATATAATATGAAAAAGTATGTTTTCACTAGTGTATAATCAGCTGAAAATGAGAATCATCATGTTTTGAGACTTCTATATCTACAGATATCAGAGGTTCTTAACAGACAAACTAAACACCAGCTCTGAATCTGGCCCTTCACATTTTTCACCATAGTCTCTCCTTCATGCTACAAAATAGAGGGTGAGGCGACAGGGTTACAACCAGCAACTGCGCCGCTAGATGCCACTAAATCCTAAACACTGGTCCTTTAAAAGTTTCTTAAACTTTATTTTACAAAGAAACGATCCAGTCATGATTACTGACACTGAAAGGAGATGTGAGAGGTTTATTACAGATGAGTGACATGTGAAATACATGCATTTGACAGAATGTCATCTAATTGTCATCTAATTATCCTGAGAAGGACAACACAGTGTGGAGATTCAACTGATTCAACGTAATTCCACTAAGTTAAGGCTCCACCAGTTAAGATGCATGTAGGAACCAGAGTTACGGTTCTATTTGTATTATAACAAACCTGTAAATACCCTGAATCAGTGCACATGTAGAACAGGATCAGGATGTTCAGGAGGTCTTTGGGGAGGTCTGTGGAGTTCAGTGTATTACAGCAGGGGGCAAAAAACACATAGACACACCAGGATGGATGGATGGGTGGATGGATGGAGAGAGGGAGCAGTGTAAAGAAAGTGACACATTTCACACGTCCTTGTTAGAGACTCTCACACACTGACAATCACTGGACAGACAGTGCTCAGACCTGGTCTGCTCAGATCACACATTAAGAAGTGCACATTTCCAGGTGATAAGAGTGAAGCTGCAGAGGTGCTAACAGCTAATGGTACCACATATAGTGCTCGCGACTTTGCCCTGCCCCGGATCAAAATCAAACAAATGGGAGGGAAATGCCACCGTGGAGACTGAAGAGAGGAACAGAAGACGAAGGAGAAGAGCGGTGTGAACGCCTTTTAGCTGCAACACAGGACATAGTAGTCCAAATAGTTCAAAGGATGCAAAGCTACAGTCTGCTGAACAAAGAGCAGTATCTGTGGTGTATAGACCAAATTATTATGTATGTAATAAAGATATATACTAGTTTACACTTGAAAATGATGAATGTGGATGTTAAACTGAGAAAAATCACATCATAGTTACAGTTTTGGTTCTTTTAAAAGGATGAATACAACTTGTAAATGTTGGACTGGCTGCTAAAGGGGTTACTTCAGCACACTTAAAGAAGTTATGTTTTCATTTACAGAGCATCTGACACTGACCCTCACCCTCCATCCACCCAGACCCTACACATTACATTCACGTACACCTTTTATTTAACATCTTCTGGACTACGACGCTCTGTTAAATATCTTGCATATTTAAAATATTTTGCATACTGTGCACTCTGAGGATGACTGACATTTGCAGGGTTCTTAAATATCAAATTCAAGGATTTTTTAAAGGGATTTCCAGTCCCAATACGACACTAAGAATCTTTATAGCGGGAACTAACAGGTAACAATTTAAATAAAACAAGTGGTCTCTTGCAGGGTCTGCTGACTGTATGCGTTACATTATTCTGCAGACTGTGAACTTTTGCACATTCCTGCACAAACTGTACAGCCCCTTTCACCTTAAAAACATAGTGTACATATATCTATATATTTTAGTACTTGATTTTTATCTCAAATGTTTTACTTAATGTTTGTTATGCATCAAAAACACAAAGACAAATTTCTTGGATGTGAAAACCTACTTGGCAAACCTGACAGATGATTCTGGTCTTTCATTTCCCCTGTACAAGAGGTATGAGAGTGATCAGGGTATACTTTAGGTTTTGTAACAGTGTGTGTGTGTGTGTGTGTGTGTGTTAACCCAGTGCCCTGCAGTGCTTACACTAAGTTCTGACCAGGCAGAGGAGAAAGATGTATTCTAAGTTAAGCCTTTGAAGGCCAAGACATGGCTTTGATGTGCATGTAGCTCTATAGAAGAGAGTGTATTCATGTTAAAATGAGAGCGGTCGAAACATACAGCAATCCTCAAAGACACACACACACACACACACACACACGGGCACACACACACACTTACAATGAGCATGCACTTCAAAGAGAAGTTGAACGAGGCCTTCCTGTATGGACTTCATAGCTGCAGGCATTATATCTCTGCTCCTCTGTCTCCTCTAAAAAAGAGAGTTTTTCTTTTCTCCTCGTGAACTCGCCGATGTCACCTTGACTCTGCATCAGTCGGAGAAAATGTGCGTGCGCGCTTGTGATTGTGCTCTAAAAGGTTTGAGCTGCGAGGCGTCGCTCGGTTTGGGTCGTGCCTGACTGCACTGATCTGAGCAGGAATGCGGCGGGCGAACAGAGATACCCCCGTCACACACAGGATCACCCTTACTGTAAACAAGGGGACAATGTGCGTGAGTGTGTGTGAGTGTATAGGAGGGTTTGGGTGGAGTGGGCCAAGGGTTACCCTTTGGCTAGGCTAAATCCTAATGCCTCTTATCTTCTCTCCTTGGCTCTCTGGTATCTCGAGTCCCAATCTGTGCCCCTCAGCTGCCAAACAGCTTTAATATGGATTTCCTTTCATTACAGATTCTTCAATATCAATATCCTCTGATACAGCAGCTTTAATAGCAGTTTTCCTTTAGATACTGAGATGAAGGCCGGCACGTTGAACCTCACCTAACATTCTGTGGAATATCTAAATATTCATTGTTATTGGAAATCACTGTTGACGTGTCATGTCTTTTTAAAGAATATCACAGATTGCAATTAAGAGATTTGCCTCAATTTAAAATACACACTAACACACACTAATCACAGACTAATTTCTTTCTTTAAAATATATTATATATAGTATATTTGAGTGCCAAGTTTAGGTTTTCTAAAAAGGAAACATTTCCTTTCCTATTATACGAACTTCTAATATACGCCAAATAAAACCAAAACTAAGACTAACATAAGAAACTAAGAATTACATAAGTGCCAACAAAGCTGTAGGATGCGTCCTTCCTGTCTTTTAAGATTGAAATGTTGACGTGAGGCAACTGCACTTGCTAAATTTGGAAGAAGTGTTTCTTGAGAAAGATGACAACATATTTCAATAGCGAGCAGGATAAGAACACGACGTATACGGCCATGCTTAAGGCACCGAGGCTACTGTGAAATCAGCATGCTCACATGCTGATATATAATGTTATAGTGTTATAATGTTATATTTGTGAATTAACATTAAATACAAAGTACAGCTGAGGATGACTGACATGTCCAGGGTTCCTGCAACTTCTTAATCCTGACATTTAAGGACTTTTCAGGAGTTTTCAAGGGCTACTTCCCTCAAATTCAAGCACCTAACATAGCATAGTTTGAGACATGGATTAAATTTATAATAACAGGCTTTACAGAAGCTCATAGACAGTACAATTAAAAAGACCATGTGGTCTCTAGCCTTCTCTAATACAGCACACCGAAACAACATATTGTGTAAATTGAGTAACAGAGACTTGTTTTCAAGTTGATAAAAATTCAAGCACTGTCACACATGTCTATTTATGTTTATTTTTCAATATTTTCAGGCCTTGATTTTCTTGTAGGAACCATGAATGTTGTGAATTTTGCAGGTAACATTAACTAAAGTATTCAGCTAATTAGAATTTATACCAGATGGTTGGGATTCATCCTCTGGGAAACATGCATGTCTGTCACATATAATCATAAAAGAACAATTAAAATGAGCTCCTACTTTACATTCTTACTGAAACTGAATCAGTAATAATAAGAAGAATAGTTAATAAGTCATAATAATAGTATAATAACAAGAACAATATCAGTAACAAATAGTCTAGGCAGTGTCCTCATTCAGGATCTTAGTGGCCTGAGGCTAGAAGCTCCTCCTGAGCCTCTCGGTGCTGCCAGCAACCAAACAAAATGTTCTAGTGGTGACATTTAATCATAATTAAGTTATTAGAGGTCTAATTCAGAATTCAAGCCTTCACAGATCAGAATAATGGCACAAAAAAAGACATCAAGCTGAGTCAAATCAGTGAATGAACTTTCCTGACATAGCTGTAACTTCTAATTCGGCTGATCCTAATGAGTGAAACCGCTGACAACCACGACCTGCACATGAGACGTCACCTGTTCTATTCGAAGCATGAGCAAAGAGCATGTTGGGCCTAATAATAAATGTCTCCACCTGTCAGTATTTCATTATACTCTCTGGCATAGCCTAAGGATTCAGATATACAGAGCCAGCTGCTGCAAAATACTATTTTAATACATTAAATCGACATCTGGCAACCCTCTTATGTTTAATGTAAACTTAGACTAATTATGATTCATCACTGGCTTTGTTACATTTGGGCAGGCCATCCAAATAAAATATGCTAATGCATTTCATTGCTTTCCCACATGCTCTTTGCTTCTTTATTCTCACAAATGCTGTGACTTCTTCACAGCAAATTAAGTGAAGGGTTACAGTACGGGCAGTATGTTCTATTGTGTTGCAAAGTGACTGAATTCCCCTGGTAAATTTTTGCAGCTTAAGGCCATTTTCAACAAAGCCACCAACACAGAGGGCCACAACAAGTTAATAATAAATGTAACCAATTAGTTCCTGACCTCAAATGCGGAGGACAAAAAGACAATAGACAGATATAACGTTTGGATTTCGCCCAACAAATGTCGCATGATGTTTGTATCAGGAGCTAAAAATCAGCAGATCGGCAGAAACAGAGACAGAGAGAGAGAGAGAGAGAGAGAGAGAGGACGGAGAGTTGAATGGTTGATTGTCATGCTGTCGAGTCTGAAAAGGGCAGGGCAGGTATTGTGATGCGAATGTTCTCAGATAGAGAGTGGGGGAAGTGTGTGTGTATGTGTGTGTGTGTGTGTAATGTAATCTACAGGGTGTGTCTCTCCATCACAACCACTGCTGACAACTCTGACACAGAAACACACTTATAATATCACAATTCAGCGACATGCCCTGAAGTCAGAGACGTCTGGGAATGTGATAGGTAAGAAGCAAACCAGCTTTTATCATAACTCCTCCATCTGTCATATTTAGGATGAATATCACTCCTTTTAAATGTGGCTACAGGAAGAAATGTATTTATTATTAACTGAAGGCGTCAATTAAGTAGTAAACAGTTTCTAGCATGAAGGAGAAACTATGGCGGCTGGGAAACGCGCACTAAACAACAAAGTCCCCAAATAGAGCTAGTGATTGACCTTTCTGGGCTACTGTAGAAACATAGCAGACACTCTGGAAGAGGACCTGTGGTGTCTGTTGATACAAAGGGATCACTCAAGGCAACAGAAACACAACGACTCTTATTTTCAGGTGATTATACACTAATGAAAACAAAGTTATGAATATTAAATTGCATTTCTGCCATATTCTGTAAATAGAGTCCCCTAAATTCGAGGAGAATTAAGTTAACCTTTGCAGCTATATGTTTGTTCTATTTCTGTCTTTTATCTCTGAAGTTAGATTACTTATTCATATTTCAGTTTAGCTTTCATTTAGTGGGATCGGCTTACCTGTGTAATAGAGCAGACATGGCAATGCCACCAAGAGCTCCAACCCAAGGATGCTGAGCAGCATGTAGGTGTACAAATGCAGTCGTAACTGTGCAGCCAGAAGGACCAGCAGCAGAACGTTTCCTGAACACAAACATGCATGCTTTAGCATTACTGCCATCTTGTGGTGAAAACTCACCTCTACATATGACAACATGTTGTACCTGTAGAGTATACGGTGAGCGGCAAGTGCTTCAGTCCCTGCATCTGTCTGTAGAACCGCAGGTATCCTCTGCTCCTGGCCCGGTTGTGGTGGTGCTGTACACACCCAC
Organism: Protonibea diacanthus; assembly: GCA_028641955.1. Lineage (NCBI taxonomy): Eukaryota > Metazoa > Chordata > Actinopteri > Sciaenidae > Protonibea > Protonibea diacanthus. The sequence goes on from CM053977.1 coordinate 9,581,669, forward strand.
TGAACAACATCACCAGCACCCATAAGCACACCTTCCCAAACAAAATGACGCTGTCTCCAGGCACATTATGTAAAATACTCGTACACACGTCCTCTTGGCCAAAGTTCAACACACACATCACTCCCACACACACTGACAACACAACGAACACAACCTGAAATACAAAAGGAGAGCAGCAGATCAGCAAATACGACAACTATTATTACACATAGAACATAAAAAGGTCACTGCGATAAAAAGGTTAAGAAGGCAGATTAGATAGATTCCTTCAAATTACTGAAAATTGCTGTGATGACATTTAAGTTTTTATTAATTTTTGTTCATTATAAGTATGTTGGGGCTGCAGCCAACAATTATTGACCATCACAGTTTATGTGATGATGGATTCAAATGTCAAAAAGTCCAAAATGAAAAGATACTTAATTTATAATGACAGAAGGCAGAGAAAAGCAGCAAATATCTGCATTTCTGCTTGAAACTACTCAAAAGAATAACTGATTATCAAAATAGCTGCCAATCAATAAATGAATGAATTAACTGGACTTGTTACAGCTCTAAATGATTGTGGCAAAAATCATACTAAGAACAGTCACATAATAAAAACTAAAATAAGAATAATTATCAGAAAAAAATTGTAAACATTAAAATATTATGTGGCTTTGACTCGTTTTTAGGAAAAAAACCCCACAAGAAATAGCTTCATCTGTGTTAGCTGTGTGAAAAACAAGATTTCAAGTTCACACAAAAAGTTTACAAAGTCATTTACTGCTGCTACAGAATATAAACACCATGCATGTGTAGAAATGTGTGCGTATCATACATGCAGCAGACAGAGCAGGCCTGCATGGCAGGGTGTTGGTACGGTCTGAAACTCTCTCCTGATGGCAGAGTGGAGCGCGTCGGCTGAGATCAGAGGTCCGTCCACCATAGAGTCTTCATCTAGGCTTCGTGACATATCAACTGAGGTGCCTGCCTGCTGAAATAAACACCAAGTTATTTTTAAACTGCAAAATACTTGTTTATAAATCTCTTGAAGATTAATTATATACACTGTATATTTGAAATACATGTGATGTTTCAGAAGATGTTGAAATTGTTTCTGTTATTGTGTTAGATGCATTTCTGGCGCTCCTTTAACCAGTATCAAAAAGTACATGCATTGAGTACTATATATTTTATGCAACTTTACTTATACTCCACTACAATCCAGAGAGAAATGTAGAAGGACCGCGACTACAGGTCCTTCATTCATGTGACAAGTGAACTTAGTCACTCTGGGATCATTAAAGTCAATCTTGTCTTATCATAATAGTGTTTATCAAAGACCAAAACACATTGGTGAATAATAAATAGCACTGTCAGACATGTAACTCATAATCTTCTAGTAATAACTTACAGCCTATTCACTCAGAAAAATCTTCCGGGAGCACTATTACTCAGTTATATATGTATTGTTTATTTATTTGTAGGTGTGTATACATGGCTATGTGTTAGTGACTGAGAGAGAAAGAGAAAATGAAAGCGTTTCTTTGCTTATTTTACAGCCGGTGTTTCGGTTTAACGAGCGACCCTGTTGACTGGTGACTGTCTGTGGTTGTCGTAGTTTCGGCAGTTGTTTAAAACAGAAAGATACGTCCTTGTGAATGCCTCTTTGCCTATTTATTTATTTTATTAACGTTACGATACATATACTTATATATATTTTTAAAAACATAGCTGCTTCGTCTTTTATGTCTTGTTTGTGTTTCCTTACTTTTTTCAACGGCTGGAGGTCGCAAGTTAACAGGGTCGCTCATTAAACCGAAACACCTGCACAACAGTCAAACAGGAAACAGCTGAGAAATCACGAGATAACTGATCATAAATGTAACAACTGTTAGTAGATAGATAGATAATGTTTTAAAAATGTATATAATGTATAATAACTGTTGCTTGGCGACAGAAACACAGTCGTATATGTTGCTGCTTCACCGCTCTAGTTTAGCTAACTGCCACAGAGTATTTATCTCTAAGCTAACCGTTGACATGGCAACCCGTTAACGTTGAACGACGTGTACGTACTGCATACAGTGAAGGTCCCTTTGACTCCATGCTGTGCTGATGTTCGCCGTGTTTAAAGAAGAAATGACAAAACAACAACAACAATCAGTCTACATGCTACAGAAAGGGGCGGCCAGGAAAATATTTGTACACTTCCGGTTCCTCTTTTTTTACAGCACCGGTCTCGGTTTAACTTTGGTTCCTAGCACCAAATAAATCCGGATTTGATTGTAAATATTATAATATGTAATAGAATATACAGTATAGAAGTGTAGAAAAAATTCTAAAGAAAGAAAACCTATTTTCTAAAATTATTTGCAACAAATATAGAATAAATACAATCTCTGTATAATGACTCCCCTCTGTGCAGAGAGAGGAGACTCATTCAGCAACAACAGTTGATCTGATGGGCATAATAATGGATGCATGCTTGCACTCTCCCCATTTAAGTTTTTCACAATGCACATTTGCACAAGAGTCCATATGTATATTTTTCTCATATGTATTGTTTTCCTCCTTTGAGTTTATTCTACTTATACTGTTTGTTAGGATGGCCATGTTGTGGCTGGATTTGCAAGACGGAGGCTTGCAGCAGAGGGTGTGTGCAACCCTGTGGCACAACTGGCAGCCTTAAATAGCCTGCTGCTGCTACCAACCTAGACCCTGACACAAGGCACATCAGCATAACAAACATTAGACAAAAACCTTTAAAATACATCCACACTCTACTAGATTCTCAATTAAACTGTATGTTCTACCTGTTGTGAACATTACCAAAGAATCTATGAAACTCCCAAGAACTGATTAAGGTGCACTACCCCCTACACCATTCAGGTACGGTCCAGAACCTTTAAATACTGCTCAGTTAACCTGGGCACCTGATTGCAGATCAGGAGTAGCTATAAATATTCTTTCTATTAGTAATAAACTTGCCTCCTGTATGAACTGGGTGAACATACACTGCTGTATTTTAACGTTGTCGTTGAAAGCCTAATATTTTATGAGGTGGTACGCGGTGTAAAAAGTTTGAGGAACACTGTGCCAACTTCAAGTGATTCATATTAATAAAAGAAAACTCAAACAGCATCCCATTTAAAATATTTTATTGATAAACATACACTTGCTATAAAAGACAATGAACTGAGCGCTCTATTCCTCTAAATGATGAAGCCGCCGTCAGGTGTTCAGATGGAGGCAACGACATACAGAGGAGAGACATTCAGCTCAGGCTCTGGGGAGGCAACACTTGTGACAGAGGCAGAGGAGGACAGAATGGATGACAGTGTGTGCTGTCATAACATGGAGGAAAAATAAACAGGGAAGCAGCGAATCACTTTGTGTCATTGGTTTAGCTCATGGGGGAGGGAGGGAGGAGAACAGCAGGTGAAAAGGAGAGGCTGATCCATTTAAAATGTTTCTGCTGGTATGGAACTGTGCTTCAAAGTCAAATCACACATTACATACATACTTATACATGCATGATTTAATACACACATGCACTCACGCGCTCACACACACACAATGTGCCGAGACCATCAGGTCCGTGTGAGTGTGAAATACTCCTGCACATACACTAGCCCTCGCATTCGTTACATAAGGCACTGATTCGGATGCAGTCAGTCGACGAGAATAAACAATGGCTAAAACATCTTAAAGGGAAAATATTTAAACTCCAAAGGACAAGTATAATTAATAACATGCATTCTCATTCCTGTAAAATGAATCGTAAAGAAAAAAAAAAGCTTGTGTAAGTTAGCCAGATGCCCCCAAAAATATTCAAAAATAGGATGTACAACAAAAGAGAGGAAAGTTAAAGTTCAGCTGTTGAGAGGATTAACAAACTCACACTACTCCATCTGAGCAATACTCACAATAACTTATATATGTTCTTCTTTCATGCAAAAACTGTAAACACAAAACCCAAAAATGAACGACAAAGTATGACGATGATGATGATGATGAGTAAGGCATTAGAATGGTCAAGCTACTTTCAGGTCAATCCAACCCAAACCACTGTACGGTCACACTCAGAGCAAGTGGAGTCACATGACCAGTGCAGAAGCAGGGGTTAATGAGTCGAGAGTTTGAGACTTGTAGCATTACATGTTAAGCTTTGTGACGTAACAGATTCTTATTTTAGTGTCTTGACTGTGCTAAGTATGGATGTGCAAAGGCTTAAACACGCTGATTTCTTGATCAAATCCATGCTACACGTATTAAACAAAGTGTATACATGTGTACAGTTAGGGAAGCACAAATGCTGTGCAGTATATGCATGTTGTGTTCAGTCCACGTGTCAGTCGAGTTTCACTCTCGGGTAACGTCCATAAAGCTGTTCGTGCATTTCAGGAAAATACGATGATTCCAGGAGTTTTCCAGGAGTTTGTTTTGCAGAATTCTCCTCCACCCGATCACTGATGATGATGGTGGAGGTTCCAGTCTAAATGGAGGTCATCATAACGTGGTGGGCTGACCTCTGCCTGCATCACATGAGAGGGAGTGATGTTGTATTTTAATCTATAACAATACATCATGTTTTATAAGTTATTCAAGTCTTCAAAATAAGAGTCTTCAGGAAAGTCTGACAGCATAAACAAAATCCTTTTAGTCAGTCAGACGGTCACTTTCTGCAGCGATTAGCCAGATCCACATAGATGTGAAAATAAATGCTTCAGATTCCATTCTTATTCCTCAGTCCCACTTCCACCAAGTCTTGCACGCCTCTAATCTTTTTAAGTATATCAATGTAGTTAAACAGGGCTTCTCACACCTAATATAGTACAATATGTGCTTGTGCTAATGTGTGTTTGTGTGTGTGTGTTCTCACCCCGAGATGCGATATAGCAGTCATGACAGCTCAGCAGTCCATTACGAATCCGTACGTCAGTCCCTGCAGTGGCGTCACCCAGCTGCCCGTTGCACACTCCACACTGAGGAAGAGAAATACAATAATCATATAGATATATTCTAACGATCCTTACGATTATTATTATACACATAGGTTCGTCACAGAGTTAAATATGTGTTGCAAACATTAAAAACTTATGAAGATAATCTTTTACAGTCTATCAGCCACCTCTCTGTCTTTCTTTTTAATGTCTGCATGTTACCCTGGAGATAACTGTGATGGAGTGTGCATGCTGTAGAGAACACCTTCAAAACATTCATACAGAAGCCAAATACTGCCTCTGTAACCTGCAAAGTAAAGGTATAAACACTAATTTGTGTACATGCGTGTGCTGTAATAATAAAGTACCTTGAAACACTGCATGTGGAAAAACAGTCCCAGTGTATCGATGATCATGGCAGCTCCTTTCCCCAGCGGCTGAGAACAACCAGAGCAGAGTCTCTTCCCACTAACACACCTACACACACACACACACACACACACACAGGAGGAGGTAAACAGATTATTCAGATACAAGCTTCTTTCTCGATGATTCCTTCAGACACGTTGTTGTGTATACGTGTGGAAGCATCATTACCTGCTGGGTGAGGGAGGCTGAGGTGATGAAGGCTGTTTGTTTGTTACAGCATCATGTGATTCAGACCTGTGGTAAACAAAAACAAAAACATGTCATACGTTTACTTCTGAAGAGTGGCTGAGAAAACATGAGCACGTGTTTTTGTCTCCAGTAGAATAATCTGTTACTCAACTGGCTGCCATGTGGACATCAAACACATTCATGCGATACTTCCTGCCATTTGTTCCCCATTAAAATCCTGGCATTCAGTTCAATAAGAAAACATAGCTCACACTTTAAAATGAGTGTTTGACACACACATGACGGTTTGATACATGAATAAATGTAGACTGTAACGTGGACGCCTGCTGCTCAACATGAAGTAGAGCTGCGATGATTAGTCAGCTTAGGAAACAGTGATCACCAAATAATTAATCAAGGAACTATTGACAGTTTCATTATTAACGAAAACAAACACTCACTTCAAAGTGGGACTATATAACCTCTGAGAGAAATAACACATTCAAACAACAAATTCTTCTACATTCAAAAAGATGTAATAATTAAATACACGTGGGCGATTTGCTCCTACAGCCATACTTGATCTGTTGTAACAACTGAATTTCAGCAATCAAACAGTAATTTTATTAACTTATATGGTATCAAATGAGCCAGTTATACATTTCAGATGTATGTACTCTGATCTGAATCAGTTCAAGACATAACAGAATGACAGCTACAATAAGGGGACGAGCAAACATGTGGTAACATGGGATGTGAAAGACACAAAGGCACTTGCGCACATTAACACACAGACACACACAAAGCATCTTCGAATACCTTTTAACAACATGTGCCTGGTTTAGCTGGGGGTTTAGCTGAGTGTTGCGGTCCAGAGAGGCCGTCTTCCACAGTTCTTGTTTCTTTGAAGCGTCGCCATCACATGCAGAATCTACAAAATTACATAAATAAACTTTCACCACCGTCAGAGACGAATACATGGCTGAACTGAATGAGCTGCAGGGAAACATATGGACACCTCCTGCATATATGTGTCATATATCTCACCCTGGAAGAAATGCAGCTTCGACGCATGCTGATCTTCGTTCCCTGTGGAGAATCTTTGGCCGTTTTGCAGGAGAGGAAGGCTTCCTCCTTTTGTCTCGCTGCTTTCTGGAGCTGAAGAAGTCGTTCCTGTCTGCTGGTTTAAAAGTCCGGTGGGATTGAGCGGTGTTACGGTCTCCTCTAAAATCCGTCTCTCCTGGAAGACACAACATATCAGACATACAAAAGCAGCAAGAGATGCTTTAGATTTGATGTGTTTGTCAGTTTTGTGTGTATCTGTACCTCCTCGTTGTGTTTCCGCTCCTCCTCCTCCACCTCTAGCTGTGCTTTCTCCCACTCCTTCTTCAGCTTCTCCTGTTCTCTCTGGTATTGCTCCTGCACAGAAATGTTGTACATGTTCAATGCTGTACGCACGAAAACACACATATAACACACATATACATGTATACACACATCGAGTACATCCTGTGCCAGTACATGCAGCACATACACACCATTCCACCAGTGTACCTGTAGGAGGCGCTCCTGCTCCTGTTGCCAACTTTCCAGGCGTTTACGCTCCTCATTGGGGTCCCAGACCCAGTGATTAACACGTTTAGCCAAGTTCAACATGGGGGTCTCAATCTACCCGGACCCGTACACAACAACAACCACACACACACACACATGTATACAGACCAAAAGGACAGAAAAAGAGGAAAGGTGAGAGGACAAGTCTGACTACAGCAGTGACTACTGGAGACGAAGGGTCAGGACAGGGTCAAATTTAAGAATGAAGGAGAAACACACAAAGAAATGAAGAGCTGGAGGTGATGAGATACTCACAGTCACACTGCTCTCCTCGAGTCCCTCTGTGGTAGAGACAGAAAGACACAGATAAAACATCTGCAGCCAAAATGATGCTGAAAACTCTGTTAAGGTTAGTTTAGATTTTACCTGTGACCGTGGGAGAATATTCTTGCATGCTGTTTGGTGATGTAGCCGGCTGAGGCTTTTTCTCCTCGGCTGGTTTCTCAGATAACGCCACAGTGCCGTTGACCTGAAAGTCAAACATTTAACTAAATGAATAAAACATTAACTGGAGAGTGGGTCTGTAATTACTTTGTCTCTGTCTGTTTATATGTCATTATCAAAGTTAATACACCAGGCTGGTGTTTTTGAATGTTGTAGTGCAATGGTTTTTAAACTACGGTACAAGTGCCACTGGTGTTTAGAGATTAGATTAGATCTGGTTCTAGCTGAACAGGGTGGGCATAATGCTGATACTAATATTTTCTGAGATGGTACATGGTACCACAAGTTTGAAAAACACAGTTATAGTGCAATATATGACCTTGAATGATCAAATCTTATTGATTCAAGTAAATAATACACAATTTTTTTCACTGTGTTTCTGTCTTGAGGCTGGCGCTGGCTTCTGTTCATGTAAATAAAATATTGAAATCAACCCGAAGAGTCGAAACTTGCTTTACATAAGCCGTGAATCACAGCGAACAACTGAGGAGTGTTTCTCTCCACTGTGAGTTTCAGCTTGTGCACTCTTAACTCCACTCCACTCTGTTTAGTGTTTTAAATTAAGGGAGCTAAAAATATGTGTAAATGTGTTAGTGTGTAGCACTGAATGCACTATTTCATTTGATTGTTTTTAACGTCTGAACTGTATATCGTATTTATTGTTTTTGTTCTGCAGAGCAGAGTCTAAGACAAATTTCCCCACGGGCACATTAAAGGATATTTTTTTCTCTTCTCTGTGTGTGTCTCATTCTGTGGTAATAAAGATGAAACAATGATTACTTGGGGGAGGAACAAGACATGAGTCAGCTGCTGAAGTGCAAACTTTTAATGCAGCTGAATTCACAATAACATATTTTAACAGCACCCATGTTTGCTTTCAGTTTGTCCCCTGGGTTTAATTTTCCTCCAACAGCTCGTGAACGGCAAGAATCAACAGCTGACTCCCGTGTCTCAGGTGTCAAGATAAAGACAAACACTTGAATGCACCAGGATGGAAAACACCATCTTGAAGTCAGTGGCAATGATGCATTATTTGTGTTAAATGGACTAACTCACACAGGTATGGTCCTTTCACATGTCACTTGTGATCTTACCTGTCCATTGCTTTGGATATCCGGGTGATATGGCTCCACAACAGTCTGTGTGAGCTCTGTGACAATAGTCGTCGTGATGATACAGTTCCTGCCTCCAATCAGGGCGCTCATGGCGGAGCCTGAAGGTGTGGTCGATTTCTCTGTCTGTGGAGGCGGCGTCTGCTCCGCAGCCTCCTGATTGGTCGCAGTCTGCTCGGAGGGAACATCTTTCTCCTCCGTCTGTTTGGAGGGAGCGTTTTTGACGTCCTGTGGCGAGTGCTGAGCAGAGGTAGGTGCAGTGGGGACAGATGAATCCTCTGTCACCTCTCCATTCACTCGCACCAACCCGTCCATCTGAAAGGCACACGTGCAATAAATCAGGATTAGAGGGATGATTTGATTTTAATTATTCTATTTTTCTTATTTAGTGAGTCACACAAAGTCATGGATGACATGGATTTTATGTGCCTGAGGGCAGTTTGGATAATGTAAAAGGGATCAGTTGCAGCTGCTGCCGAAACACATCTTCCCCAAAAATTTTGATCTATAATTGTATTTGTACTTTTACCCACTGTTTAATTCTTCTAAACAAATACAAAATCCTCCCATTCACGTCATTTTTTGGGACTACATTTACACCTAGTAAGGTTTCAATTCATTTATCCACAAACTGATTTAAAATAAAGTGCAAACCAACACTGATTACAGAAGACAGGAAACATAAAATAAAATAAAACCAGAGAGAAAAGGAGGGAGCTAGGCTATGTCGACCACGTGAGCAGCGTCCAGAAGCCAACGAGCTGGTAACTAGTAGGTAGGTATAATATTTGGAATATCTGAATTAATCCATCATGTAAAGGGAAAACCTTGAATGATTTGAATAGAGAAAAGATCCACATTAATATCTAAGTCACGCGTTGTTCAGTAAGTTGAGCACTCGTCTTTCAGAGAAATTCAAAGACGTGTTTCTGCTTTTTGAGAGAAGCTTGAAGCTTCAAATTTGATGGAGCACACCTACAAATGACTTCCACGTCACTGGGTGAGAAGTTAAAACTTCCTAAATACAACAAACACCTCCTTTGTGAGTTCAGTGGAACGATGAAGTATCAGATAATGCTGACTCGTATGACTGATATGGAGCCCTCACCTTGACAGGTTTGTGTCCAGCCTGTGTGCTCCTGGGCTGACAGTAAGGCTTGGCTGCCAGCAGGGGGACGGGCCTGGGTGATACAGATGGAGGTGAGGGGAGTGTGTGTACAGGCGGTGTGGTGTGAGGCTGCACTTGTGCAATCTGAGGTGGAGTGTGTTCGATTTGAGGCTTTGCATCCTCTGTATTTGGTTGTTGTTGATGCGTGGTTGGAGACTCTGTCGGTTTAGGTTGAGGTTCAGGGTCAAGCTGTAGCGACTGAGGTGGCACAACATTTTCTGAGTTTGTGACCGGGGTCAGAGGACTGACGGGTGTCGGGGAGCTGGAGGAGACAGAAACTGACGTCTCCTGTTGATCCTCCTGTTGATCAATATCTGTCTCCATCGCTTTGGGCTTCGTGGGCATCTGGTCCGATACAGCTGGTTCTGGTTTGTGCAGGGGTTCTGATGTTTCAGAGTCACTAGCAGGTGATGTCATTTTGTGCTCTGTGTCCTCTTGATCTGGATCCTGTTTGGGTTGTGAAGTGGATCTGGGCAGTTTTAGGCTGTCCAGTGTTGCGTCGCTGATGGTAAAGCGAAGAGCGTAACGCTGTAACACCATGGCGGCCTCCTCTGGAGTCTCTGCATTCCTGTAGGCTTCACACAACTCTGCCTCTCTGCGCTCCCTAGAATCAGAAAAACACAAAGCAATTGGCGTCCAGGTAGTTTATTTGATAGTGCATGTTACTGTACATTATGTCTGTGTCATCCTTACTTCTCTTCCACGATCTCCTTGTAGGTTTTGATGCTTTTCCTCTTGCTGCTGTCACGTCCCTCCTCCTTCATCCGTTTCTCAATCCTCTTCCTCTCCTCCTCCTTCTTGATCAGATCCTGTGAGGCGCAGCGACGACGATTCTTCCAGCGAGCCAAATCCTGTCAGAGGTTCACAGTGTCAAACAACGGCCTTCTGCTACTGAAACAGACATCACATGCTCCCTCTTATTCTGCTGGAATGTCACTTACGCTTTGCCAGTGGTCTTCATCTTCCAGAAAGCTGTTGTACTGTTCATGCATGCGCTCATACCGTGATTGGCTCTGTGGTGGTAAGTGTCCCACCTCTTCCTCGTTAAGCATGTCACTCATGCTCACGCTTCTGGTGACAAAAAAGACAATAATAATAATGTTGGATAAATTAGTTGATCTCTCGATGCAACTAGGGGTGTTGCGATATACCGATATTGACGATAATCGTTTATCATTTACAAATTAAATGTTGATTTTCTATTAATAATACACTCAAAATAATATGTTATCTGTTTCTTTTCATTCTTGCTTTGTGATTCAAAATCTAACATCCAGTCAATGGCGATAAAGCACCTTAACGCTGGTTGCCCGTGTTACAGCTGAGTCTAATCTTTAAAGTTAAGTTGAACTGATAGCATTCTTTTATTTTACGATAACTGTGTGATGAAAATCGGATATCGTTACAGCCCTAGACTCATCGCATTCTAACCTTTACTAAAATATTTATACTACTATTTAAACTATTAATACTACGAATACTTATTCTACTATTATTACTAGACTATTACTATTTCACCATCATAAAACTTTAAACATATACACTGTAATCTACACATTATAAAACAAAAAGGAAGCGGGGAGGAAGAAAACCTGCTGGTTTTACCAAACTTATCACTAAGCAAGACATACATATACACAACCATTAAAAGTCCACTAAACATAAACTTTGCATGATATTTATTAATGTATGAAGTGGTTTTATAGTAGTTGTGTATGTGATGTCTACGCCACCAAACAAAAATATGTTAAGTAATTAAAACAAGCAAATAAATGAACATAAGTAACTTATTTTGGCAAGCAAAATGGATTCATTCAACTTATAAAAGGCTGTTAGTTGTGTATTTTAATGATGAACTGTTTTTAAACCAAATCAGAACTGCATTAAAAATAAAACATGAATAAAAAGCTTTTAGATTTAGTTTGTAGAGCGATGAGATTAATGCTAGTGTATTAATATGTTTTTCTTGGGATCGAACATGCACAGCGTGTATATGTCGTTATATATCATGCAGAAGCTCATCTAGTTTCACACCGAAAGACTTACTCAGTGTCCTCAGACATAAAAGCAACTCGCCGGCTCATCCTAAAACAATAACAGAATAAAGTAAATGAGAGAAAACAGTCGTGAGGGAACGAGTAGCAGGGTGTTAATGTCACACTTCACATCCCAAGGGAAGTCGTCTACTTAAAACTTGCCATCATTTCAGCGAAACCCAGTAGAGACTAATCGCTCTGGCTCCCATTGACTTCCACTCACAGATGTTAAATGAATTAAATGCAGATAAATGTGCAGAGCTAAATCTGAGACGGGGCGATGAAGACGCATGCAAAAAGAGTTCAATGGTCGTCTCACATCATGGGAGGTAGATCACTGTCCTCCAGCCAGAAGGGTTTCTTTCGTGGCTCCTCATTCACGTCCCTCTTTTTCTCCTTCACCTCCACCACTTCCACCTCTTTCTCAACTCTTTTCTCCGCTATCTGCTTCTCCAACTCTGCCTCCGCTTTACATGTCTGGGCAGAGGCAGGACTGGGTGGAGGGGTGAGCGATGGAAGAGAGAGGGGCTCAATCACATCCATGACAGGGGTGTTTGGGACTGCCATGTCTCCCTGCTCCTGCCTCTCCTTCAGCCCTCCACTGCTAAAGATTGTTGGGGCTCTGGAGGGCGGGGCCTGAGGTTCTGCTGCCACGGTAACAATGCTGCTAAAATTCAGTAACAAGGCCAAGATTACAAGAAAATACAGCTCAGAGGTTAAATCAAGACTGCATCACGGACAGCAGAAGACAGCAGCTGATCAGCTCCCTGTTTTATGAACACATTCCAGTAGTTGGTGTCAAAATAGCGCTTTTTATTACAAAGTGTTAGAGTTAGATCACCTATATATCACTTCAATCTTGTGGTTTGTAGTTGTAATTGTTGTGTTTATATTGTTTACATAAGCATATAATTTGGTAACCTTTTTTAAGATCAGTGTCATAATTTGAATTGATTTAAGCTGCATTTGTTTAAATTATTTCATTTACTATGAGTAACGGTGCTTTTATTTTGATATCAAAACTACTTAAAGTGGGTTTTGTGAATTATTGAAAGTACAAGAGGACATTGTCTTCGTTGTTCACAGTGCAGGCTGGGAGGCCTGACGTTGCAGTAATCAAAATCGATGATCCAAATTGTTGACAAATAATTTTCTGCTCCTGATTGCTTCAGCAATATTTATTTGTCTGATAAATTGTCTGGTATTTACCGTGAGAGATGGATAACCTGGCTGAGTGGATACCACAAAAGGGAAAGGCCAAAACTTTTTGTAGGTCTGGTTGTTAAGTTTCCTAATTATTATCTTAGTTTCTTGGAAAGAACTTTGTAATCTGGTACTAGTCATGGATAAAACAGATACAATGTTCAGTTGGTACACTCCTCATGTAGCTAAGAGGCTTTTATTCAGTACACAGGACATCAGCTAAAAATAAACACATGGTGTTTGTCTGCAGGCAAACATACAACTCAACATATGTGGAGAATAAAGACTCCCGCACTCTTTGACTTACAAGGAAATTATTAGAAAATGAATTTTAATTTTTTACTGTACTTTGGGTGAACCAACCCAAGAATTTCAAACACTAGAGAGCAGAGCAGCTGCTGTTTTTGCCCCAAAGTGATTCAGCAGTGATTTACATTTTAAGTACAACAATAGCAGCCAAACACTCAGCTACATATTCAACCAGAACCAGACAACCAAAGTCATGCCAAACAAAGCAAAGGTTAAACCCCCACAAATGCGACAAAGAAGGCCAGATAAGTCCAAACCAAGCACAAGCATCGCCAAGTCATATGAAAACCAGAACTCCAAGAATCCAACCACAAGAGCAAATCAAAGTCGACCGATCCTTTCATATACAAATAATACAAATGAAACCACATCAGGCGTCCAGCTGCAGGCACTCAAACAGGCTGGCATGGAATCAAAACAACAAGACAGTCAACTCAGATCAACTATAAATCATCCACAGACACTTATTATTAATGTTAGTACTGCAGACCACAAAACTTGTCAACACAATTAAACCTTCTTCATCTTTGCCAGAAAAACGTGCTTTATTAGTTGCAGTAGTTGACCGACACCACAATTTCTCCATTCAAATAGTGCAAATACCTTTCACTAGCCACCTTCTCTGTGTGTTTTGGTCTGTTGTGCAGTGGTTTCATTGCAGACACTGGGGCGATGCTATATTTAACTGATCCAGGAACTGGAAGGAACTGGTTGACGGGCTGATTAGTTCTGGCTGCGCTCGTTTTTTGGAATGATCCGGTCCTCCGAGCCATCATGTCATCCTTCGCCGGGTCAGGCAAGGGCTCGTTTTCATCATACTCATCCTCATTAGTTTCCTGTCTACTGTGAGACGTTGCTCGGATCACAGTCGTGTCAGGGTGTGGTTGAGGTGTTTCCATAGCATCCCTGGGTTGCTGTTGCTCCGCTCTGTGAGAGAAACTCCTATAATTGAAACAGCTAAACATCAAGCTGGTGAATTTCTTTGAGGATGCAAACCACATCAAGCTGGTTAGTGCCTCCTTATACTGTTAGACGGTTCCACACAAATCTCAGCCCACCTGACGTTCAGTTTCTTGCTCCTTTCTGCATGTACTTCCTTTTTGCTCCGCGGAGCAGCATCAGTGGTCACCTCCCCTTGTGTGCAGCGCTTGGAGGCGGGCAGAGGCAGGAAACGGTTGTATGTCCCTGTGGCGGTGCTTTGTTTATGAAAAACTCCTGTCCTCCTCGCCATCATGTCGTCTTTCCGAAGATCTGGGATCTTCTCCTCTTCATCCTCATCCTCGTCCTCCTCCTCTGTTCTCCGTTCATACTGAGCCAGATGTGCATCCAGCTCAGCAGGAGTAGACGGGGGTTCAGGTGACCAGGGAGCAAGGTCAGCAGAGGGAGAGGTAGTTTGACTGAGATCAGCTCCATCTACCTGGCTGTGAGAGTATCACATAGAGCTCAAATCGCAGCAATGATGGATAATTTATTTCACAAACTTGCAACTCTAGTCTTAAAATCCAGGCGTGAACATGCAGGCAGAAAACTGGGTCACAGGTCGTCACTAGGAGTAAACCATTCAAGAGTATCGTAGCAACAAATAACTAAAGGTTAGAAAAAACATGCAAAACTAATGCAAATCTACAAAAAAAAGACCTGTGATGACATCAAAAGCCACAACAAACGCTTTGACTATGAGAGTCATGTGACAACGTCCCTCCTTAAAGTGGAATCTTGATTTTATGGAAAATATATGAAACATAGTGTATATTGGAAGTGAACAGATTGTGTAATATAAGAATTAAACTTTTAAAAGGCGTTAAAAAGCATTAAAAAATACGTAAAATGTGCATTTACTAGAGGCTGTCTCTACGGCATGACCAAGATTTTTCAGGCTGATACAGCTACAGGTATTTGAGAGTTAAAATATTCTTATAAAATGGCCAGTAGACATTTTAGTTTACATTAAAACACAACATACACAAACATTTTGGATAATAACAGCCTAAATGTCATTGCCAACTTGCCACGGCTCTGTCATCAACTAAAGACGCTACCTAAAAGATGTCTTGTAATACTTGACATATCTGTGAGGAGCTCATGTTAGCCGATTTATCTAGCTCTACTTGTCACAGCAGGATTTACATGCATGTGTGTTTGTGTGTGTGTGTGTGTACCTTTGTTTCCTATTAAAACTACAAGCAAATCAGTTCAGTGCAGAGAGGTGCATCCATCCAGACTACCTAATTTACTCATTCAAATGAGCGTGAAATGTAAAACATTTTCCAAAATGACATTGGCAAGCAATTAAATTAAATAATTTAATATGTAACTGAGTAGAAAGAGATCTAGTTCTCAATGCAGTCCATACTAATGCAAGAGGCGTTGGATTCAAGCCACTGTAGCCTAAGTTGTCTTGTATTTGGCCTCGTCCATACCTGCGTTCCCGCTCTGAAAGCTGGGAGCCCAGGCCAATGGTAGGCATGGCTACAGTTGCCTTGGAACGGAGTCGTCTTAGCAACTCCGTCTCCTCCCCTTCACTTGACATGACTGTGTCTATTGGCTGCTCGATCTCTGTCACGCCCCCAAAGGTCACAACTTTGCTGTGACTTCGTCCAGCCTTTGCTGATCTGCTGAAAGGACTTCCATAATTTTTCTCCAGACAAGCCTGACACACAGGGGCCGGGCTAGCCTCACTGTAGATACAATCTCACAAATGAAGACAGGCGTACAAACACACAACAAACGCACACACAAACACACACACAACAACAACAACAACCAGCACAAGAGCAGGAGGGGGGAAGAAAATCATGAGCAACTAGACATAGATGATCAGACTGTGAAGACAAAGGAAGGATGAGGTGGAAATGATGAATCAGACAGGAAGTGTGGATGGACAGAAGAGGACAAAGCATGGGGTTGTGTATTTAAATCCTTTCAACACGCATGTACGTTCACACATGCACACCGAGCTTTTTATCTACTCTAGGTGGCCAATTTTTTTTTTTTCTGCTGAATGCTGCTCCTCTGGGAACACAAAAAACTCTTTATCCTATCTTATGACATCAGCACAGAGAGAGAAAAACAAAGCTGGAGCAGTGCTCACAGCCAACAGTCGCCTCTCTTTTAGTCGCGCACACACACACACAGTCTCATACACACCAGCCAGTTCCCTACACTGTTTCAATGCCTGTCAAAGAAGACTGAAGAGGACTGAGGAGCACAATAGTGAGGAGAATAAACAAGCTGATGAGAACATGCGGCGCCACAAGAAAAGGAGAGGAGGGTAACTAAAGCAGATATATACGAATTAAAGAGATTTAAAACAGAACAGAGCTGAAGTTTTCTGATTGCGATGTAACCTAAAATCTGTCTCTAGTAAACTTTATTTACTTTGAAGGCTGCAACAAATGTCTATTTCCATTATAGAACAAACTATTGGTTATCTTTTTGACTTTTTACACAGTTAATCTTTCATTGTTTAAAATTTAGAGAGCAGATTTCCCAGAACCCAATGAGACATCTTCAAATTGACTGGTTTATGTGATCAACAGGAAAAAAAAAAAAAAAAGACAAACAAAAGAAAAAAGAAAGTTACCAATATCTTACATTTAAGAAGGTAGAACCAATTATTGCTGGACATTTTTGCTTAATACATTACTTAAGTAATAGTTTGACATTTGGGGAACTGAACATATTTTCTTGCTTTCTTACCAAACACTCCTTGGAAGAGTGTAAAAACAACATTTTTTTTATAGGGGTTATCTCTCAGACTATTTCCTGACTGGAACCACTTTGAGTCTTCACTGGTTGGCTGGCAACAGCTCCCAACTAAAAAATCGTTCACCAAATAACCCTGCAGAAAATGTTATTTTAGGTTTATTATTTCAGTTATTTGTGTCTTGGGCACTTTGTCTAGCTAACTGAATATTGACTTATCACTACAAGCATCCCCTTTTTTGTGTACCCGTCTGAAAGTACCAAAATAAAACAGTGCTGTACCCTTTTGGTACTCATGATCCCATCTCTTCTGAAAGGAAGCTCTTTGCTGTTTGTTGTTGTTACGTGGTCTACATGATGCTGTATAGATGTAAAATGTAAAGATGTTTTTACTTTCCTGTTCTGTCTTGTATTCACTGCTGTTACAAAATAATAAACTGATGGTGCAGATTTTAAAATAGCTGACACAGACGGGATCAAAACTCTTTGTGCTTTCAGATAATGCGTACTTTGCAGTGTTTTAGTGAGGATTAGACTTGGATGGCATTTGAAATGTGGTACCCCATTTATTCAAGCTAGTGGGTTAGTGGGTTGTTAAGGTCTAAAGGAAAGGCTCTGCAGATTAATGACCCTCGTCTGCCTGCAATGATCTGCTTAAGACTAGAACTAAAACGTACATACACACGCACGCCGCACAGTCATTAACAAACCACACACTCAACATACAGCAGCATTTAAGTGCTCTGTACTGCATGTGTGATGAATCAGAGAGTGTGTGTTGGGCACCTGGGTTCAGTCATCTTGAGTCTCTCCCACTTCTGCATATCTGCCTGGCTCATGGAGGCAGAAACAAATCTCATTGGTCCGTCCCTGTGAGGGAGGGGCCTACTCTGAGCCCGCCTTTGGGCCAGGTCATCCTTCTGCTTATTAGGTATCGCCTTAACCTTTCCCTCTTCTCCCTCTTCCGCCTCGTCCTCCTCTTCCTCGTGGCGAGGGGCAGAGTTTAGGAAGGGGTTGTCTCTGCGTGTAATGATGTCAGCTTCCTTATCGCTGTCCAGACACAGAGCCAGTACAGTGGCACACATTTCACATCAAAGTTGAGCACACACACACACACACACACACACGTCAAATCACAAGTGATCACAACACCCAAAGAAAGAAAGAGTATATTTAGCAACTTAGAGAAAATGGAAGAAAAAAACAGCAGCACACAAACATACACCAGCTAACCTGATCTCCTTCTCCTGCAGTGTTTGCTGCGAGGCTCGTCTAATGCCTTCCCAGCGCTCTCTGTCTTTGTTGCTACATACAGGTGAAGGGACAAACTGATGCACCTTGGGAGCAACGGTGCCGCGATGAGCTCGTCTGGATGCCAGGTCATCCCTACGAACATCTGGTACTTTCCGCACCTCTGCCTCCTCTTCCCCATCAGAGGAGGAGTCCCACGCAGATTTCTGAGCGCTCAAAAAGTCGTTCTCGCAGCGAAGGATGATGTTCGGGGACGGTGACCTCACTTGCTGTTCTTCCATTGAGGGAGGGCTGGAGTTGGAGGAGTTGGCATATTCATTTCAGAGGTTAATAAAAATCCATCGTTGCATTTTGTGAGTAGTAGTGACATGCAAAGTTTGGCATGCGCCCACAAATATTACCGGGAAGGTCCCGCTGATTAGTTATTGCTCACACGCAAACTAATCACTGCGTGAGTCCGAAATAGATTTTTCACACGCCACTGAAACTTTTGTTTCAATACTAACAACTGACATGATTTAAATCAACCTCTCCCTCATAAAAAAACAAAAAAGGAGCAACCAGTTAGTCGGATCTGCTTCCCAGCACACAAAACCCATTATCGTTAATAACAAGCCACATTGTAGCAACCGGATAGCTACACCAAACCGACATGTCAAACCACAGTGTGAATGGAGCACCAAAAAAAAAAGCACACGCAAACAAAATTACCATCATAGCGATCCGTTAGTGAACACGACCAAAATGGTCAAACCACAACAGCGGCAGCTCTCATGCCCCTCCGCCCTGACCTGCTGTAGCGAACGGCAGCAGGCAGAACTTTGATGCCCGCCTTCGCCAACTTCTGCAGCTTCTTCTGCTCCAACTCTTCCTGGGTCACCTTCTCCTCTTGCTGTTTTGGTTTTTCCTCATTGTTCTCAGGTGCCCAAGTGACAGTCTTGGGAGTTTTGTGGTGCGGTCCAGTTCTTTTGCCCTGCTCTGGGGTGGCTTGAAGGTGACTAGAGGATGGTGTGTAATGGCAGGTAAAGATTAGGGATGAGGACGTTTGCCTGTCTTGTGTGATTTACCTTTTCCTTCTGCTCAGTTTTTGTATTTTCATATAACTTTTGCATTGATGTGTTTGTCATTACCTCCGCTGCTCTCCCTCCTCTGTATGTGGTTTTCGCCGTGGAGTCGGGATGTAGGAGCTGGCGTTGGTTCGGTTGGGAAGAAACTGGTTAAAGGGAATGGAGCTTCTTGCTTCGCTGCTGGCAGTCCGTCTGGCCAACATGTCATCCTTCCTCACATCTGGCCTCCTGCCGGCGGCATCAGCCTCCGAGTCGCTGCCTCGGCCTGGAAACCAAAGAGTGATGGAGCATAAAAGAGTGAAGAAGGTTAGAAAGTAAGTCAGGAACTATTTTTAACTGGTCCTTGCATAATAACCTCTGTGAATGCCATTACCAGTTTGTTCCACGTTAGTAAGGGCAAACATTGTCATGAAATGGGACCTGATAGATTCATCTGAAGTTTCGAGACACTTTTAGATGTTTACTCTGACATCACATAGTGAAATCAGCTTTGGGCTACCTTTAAAAAGACAAGGTAGTTTATGTGTAGCTCAAACAAGAATGACCTTTCCCATCCCACAATGGTGTTTTACTGGGAGAGTAATTGTGGGTTTGTCTCTTTCTGTGTCTCCTAGTTTTATGTGAGTTTTATGTCCCTTTATAAAAGATACAACCACTGTCAGTCTTATTTTCAAAGTTTGGGCCATTGTTTCTATCGAGAACATGCAAAAATGAGTTAATCTGCTGAGCTCATGAATGTGGCAAAAAAAAAAATATATATATATCTTTAATTGAAAGATATTGAAGCATAATGTAGCACACTGGTTCTCAATCCACTTCCTGTAGTGGTACAGGGTGTAATCTCTACACCAAGTTTAGTTTATAAATTAATAAATAATTAAAATAAAATATATTATACCATCAAAATACTGAAACCTTTTGAATGAAAATAGACTATGAGGTAGCAGATAGCATTTTCTGTAATATTTTGTTAATATTAGCCTGCTGATGTTTGCATGCATGTTTCCACAATTAGTCTCAAGCTAAAATGTGACAGACGGATAGTAAGTAGAGGTAAAATGAATGGTTAAAAAGAAAACTGCAATTCTGGCTGAAAACAGGAAATATCAGAAAAAAAGTACGGGTCAGGAGTAGCACTTTTCAACCAAATTAGCTTTGGTTCTTGAGATAGTCACATTAAGAATTCGACGATAGTCAACAATAAATTATATCAGAAATAAACCTGCCTCCTGGATAAACTCTCTAAATGCTACTGCATTTTAATGTATGTCACGATGGTGGTACTTATAGAGGTTAATATTTCCAACATTGATTATTTCTCTGTCCAAACTTTCAACAGGTTTATTGTGCATAAATCTATGAATGCATACAGACAGAATAGGATAAACTATATCTCTGTCCAACTTTTTTGTTGGACAGAGATACACTTTTCTGTGACCTCCAGGGAATGTAGGGAATAAGTCTATTCCCAGCTCTGGAATAGTGTTTTTCTTGTCACCCTGCTGCACACATATTACACTGTCAATGTAAAAGACACAAACAGGATGCCTGTGATACTACCCTCACTAAACTCTCACACACACACACAGGCTGATATATGAAAGCCAGGATGTTGACCTCAGCCTGTGTTTCCCAGGTCCAAATCTCGGGTGATTGCTACTTAGCCTAACAGCAGCTGCATCTGGGGCACAAACACACACCCAGACACACATGCACTCACACACACAGAGTGGCTGAGACGTTCAGCTGTTACCCACAGCCTGCCAGGCTGGACAAAACATACCGAGGTTAAAACCCCAGCATGTTAGAGAACAGCAGTCAGACTATTTATGGATGAGTGGTTTTGTGTTGCTGCTTTAAAGGAATAGTCCAACATTTTGGGAAATCAGAGTTAGATGAGAAGATCTACATCCAATCTCATGTTTGTATGTTAAGTATGGGGCTAGCTTAGATTAGTATAAACACTGGAAGCAGGGCGAAATAGGTAGCTTGGCTTTTCTGAAAGACATTTATCTGAACCAACCATCACTGTTGCCTCGATTCACCACGTCAGGAGAAGGACTGTGCTGCGAGCGGGAGCCAAACGAGTCCAGACTGTCAAAAACAAGAGAAAATACTTTAGTGTTTAAAGAAATAATTACTTTAATACAAATGTTTTGAATCGATAGGACAGGTTTTTAAGTTTTAATGTAGAAATGTCAGTTGCAGTTGTATGTAACTTCTCATTTAGGGTCTCCTTGTGTGCACGTCCACATATATGGGTATGTGTGTGTTGATGACAGATGTCTCTCACCTGTCTAGGGAGTTGTCGCGAGTGTGCTGTGGTGGAGAGAGAGATTCGCTCCTCTCAGAGTCCCAGCAGTCGTAGCCGCTGTCGCGAACGCTGCGTTTCTGCGGACTCTCGCCTCCTTCCTCACTCTCCTACAAACACACAGATACGCACACAAAAATAAAAATCATATGTAAAGTGAATAAAGTAAAAGATGCATGCAGATGCTCGGTTACGGGACAACACATGGGTTGTAAAAGGAGACTTGGAGCTACAAGAAACAAAGGAAGAGGAAAGTGAAAAGCCAGCTGTCTGATCATTGTCTTGACTGAACTTATTTTGAATTGATCCACTAGATAAAATCTGCACAGCTAATCTTCTTTTCAGACTCATATCCTGTTTCTCTTTTCTGTCTCTCCCTGAAATAGGAGTAGCTGGTGTAGCAAAAACAAAAATGTGTTTGCCTCCTGGCTCACGTGTCTCTCCTGCACCCCAACAAAGACAGGAAACTAAAAAAATCCATCCCCCGCACCTTCTCCATACAGCTATCTGTCTGTCTCCCTGTCCTCCCCCTCCCTGCTCTGGCCTCCTCACTCACTGCGTTAACTCACCACCTTCATCTGAGCGAGAAGCCCTTCAAACTCCTTGAGGTTGAGAGTAGGGCCGCTGTAGGAGGCGCAGCCGCTGGCAGCCTTCCCAAGCCAGTACACTGTGTTCAGCACCTGAGGGACATTAAGAGGGTTTGGTTTATATTCATAAATTCATAAAACACTGTGACATACAAGAAAAACAAAAGACAGGGCAATAATTACTCACATTTTTTAGTTTGCGGTTGCAGTCGGAGTCCCTAATGACAGAGAAGTGTGTTACTGTCACATGATACTACATTGAAATGAGCTTGAAAAAAGCCACACACACATACACACACACACACACACACACACACACACAGTTATTTACTTGAGGTTAGCTCGTATGGAAGTGTCTTGCAAGTCTCCGGGGTCAAACAGCTGGGAGCCCTTCAGGCCCAATTCCTCACAGCCCCTCAGGAAGACTGACAGGTTGTCCTACAAGAGACAGCAGGGGACCACAGACAGTCAGAGTTTATCACTTTGACAAACAGGGTGGCTTACAGGGCTGAATGTCACACTGGAGAGTGTCTTCTTACAAGCCCAGCGATGGGGGTGGGCAGTCTGTTGATCTTCTTGACCAGCCCTGGTTTGATTGCACTCAGCAGCCTGTGTGGAGGAGAGGGCGAGCAGAGATTTATTGAGTCTTAGAGGAGTTTATGTATGTTGTTGCTACTTCATACATCAAAAACCACGTGGGAGTGATGTCGCGGGCTTACTCGCATAACAGGATGCCGTTCTCCAATCCGCTGCGGAAGTCCTTGTCTCCAAAGCTCTTCCCTGTTACAGCCTACGGGAAGGAGGACAGGAAGGGACAGATGTAAAGGAGGTGGACTGGAACTACAGCTGCAACTCATATTTTGTTTCCAGGTCTTTTTTTTAATTAATTACTTAATCATTTAGTGTATAAAATGTTCATTACAAGTTCCAAAGAAAATGCCAAAGAACCTCCTTGATAAACATCTTAAATAAACACACATTCATTTTAAGTCTAATTTTACATTTCTACATTTTTCTTCCTTAGGAGCCAATACGCCAATATACCGTATACAGGAGTGCCAACATACCAAAGTTATTAAGCAGATAGGGTATCAGCAATGAGGTGACGGATCCACAACAAATGTATTTTCTCTAGCAATGAAACTATAAAAATGACTTTAGATTCTATCAGTTACAGTTGGATAACAACTTACGGCAATCTCTGTCCTCATTTTACCTTGTTATGAATTTGGGAAAAAGAGAGCACTGGTGTCCGGCTGGTGCTCAGTATTGGCACAGACTCTGAGTTGAGTTAAAGTTTGGAAAAATTGGGTTTGGTTCATCTCTAACTCTTTCATGTGTGACGTGTTTAAACTTGAAATATGCAACAGAGCTGATGATAAAATTAGGTTGAGGGAATTAAAGACATCATGAAGGACAAAGACAGACGCAGAGGAGACAGACTACTCATTTTAACATTTTAAACCTCATTATGCCATCATAACCATTGTCCAGATGTTGCTACACTACGCTGATGTCCACCATGAAGTACACAAGAGCTTACTGTACTGGTATTTTGGTCACTGCAAAATAGATCTTGTTCTTTTTGTAACACTGTAATTGAATATTTTGGGATTTTGGACTCTAACAAGCACTTTGAAGATGTCATTCTGGGCACCAGGTTCTTGTGAAGGGGTGACTGTTTCCTGACATTTGAAAGTTTAAAGTAACTGAAAAATAATCTACAGATGAATCTCTCTTCATGAAAGTGCGTGAAGATTGTGTTGCATTGTGCCTCACTGTGTCCCTGACAGAGGAACCTGCTGCTGCCCGCTTCACCCTTCCCCCAACATTTTGCTTCAGTAGAAACCAAAGTGACGCCAAGCCAATGACACACTGCTCTGTGTCCTCATTCCATTTTCCCAAAATGCACCCACGCGTACGTCCCTGATATAGATGCACACAGTCGTAGCCTGAGTGAGCTGCAACGCTAACCTCAATCCTGTAACCTGCAGTAGTCTATCCTGTGCGGGCAGCAGAGGAGGAGGAGGGAATCAGGAAGCTGTACAACCAGCCCACACACACACACACGCTGCTTTCTGGAGCTGTTGTGTAACCAGCAGCCAAAGATGAAGTGAGGTTTGACTGTTTAAACTTCTAATCCAGATTAGCACAGATTACAGTTAGCACTCAGGGTGTAAACTGAAGGCACACACTCTCTCTCCATCTCTGCTGCTTATGTTTAGTGCTCCTATACATCCATCCACAGACAAAAAAAACACACTTAATCCGAGCCAAATGTGCCAAATCCTTAATAATCTCAATACTGTGATGGTATTTAAAACCTGTAACGCAAAACATCTGAGTCCCTTTGTCTGTGTCTGCTCTTTCTTTGTCGCGATGTTTATGATTTATTAATATTTATTTATGTACAGTTCATGCACATGTGCCATATGCATGAGAGGAAAAAACACACACACACACACACACACACACACATTCACATACACACAGTGCATCTGCAGCTATGAAAACAGCCTATTGTTTTTCGTTATATAAGTGATGACCAGATGTTTCCCATTGGCATCTCTTTCTTTTTTCTTGTCTTTCATCATTCTGGTGTCTCACACACACACACACACACACACACACACACACACACACACACACACACACACATATGTTGGCATATGTCATGTTTATTAAGGTTTGACTCCAGGTCTTTGAAACATTTACAGCGTGGTCATGCATAATTTACTGACCAAGAAGAGTACTGTATTAAGGGAGAGCAGGACAACTGTGTTTTTTGTAGGTGTGTGTGTGTGTGTGTGGGATGCAGGACACAGACGGTGGGTTGGGGGTGGAGGTGGTTAACGATCGGTTATGTGTTAAAAAGCTGAAACTGAAATACAGCAATTAGACATAGTGACTAGAGTAAGTGTATATGGTTTAGGGAGAAAGCTAAAATTTATATCATGAGTGTGTGTTAAAAAGAGATACAGGCTGTATATGTGTGTGTTAAATGAGCATTCACGTCTCCTACAAAAACCAAGCCAAAGGCCTTGGGGGTATTTCAGCGCCAGCAACAGTAATCTGACCCTCCCTCGCTGCCTCGCAGTCCTCATGGTGGACTGCTCTTCTCAGTCTGGGTGAATGGCAGCAGCAGCTACCATTTAAACCCTGAGGTGAGACTGTGTGTGTGGGGGGGGCAGAGCAGAAGCAGAAGTAGGCCAAAATACGCCATACTTTTATTTTAACATCTGTAAAAAAGATGGAAAGAATGAGAGGCTAGAAAAATAGAAAGCAGCAGAAGAGAAAAATATGCAATAAATCAAGTGAATGGTATAATTTCTAATGAGCAAATCGTGTGCTTCGATGTTTTAAACAGACAAATGGCAGGATTTAGCAGGCCCAGACTAAACGTGATAATAATATGGGTGCCATGCTGCTGCAGCTGACACAGTTTGCTTCTCCTGAGCTGAACCTGAGTATGTGCCATTCATGTTTCACTGCCACCATTCGAGTCATACAGCATCTGTTTTTCAGTAAAAGAAACACCTGGTGAAAAAGAAAGTTGTTTAAAAGTAAAATCGGAAACATTTAAACATTAAAATGCCTAAGATTTGTGTGTTTACATTATCCTCAAATGTTACCAACAGTGTTCAAACCCAGAGCGATCTGTAAATCTATTCAAGGTGGTGTTTACATCCCCTTTACACCCCCTAGTTGCTATAATTTCCAGGTAAACACAGGATGTCAGAGGCTGAGGAAGAGTCGGTAAAGGTGTTTGTAACATAACGTGAATAAAACTTTAACGTCACGTTAGATAGATTTTCATCAACAATGGTAGTTGCTTAAGACAACTCCCGTACTACTTTACAAGTGCACACTTTACACAAGACTTTTTTTGATAAAAAACATGAAATATTAATTAATTAATTAATAAAAATATAGATGCTTCATTAAAAATATAAAGTTAAGTTTGTCCAATTTAAGTATGGTTAAAGATCATTGACTGCTACCATCTTTGTTTGGATTAGGAACTTCGGGAATGACATTCTTGATTTTTCAAAAATGGCCGGGTATTTCTTTTTCAGAAAAATGTGAGCTTAGCTCAGTGACGCAAATGTAATGTTGATGTGTGACAGGCACAATCTAGGGCTAAGTTGAGCCTTGCTGAACTGTCTATGTGTTTCCAGTAAAGCCAGTCAGTGGAGATTTAGTGGGTTAGAGCCCCAGTGTGCACACAGACCACAGATAGAGATGTTATAATTTGTGGCGCTGCAGCAGCATTAGCCTCGTTATAATGTTATCATGTGCTGTAGGCACTTTGCACACTAATGGCGTCGTGACATACAGAGAAAAAGAGAAGACAGCACAGAGGAAAACTGAGAGAGGAAGAGAGGAAGGCAAAGAGATAAAGTCATAATCCAGATTGAGGATTAATCTGGATCAAAGTAATTAACCAGACTGACTCCACACTGCATGAGATCTGTTCAACTTCCTTGTACCACATATTTGAAAATGTATTTGTATATTTTATCACAGTGGTACACTAAAATGGAAATATACAATATGATATGAATAGACACTATCATCCTGTGATCACTGCATGATATTTCGGTATTTTAATTCAATGAAAATATACAAAATGTGGCAAAGTCAAGCAGCAACCTCTGTGGTTGTGACGTGAAGCCAATGCGGAAGAGCCAAAAACTGCAGTTCCTCAAACGTCCACTTGAGGCTGGCTACTGA
The DNA here is from genome assembly GCA_028641955.1 of Protonibea diacanthus. NCBI lineage: Eukaryota > Metazoa > Chordata > Actinopteri > Sciaenidae > Protonibea > Protonibea diacanthus. The sequence goes on from CM053977.1 coordinate 9,608,735, forward strand.
ACAAGTCAATCTCCATAAGCCCCCATGTTAAAATGTCTAACTTCACAGCAGAAATAAACATGTTTACAGCCTGGTACAAAAAACTGTTTTTCTCTATTGCTAATTTCCCCGTTCATAGTCATACTTACTACATTTACTAAGGTTTATCTATTTAGGGTTCAAGTACAAAATTAGGTAAATTATTTCACAATACAGTGTACTTTGCATCCTAAACGTTGTATAGTTTTTTGCACTACTTCTTTCACACACAATGCTTGTCAGAGCCATGATACAGCGTCTACTATTACAACCAACGTTTCTGCAAGTTGTGCCCAGCCTTCTCATACTTCACAAAACTACAGCATGATGTGTTTAGTTTTGTCTGTGTCAAACTGTGTCTATCCCGGCTTTACAAAAACATTAAAAATCACCGAGGCATGAAAGACATCTATGCCAACAGCGAGTCTGTGTCATCATTATTTCACATTCTTTCGTTACAGCATTTGATGCATGGAAAATCCACGAATCCCTGCTCTCACACTCTCTCCGGTACAGACACAGCTGGCTGTCTGAGACCATTGGAGTTAATCTGCCTAGGACAGCTGTGACATCTGGAACACACACACACACACACACATTTCACACACATTCTTTCATTTATTCCCTGCATGACAGATCTTTAACTCTTGCTGTGTGCTGTATGTCGGTGACAGCAGAGGTTAACTGCTGTCAGTAAAGTTGACTTTGTGCCTCTCTAAGCCTGTACAACTTTAACCTGCTCAATGTCACATCCAACAGGTTTGAAGCACCTTCAACAACAGTGTTGTTGAACCTCGGCTTTCAGACAGTCTAATCCCCCCCCTTGTCTCGTCTATAAACAGATAGAAAGGTCTTGTTTATGCCAGTCTAATTTCCTGCTCTGGGTCATGTGGTGATATATGTAGCCTACTGCTCTACTGCCCCCCCTGGAAACAGTGACACCTGAGAGCCTGTCCATGTTTTGTTCCCATAGTGACCGGTGTCACCCAACCGGGGCGTGTCTGAGGCATGAGTGAGCTGTGTCATGCATAGCTGATTGGCATGTGTGTGTGTGTGTGTGTGTGTGCATACGCTTTGCATACTCTTACAGACATGGCGGACAGACACACACACACACAGGCTGACTGAAAATGTTGCATGGCACGTAGGGTGGCATGGTTAACCCTGAATCATCTCCACCTGTGAGAGGGTTTAAATACACCACTAGAAATAGTCAGCCTGACTAGTCTGGGAATAACTGGACAATCAGGACGTGGAACAAAGACACTGCAGGACAGATGAAGCTTTTAGAGGCCTGCAAGTGCAGCATGTTGCAGAACATGGCGGAAATCCAATATCATATGCATAACGATGTTTTTATTGGTGTATAATCACCTGAAAATAAGCATTTTGAGCTTTGAATTGGTCTTTTATATCTACAGACACTGCAAGCACTCTTTCCTGGAGTCCGCAATGTTTTTACCAAGCAGCAACCTGAAGTGAAGTGAAGCCAATGCAGAAGTGCTAAAGGCTGTAATTCCTCAAACTTGAGGCTGGCTACAGAAGTGAGTCAGTCTCCATAAGCGTCCATCTTCACAGCAGAAATAAACATGTTTACAGCCTGGTACAAAAAACAGTTTTGGTCTCTACAGCTAAACTTACCCATTCATATTATATTAAGGCCTAAAGTTATGCATAATTAACAGGGCTTTGATTGGCAGATAGATACATCCTTGTGCACCCAGGCGTCATTCGGCCCGCCTCAGGTCTGCCGATGATCCATGTCTTTGCCGATTTTTAGATTAGCTGGGAAGAGGTAGGAAAGTAAAGATTTGAGTATACTGTGTTTCTGAAAAAGATGGCTGAAAGAACAGTATTTGCATTGTCAAGCCATTCGTCCATTGATGAGTTGAGATGAAGCATTTTTTATGGAAACATTTGAAAAGTTGGCTGTAATGCTATTTATATTTTTCTTGTACATATTTTTAACAATCTGGTGAAAATACTGCAAACATTATTCTGAAAAGAGAGGGTTGTAATGTTATTTATCAGGTGGTCTTTACTCATTGACACCAACATTTTTAAGCAATATCCACTTCTAAACATCAAGTTTGCTAAATATAACAAAGCACGCTTGTGAAGCTCATAGGAAAATGTTTTATCTATATTTATGTTTTAGATGTGTATTATAGATATTTAACTTTTCTAATCTTTTTTTGTGACTGAAGCAGGTACACGAATGATTTGATTAAGAAACATCCAACCTCATCATCATTCAGTGAGGGGATAACTGTGCACGTTTGGTGGAAAATTATCTGTGTATATTAATATCCTGAAAGCCACAAAAATAGGTCATAACTGTCTCTCTAATTTTACAAATGCTTATCATTTTTCTTGAAGTGTATGTGGGACACTGACAGACCTCAACTGGGTGGATGGGAGATGAATGATGTACTTCTGTGGTCACGGAGGAAAGATGCAGCCCCAGGCAAACCATTTAACTTTAATAAAGACAGACAGACAAATACTGTGCTTTCCTGTCCTGTTAAATCATTTATCTGGTGATTAAACTATCCACTTTGGTGAGTTGTTGTCTATTAAACATCACAGAAATCCAACATATCCTTGGTAAAGGGGGCGGCAGTAACACAGTCCTAAGGGAGGGTGGCTGGTTCATGTCCATCATGGAAAACAGTACGGAGTGTGGACTGGTAGCTGGCACTGCCAAGGTGCCATGAGCGAGGTACCCATAACTGCCCCCATCATTCTGCCATCTGTCTCCATGTGCATGTCTATGAGCCCTTTGTGTGTGTGTGGTTGTATTCCCCCTCAGGCCTATATATGTGAAATTGAGGGATCAAGCTTCTTCTAAATGTATGTTAAAGGATCAGTGTGTAAGATTTAGTGGCACCTTTAAATATTCAATCTGAAGTATGTTTTGTGGGGTTATTTGTTTGTTTTATTTTAACCAATGACAGTATGTAGAATAGACAGAGCATGAATGATATGATGATATCACCTGTAGGTTTCTGAAAGCCATATTGACTGTATTGCTTCTTCTGCCTTCCAGCTAATCTAAAAGTCAGCGACAATGACGTAGATCATCGGTGGACCAAAGAATGGCGGCTGGTTGCTCAAACAAGCCACCTGTAACGGCACCTAACTGTCAATCAAAGCAACCACACTGTTAATGCATAACTTTAAGCCTTAATATAACTTGAACGGGCAAGTTAAAATAAAAAATCACCAACTCTACAGGAGAATTTAACTATAGAGACCAAAACTGTTTTTTGTACCAGGCTGTAAACATGTTTATTTCTGCGGTGAAGTGGGACATTTTAACATAGGTGCTTATGTAGACAGAGGCCCAAGGAATTACAGTTTTGCACTTCTGCGTCTCCTCCTACCCATCACAGCCTGTAACCATTCACACTAGCTGCACAACTTTTACATAAAACTTAATTTTGCTGTACTTCAAACATCAATATTCTCCGGTCTGAGATGCTAGTTGGTGGGTAGCTATGCTAGGGACCAGCACCGTGATGAAAGTAGAAAAAAAAAATAGGTCATAACGCAGCTCCAGGGGCGGATCATGATTCACCCTCTCTCCACCACACTCGGGGCTTATAGACAGAGGCGTTTATAGCCGGACAGATGATGATGGTGGTGGTGGGAGCACCACAAACGATAATCTCATCCGAGGCGATCAAGTGCTGGTCCAGTACAGCGCAGTAGCATCTCGTGCGTGACTGTTGGTCCGGTTTCATAACCATGGCAACCGGAATCCCCTCGCGCCTGAAAAAGGGGGCGTTACTCATCCTGACGAGTAGAAAACAAGCTCCTTAACCGTTACCGAGAATAAACGGCCACTTTGTGGTTTACTGTACGATTGTGGTTTATTTTATTGCCTCTGTGGTGGTAAAAGTCCCTCACAGTGCTGCTCTGGGTGTTAAATTTCACCAAGAGACACACATGTGCGAAACTTTCGACACGGTTGTCCACACATGCAGCCGTGAGCCGTCGTCCCAACACGGTAACACGACACTGCATCGTCCCCACAACAGGTGACGATACACCGGTGCTGTAGGGCTATGTATTTATATCCCCAGTATGTGACCGTATGGCCCATTTCTGTCCCCGCTGTGCTGTAGAAGCAGCCCCCCCTCCTCCTCCGAGCCCCTCCGAAGCGGTCACTTCACTTACCTCTATCCATTTCTGAGCCTCCTGGCAGGCTGGTTCGGGATGGTTCGGCTCCAGCCGCTCTGAGTCGTCCCGCGGTGGGGAACTGTTATCTCGACCTGCTTCGGGGCTAGCCATCTCTGGACTGGCCATTTAACGAGCACCGGAGAGTCTGTCCGATGACACGGTGTTAAGTGATATGTGATAAGACGTGCGGCGGTGCTCCCCTCCCCGCTCTGGCAGTCCGTTATCCTTCTGTTCGGCTTTCTGCGCCGCAACTCCTCGATGCGTTGCGTGGCCCCCTTTCGTGCTCCCCGTGAGCCTTGCTCAAACTGTAGCACGGAGATGGAGAAAAAAAAAGAAGCTCTGGCGACCCCGACGCTGCCTGCAACACGAACCAGGCGCTAAAAATAACGATTGTTGAACGCCACCGAACTGCGTGGGGCTGACGCTGCTGCCGCGCAATTTAGGGGACGTGAACGCGCAGGCAGGAATCTATGCGGGGGAGGTCGAGAGAGATAGAAAGAGATAGGAGAGAGAGAGAGGATGGGGGATTGCAATGGATGTCCCGTTATTTCACAGTTCCCATGAGTCAGCTGGAAGTGGCTGTTTGAAGAGGTTTGCTTTATGCTTACCTGAGCAATAGAAAGTCTACTGGCTTCAAAACGGAGAGCAATTGAGCAAGAAAATGCCAAAAAAAGGTCAATGAAACATAGTTTTGGGTAGCTAACATTTATCACAGGGACCCCAAATGAAAAAACCTGACAAAAAAAACTGAATGCCGGTTTAAAGCTTTCTCCACAAGGATGGATTACCAAACAGGCAACTACTCTGGGGGCACCCAGACCCCTCAAGAGCCCCCAAAAGCCCCCGGGGCATGTTTATTGTGTTGTTAATTTGATTAATTGTAAATTAGTTTGGGAGTATGCACCAAAACAGCACGCTATAAACTGCAATTTTACTGTGCTTTCACTGTTATGTGTCAACATTTAGTTTCAACTGACATTATGATTAAATCGTGCATATTCCTAAATATAGTTGTGTTTAATCAAACTACCACAAACAAAGTGAAACACAGAATACACAGTTGTGTGCCCTGTGCCCAATAAAGGTATAAAAATCTGTATTTATTATTAGTCTGGTGGGGAAATAACACATTCTTCATAAATGTATACATTTGTTAGCCTTAAGGGAGTCAGCTTTTCTTTACTGCCATTGACTACAACATGCACAGCACAGAATCAATACCCCGTAAAGTCTTATGAACTGCATTTCATACACTGGCTAATGAACAGCTTGGCAGTTATCAGTTCTGTTGTAAGTAATCAATGCGGTTGATAACAGTTGCGTACACAGTCTGGCTGATAGCTGCTGACCTTTAGTATTGGATGCAAATGTGACTCTTTCAAACAGAAGGTCAAACCTTTATTTTACCAAAATCACCTGAGTAGAGAGGTAAAGCCTTCACCCAAAAGTCAACCAGTTTGCTCCCATACTTCTTTACTGTAAAGATATCAGCCTTTGTGTCTGTTTGGATGAGGACTACATCCCTGCTTCTGGAGGGATCTGTGCATGCCATCCTGTTTCAGAGTAGTGATGGCACTGCAGTTCTTTTTCATCATTTAGGTCAGTATCACACTGTGACTGCTCTTTTGCAACACAGAAAAAGGTCTTGTGTTGGTATCCACAGTGATGAGTCGAGTGACCAGACAATCTATCGACAGCTCCTCAGTCGTTCTCCTGTTTCAGCCCTTCACAGCTGAACTGCAGCCAAGAACAGTCAGGATGAGCCCCAAGCTGTGAGGGCCTGAGGACATTAAACACTTCATCACCTCATGTGACAAAAGTATGAATGAGTGTCAGCTAAAACGCAGACTGGTGACAGGGGGAAGTCAAGCAAAAGATATGGACTGTTGGGGTATAAAGAAAGAGCTAGAAAAGTTGCAGGACTGGACTAGGACTGCAATTAATATTTATTATGGATTAATCTGACTAGTATTTTCTGGATTAATCATTTTGTATATGAAGTGTAAACTAAAAAAGGCAATTCACAATTTTCTAGAGCCCAAAAATATGCCTTTAACTTGTCTTTTTTGTCCAACAAAACCCAGAACCTACAGATATCCAATAGACTTTTATGATAAGAAAAATAGCAGATAGATTGGCATTTTGCTTGAAAAAACATCTTTAAAATATCCCTTACATATGTTTAATTCAGCTTAATTTAGAGTGGCTGTTGCAGATTAAAGGTGAACAAGCAGCGCCTCTATTTTTCTACTAACAGATACAAAACACATCAGAAGAGACATCCAAGTTTAATGGTTGCTTTATTGAATTCCCACAGCTGCATCACCAGTAGAACTACAGCAACAAAGTATTTAGAAAGTGCAGAAAGGTAAACAATTAGTGCACAGCCTAGACATAAAGTACTATCACCCTGCACTGAACGACAACAACCCAACATAGAGTAGCACTTTATTTTGACGGTCTTTAATGTGTTTGCAAGTTTTCTGTTTTCTAATACTGTCTTTGACTATTTGAGCCTTGGTAGATTGTAACTTAAGAGCCATTTTCACACAAAGTGCAAACGTATTCAAGAATATTCACTAATCTGTGGAAACTAAACAAAAAAAAGAGGACAGCAATCCACAACTGTAATTTTGCTCTTCTCAAAGAAATCCTTAGTTTTTCAGAGAAATGTCAGAGTGACACCAAAGAAGAGCACTCAAAAGGTTGCGTGCATGTTCCGAACAATGGTTAAATTATTCCTACGGATACATTTGGGCTGTTCTGAGGAATGTCAGATCCTTATGAACTCAACCACACAAACTGAAGGCAGTCAGAGACACAGACAAAACATTTCTCCGTAGAAGTTTTCCGCCTTTTATGTACTTTTATGCACTCTTCATATTTCTCTTCATTGGCACAAAAGGTATTTAAGCATTTAAGTTTGAAACAGATGCACCAATGATTACACACACAAAAAACAAACAAACAAATGCACACAAGCAGTGGTGAGATCTGACCTTATGTTTTACAGTTGTCCTTGCTAAATGATAAGTCACAAAAAGTGGTTTGGACAAGCTTGTATCAGTTAGTGTCAGCATAACAAAAGGTTTTGATGGTGTGATTGTGTGTACATGTGCTAAGAATGCTTTGTTCATGAGATGAAAGTACAGTATGTGGAAACATCATGTGCTTTATAGTGCATAGTGTCTGCAGATGTGTGTGTATGTGTGTGTGTGTGTTCACAGGTATTAATGGGCGCCTGCTGATTGTGTTTGTTGTGTGAACGCTCCAGGACATTTTGGTTTACGATGTGGTCATGTGTCCTATCGAATATCTAACTTTGACAGAGAGCCACGGAGGAAAAACGGACCTCGCCTTGCTCCCTTTCCATGAATCCACGGCACACTTTGGCTGCATCCTGGGCATGTTTGAAAAGGGGAAAAAAGAAAGAGTAGATATGTTTATTCTTATGCAATATTTTGATATATTTTTACTCAGGTTTAGTTCATTATTTTTGCTCCACTGTACATGAACTAGAAACACTGCATTTTTTCAAATGAAAACTGAAATTTACAAAGTTATTGTAAGCAAATGGACTAGTTTAGTTTCAAGAAACTAAGCTAGTCCAGCTAGTACAGCTAACATGACACACATATTCAGTGATTACTTAAAAATGTCATGTACAAAGTAGTATCATTACATTTCACTGATATATAGGTAATGGTATTTGGTAAAAATTATGAATAATTGATTATATGATATTATATTTTTCCAATATTGCCCAGTAGTACTAGAGTAGTTCTTCTTCCATTAAACGAGATCCAATAAATCATCATAACATTTAATGTTAATGTTAATCTAAATAGTTGTAGGAGTCAGATTCATTAGATATTTAACAGCATATTTATGTTAAATATCTAATACCTAACAAACAGGCCTGATTTGAATGGGCTGAGGAGCGACAGTTCAAGTGTAAGGTGAACCATAAATGGCAGAAAATAGCATTGCTTATGTATCCAGCTATCCTTACATTAAGATTATTTTTGTAGACTGATATTTAATTTGTGTTTCAGAATGTTCTTTATAGTGCCCACTTTTTTATGAACCCTATTGGAGATGTGAGAGTGCGCATTAGCCGAGTTTATTGATTGAATCAAGATACTCATGAGTGGCCACTCCCTAGTATTCCAGTTTGATACCATGACTCATCACAGACATGTTCATAAAGGAGCCTGGTTCTTGGTTATATTTCAACATATCCAGAACTGACACAAAATCCTGATGACCATAATTTTACCTACCGCTATGAATGAGTCATCTTTGGTAGCTCCGTGTTTCACTGGTCCATTCATTTTCCCATCTTAAAAACAGGTAAGACAGTTAGGACTGCACAACATGAAAATACATAGATGAATCTACATCATGAGATATATATATACGAGACATATGCTTACCAAATTCATAAAGCTGGCCATTTACATTGACAAAGGCAATAAAGTGGAAGTTGATTTTGTCGGCTTCCGGCTGTGAAAGATGAGATAATTCAGAGTTCATGCTGTGGTACAAAAAGACGTCATAAAACACAAACACAGCACTACATTCATCTTAAATACAGTGTGTCATCTCCTGGATACTCCGACATAGTGATGATGGTCAAACTCCCATCAGGCGGTCTATGTGAATAGAACGGATCTCCTCCTTCATTACTACCTACTACATAAATTACTGTCCTCTTCGGGTTGCCTGGGTTTAGTGAACTGGCGATGCTACCAGGAATAGAAATCATTTCAATGATACTGATGTTTAAATGTCATTTAACTGACCCCCAGAAAAGAGAAAGGGGGAGAGAGGGGAATGTGCATTTGGACAGGAAGGGGAAACGGAAACTTGAGCTTTTGAATAATGTAATTATTGAGTCTAATTCTCAAGTTTGGTAATTAAATGAATGGAAATAAAGTGCAGAGTGGAATCTCTGAAATAGTGCCAAGGAAAGTGACAGCCATCTCTCATGAAAGGGATATTAGATGACAGCCATCGGCAGTTGATAATGAGGTTAAGGATCTTACCCTACACTGGCCCTGCGATGCAACCTCATTGTGAGCATCACGGATTGCCTGGAGAAGAAAAATTTAGATCATGTCAGTTAAATACAGCTAAAACAGATCATTATACTCAGGTTTGAGGTTTAGAGGTTCAAAGGTTTAGAAACATATTCTTAATAGCACATGCTGTAATAATACTCAAGATTTTTTAGAAGCCGCTGTCAAAGTGCCCTTGCTAAGACAAGGATTTAGAAGTATCTGGCGCCCTCAAGTGGGCAAAACAAAATGTAGGTTATGCAATACAGAAACATTCTAGAAATTAGGTGTTCACTTCAGGTTCATTTTTTTAAACAGTATTTTTAGCTGAGTACTCATAAAGTTACAGATCAAGTATAGGTCATTCAACTTACAATTTAGAGCTCATATTTTTATATAAGACAGTAACCATACAGACAGACAAAAGGAAAAAATACATGAAAAATTATTTGTTTTGGTTGTAAAGGAGATGCCTCATTAACTGCTTCTGATATTTAGCTTATAGGTAATAATCTCACAGAAACAATTAAAGATACTTAAGCTTCTGATGATCACACAGCTCAATCTCCTTATTTTAAAATTCAAAATATAGCAGCTTCAAGAGTGAGAATTTTTAATCCTACCTGGTTCTGCTCCAGATGTTTGGCACGGTCATCGGCAGACATGTTTGCAGTCTCATCTAGAAACTTCTTCAGGACAGAGCCATTCGCTAAAAAAGCCCAAACACAGCACGAAATTAAATCAGAAAGAAATGTCATTCATGTTAAAAGAGCTCAAATCACCACAAGCCATACCAAATAACTGTATCACCCACTAATCATCACAGAGTTATTAAAAAAAAAGAGGATTAATGGTAATTCCATACTTCTTTAAAATGCACTTAATTTTGTTGCAGCAACACAGTTCTGTAGATACCTTTCAACATCAAACATAATGACATAAACCCTAACCCTGAACTAAACTAATGAGTTCTGCCAATAATTCAGACTCTGGATTGATACATCAATAGGGCTACCGATTTCATTTTAAGCTTAAATAAAGATAGTGAAAGTTGAAATTTAAATTAAAATAAATGTATAATTTGTAATTTGAATTATGAAAGCAAAATATCTCAGCAAAGTAACTGCTGAGTAATTGATACTGGCCAACAATGTTCTGATTGTTTTATAAATCAAATATTTTGCCATATAAATTTTAGTATGCATTGCTTTGTACTTAGTAGGATGACACCAGCTCTTATTTGATGTGCACTCACCAAACGCTGGCTTGCTTTTGTTGTTGGCCACAGCATGCAGCAGGGCGATGGTGCCACAGGAATTGACTGCTGTCTGCTTCAGGAAATAAACCTCAGAGTCTCCTGCAACCTTGTCTGCCTGCTGCTGCCTGAAAGACTCATGCTGCAGTACACGCACACACACACAGATCATGGTCACGGTCATCTGCCTATGAGAAAAGCCAATTTGATGACGCCACTTGAGCGCATGGATTAAGGTAACAATTGCAAATAGAAATTAACAGAACTGTGCAGTCTATCCAGGTTTTCATAGTTTTGAGAGGCGGTCCTGTGGCTCAGGCTCTCCCCATCTAGTGACACCAAAAGCTGCTTAACAACCTCCAGGATCTATACTCTTTATTTTAGTTTTTAGAATCTACATATATTTGTATTTTTTGTCAGTTTCACACACAATTCTGCATACTGTGATTTGTGTCCTTGGATAGGGACCTCTCTTCCTGATGTTTCTTCCTTATTCCTTATCCAAATTTAGGGTCTCAGGACAAAGGGTGCTGTTTATTGTACAGATCTGTAAAGCCCCTCGAAGCAAATTGTGATTTGTTATTCAAGCTATATAAATAAAACAGATGTTCGTAAAGCACAAAAACAAAGAAAGTCTTTAGTTATAGCTTCTCCAAAGGAATGATTTTGCTTTTCTATAGTCCATATCATTGCAAATTTTATCAATTATCATTTCATTAATTAATCCTATCTGAGAATGCTCTGCAGTTCAATGTCAGTGCTTGACAGGATAATTAGACTTCATATTGAGTATTAAAAAAAAAGGTACGCATCTGCTGACTCATCTCCTCCTTACCAACCCAGTCTCACCACCATACCCATCACATTACCTCCTCTCCATCCATGCCCTCCCTGCACCTCAGTCTCACCCCACCCCAGAGAGCCTGTATCAGTGACTCACCCCACCCTTGGTCCTTCCCTTCCAGGAAGTAGCCTCCACCATCACCACCACCACCCCCCCATTGTTATCACCTGTTGTGTCAGTGGGAAGAGCAGCATCAAGGCACAGCATGGTTTCGGGACGGTGGAGAGCTGCTCATCCTCCAGCCCGACCACATCAACAAAGCGCCAGCTTTCACCCACTCCCAGGGAGCCCATGAGCTGAAAACACAACAGGCAGGAAAATAAGCAAAACACGATGAATGAAAATGGGAGAGAAACAGCGACACACACACAAATGATCCCCTCTGTCTGCGCTCAAAGATGCTGCGTTGTGTTGGCCCAGTCCGACCACACCCTTAAGCCCAGACACTGGAGACAGCACTGGGAATGATGCTGAGGACGTGAACGCCTCTCCTGCATCTCTTTTAAATACCTGCCACTTTTTATCTTAAAAAAAAAACAGTAGACAACATATAAACTACACATTGATAGTTGTGGCCTGTTAGCGTTTTAACCGTCGTCTTAGTAACTGCTTTAACTAGCTAGCCGTTGTAAAACTTACCTGACAGTTAAATCAAACAGTTAACCGTTACCAACATGTCGCCACTGCTGAGCGTCTTAACGTTTGCTACTCACCATGTTCAGCATCTGAAACGACATAAACAGAGACGACAGGTGAGTTTGTTGACAGTGAAAACGTTACGGTGTTCAATAGAAGTTAAAAAAAAAAACACGGTTATTTCCCTCACCTCGGGGTTAATCTCCATCGGGGTCCACTCCATTTTGGCAATATTTTTTGGCGTAACTGCGCAAGTTAAACGATGATATTGCGTTTGAGCTCCGACGGTTGCTGTCAGTTGAAGTTACGGAGCGGCTCACCCCGACTTTATGCTGCCGGTCATACCACTTACCGGCAGACGGAGGGGGGTGCGGGTTCATATCAAAACAACCGGTGGTGTATGTATTCAACCGGCCTCATGAAAAATCACAGTGATTTAAACGCTACATTTTACTTGCTACGCGGTTAGCTATGTTCTGACATCCTAAAAATACACATACCACATTTGAAAAAATAGATGTAAGTCAAATCACACCGCTAAATGTGAGATCACTCTGGCTCTTTCTAGAAAGGAGGGAGTGACGTAGTGATAATTTTATATCAATGGTGCTTCTTAATGAGTTTAATATTTTAATTTTGGAGCCACTTTTTATCACATCCCTAAATGCAGTGCACAGGTTATATCAGTCAGGACAATAATGTGACTTCTTCGTCTTGAAGTTTGTCCCATAGGACTGTTTATTCCATACAAGCTGCTGTTGCTGCTTTTGGAAATGTACAACTAAATGTGTGTGTAATGAAAGAAAACAGAACATAGAAACATGCATTTCTATGCAGAAAGTTCTTAACATTTTTTGGCTTTTACCAACCATTTTGTAGTTGTCTTGTTTACAATCATAAACAGTTGTTTTAGCATAAAAATGTGGAGCTAAATAGCATGCAGTAGGCTAATTAAACTGTCTCACTGTGTATAATGGATTTTCAATCATATAATTATATATTTTTGGGGATCTGTATTGATCTATGGTGTGCTGCATGTAAAGCACATTGGTGGAACTGAAACTGTGCAGGACGTTATTTGTAATGAAAAATGTTACATCATGTTACATGTTTTTTTGTCATCATCACGTGTTTCTCAATCCACCATGATCAGCAAGAACAAGACATACCACATCGTATTACTGGAACTAACAGACTGCAGTTACCAAATGTAACAGTATAGTTCAAGGTGGCGCTATTGTACCAGTAAAGAGCAATATAGTGGGTGGTTAATAACACTTTTGGCCTGACAAACTCAGAATACATATTTATTTTTAGATAGATAGATAGATAGATAGATAGATAGATAGATAGATAGATAGATAGATAGATAGATAGATAGATTGATTGATTGATAGGAGGTCATATAGTGAATGTATGTCACTGTGTATTATGTTGAGAAGTCTATGCAGCATCCATCTCTCTATAACCACCTCCAGGGTGTCCAGAGCAGTCGCTAGGACAGAGCCAGCCTTCCTAATCAGTTTGTTCAGTTTTTTAGTGTCACTGCTGCCCCAGCAGATGGCTGCAGAGAACATTGCAGTCACAACAACTGACCATTAGAACACTGAACATTAGAATAACATCCTGCTGCACACATTAAACCTGACCTGAGCTTCAGTTAGTACCATTTCTGGTTTCTGCCAGAGGGATTTTACTTTAATGTGTCCTGTTTTCACAGTTTCTTGGTGTGTAAGCACTAGTCTACATCCCTGCATAGGCACCTGATAGTTCATGTTGGTATACAGGACAGTGACAGTAAGAAGAGAGTAAGAAGATTAGAGTGTGTGCTCCCTATTATTAATTATATTATATTAATTTGAGGTTATTCCTCCTGAATCTGTTTTAATCAGAGGTGAAGATAAGACGATCCCAAAAGGTATTGATTATACATATCTGCAGGGTGAAGTCAGTGGCTTTGTTTGTATGTGTGTAAAAGAGAGAAACAGCCTGTGGGTTGATGGGTTCAGAGGTCAGACTGATATGGGTAGGTGCTGATTTATTATATATGTCTACATGCCAGCCTTTCTGTCTGGGTGTAGCATTTGTGGGATTGTTCAAAAGGGGACAAGCAACAGTGAGGCAGTGGTCTGCAGAAAATTCAGCAGAAGAGGACAAGAGAGGCAAGACATCTTTATTTCATTTCTTCTTTTCTTTGATTACATTGCGGATGTGGATGAAGCAATCACAGAACAGAGGATGTTGATGCGTTGGGATCAACTCACAGAATATTCAGCTGCATCCTGGAAGACAAAATAATCATCAGACTCGTTGCTGTGATCAAGATCAAGATCCGACTGAAACTTGACTGCAGTCATCATTCTTTGCTGCTACAGTCTCTGCTGAAAATAGATGATGATTCTGATGCTCACAAGATAACTCTGTGGACAATGAAGCATAATTCACTTCACTGGACCTGGATTATTGTCAAAAAGGAACTTGAGGAATCTGACCTTGACAAATTTTGACCTTTGACTTTTTTCCTGTGCACACTAGCATGCCTGTCCCATCAAAATTTGTGGATATGAAGGGTGTGCCTCCTCTACTGGCCGGCTGGGGATGGAGCATGGTGGTGTACCTTTGTCTGTTTGTCTCACTCAGCGCGGTGTTAGCTCTGTTTCTCTGGTTCTTAGTTCAACAATCACAGCGCTACAGATACAGAAAATGGTGATGCACTAAGACTTACACATACCGGTTCATGTGTGTGTGCTTGGACACCTGTGAATGTGTGTGTTTTATGGACTATGTGACATTTTAAATATTAAATCTGCTTTGTAGCATAATGTCTGAAACATTTCACACCTCTGTACATGATAACAAATAATATTTCTCTTTTCATTTATAACTGGGCTTGAGCACATCGCCTGCCATGTACGTGTCTGTAAATGGCACAATCTTCACCACCAGGTGGAGTTTGGTTGGTTTTCATGGAGATAGCTTATCACTTAAATATGGAACTTTGATCATGCTAAAGGTAGAGCATGAGATGTGACTGAAAAAAGTTAGAATGGGGGGCAATGGTGGCGAGAACCTCCTCAATGGGTCCTCAAAGATCACAGGGAATGTGAAATGCTTTGGTTGCTCTGAATTAGATTTGCACATCACATGCATTTGGACAAATCATCCCAAAGTCTGTATATAAATTATTTAAAGCATACTTTTTGTTCTCACTCTGGCCACTTATCCAAGGGAAAACGTTTGGTAACCACTGTCCTAAAGGTTGGAGGACTGAAGGTGTAATCTGAGAGTTGCCAGCTGATCCCTGACAGCATTTGCCACTCCCTCATTACCTCCACTGAGATGCTATTGAGCAAAACAGTAAACCCCCAGCTGCCCCAGTGGTGCTGCTCGGTAACAAGAAGCTCAGCTGTAGGTGTACTGGGCAGCTGCAGTACTGGCAGGTGTGAATGTGTGTAAAATTATTTAATATTGTTTTCAGGGCGGCTCCCTTAAATGAAATGAATGTTTTTATTTAAAAAAAAAAAAAAAAAACTACAATTTTCAAGCTCAAAATGTTTTATTTATTCCCTTTTCAAAATAAGAGTACCCATCCTCTTTTCCCCCATCAAAATACACTCATGACTTATGTATGTGTGTGTTCTTTAAACAGTATAACCCACACACTGAGTCTCCCTCCTTATCTCTGTCTCTGTTAAGCCTCTTTGTTAGAATTGATCTCTAGTTCTCAGTTCACTTTACTTGGTTATTTATTAACATGGCATGAAGATGCCACACATGCCAAAGGCAACAGAATGAATACCATTCATAGTAAAAACAATACGAATCAAATCCATACTATTGCCTAAGATAAGGTTCTTCATTCAGTACATTTTCACTATGGTGTTAAACCAGTCCGGTATCAGCCAGTGTCTTTTCT
Source organism: Protonibea diacanthus (assembly GCA_028641955.1). Taxonomy (NCBI): domain Eukaryota; kingdom Metazoa; phylum Chordata; class Actinopteri; family Sciaenidae; genus Protonibea; species Protonibea diacanthus. Next base: position 9,624,649 of record CM053977.1, read on the forward strand.
GCTGAGTCTATTAATTATTAGACATTATTATATACCTAGATTATTGGCAAATAGATTTTTTTGAACCTGAAGCTACACGTCAGGTTCCTGCTTTACAATCGTACCTTTTTTTACAGATTTTTACTTGAGTTCAGTTCAACCTTCAGATGTGTTAAGACAATGGCTGGTCCTCAGTACCAATAACACTCACAGTAATAAACTTCCTAATAAACAAGATGTTTTTCAGCACATACAGTAGATAATGGCATATTATGAATGTATACTGAATGTCTTAAAATATTCTGTTTGGTGCACAATGTTGACATAAAAAAAATGATGTAGCCAAAATGAAAACAAGCAAATATCCGAGCAATTCATCGGTTTTGTTGTTGTTGTTTGTTTTTTGTGTGTGTACACATGTTAGGTACATGAATGATCATACTTTATTAGTCTCAACACTGTCTGTCACAGGTTGTATCACTTGGCTATTTTCACTTGGAAGAAAGAAGAAGTAGCTCGACATTTTGGAATGTGATCTTTACATATCGTCTTTAACTTGTGGGTGTGAGCACAGTGTAAACAGACCTTCCTGCTGTCTGTCAGCTAACTCAGTGCTCTGATCTGTACTGACTGTAAAGCTGTACTCATCAATATTTTTGTATTAACAATGGACCAACTGTGTGTAATGTGAAAGATGTTACTGTCAGTGATGAAAGCACAGACATGATCAGCTTTTCTTTGTTCATTGTTTTATCTCTTTTTTATCTCCTTTAATCATTGCTAAAAGCTATTCTTTAGCCAAAAGTCTCAGATAAAGATAATGAAGCATTTAGTGGAGCATAAGCAGAAAGGATGTGGGGAAGACTGAAAAAAACAAACAACTAAATATATACACCTGTACATGTTCACACATCCACACATTACTGACGAACTGACTGCATACTTAGAGAGAATTTCCAGCTTTTTCCACTGTCACAAAGTGGCAATAGAGCTACAATCCAACAGAAGTTGGACTTAATATATCAATAAACTAAGTCAAGTTTGAAGATTTGAAAATCGTATGTTTAGTAGCTACCACAGAAAATATAGAATCAACTTTATTTTGCATGCTGCATCTCTCTTTCTTGATCCCACATTGATTTGCAAACACTGAATGGTAATGCTCAATAATTACTTTCATTATTTAAAAAAATAATAAAAAGAAACTACACATACATCACTAACCTATACAATGTACATTAAAATCCATTAATAGCCTATAAAATATACATTATTATGCATTAGTAGTTGATAAACTATACATTACCATGGATACGTATCTTAAAATTGAGCCTCACTAAAGCAGAAGTTGCAAAACTTTTTCTTGTGAAGGAAGTCAAAATGAACAATGTCTCCATGGAAACGCCTCAGGTGACAGGTGATAGGTGATACTCACCTATGCTTTCTGTTCATATGTCTGAAACGATCAAACTTCTGTGGATTTTTTTTTACTGACTTCATGTTCACAGAAGCACCTGAAACAACATTTCCCAGAGTGCTTCAGGAACAGGGCAGTACCAGAGCCCGTGCGCACCGGGGTGTGGCCCACCCACACGCGCACCCACACGCTCACGCGCGCAACGGAGAGTATTTCCGAGAGGGTTGGTGCTTGTCTGGTCTTCTTCGTTTCCTCACTTCTGCCTCTGCCGGGTCTCTCTATCTGCTCACCGAGCTTCATTTGACAGCTGCAACTCTGCGGTAAGTTTGTCGATCACTTCAAATTCCAGATATGTTAGTGAGCATCAGCCAGGTGAGCCGGGACAGTCTACCGGGGTCTACCTGGAGAAAAAAGAGGGACGCGTCAGGTCCACGGAAGTTTGACAGCTACACCAGGCAGGACAAAAATCAGGATTTAAACTAGAAAGAAGTTAACTGCAGATGTTTGAAGTGAAAACATCTGGAGTTTGCTAAATAAACTTTTCCTCTCTCCAACAGTTTTTTTTCTTCTTACGCGCGAATAAACCTCCAAGACCGTCAAAATGGTGAGTTCACAGATCAATCATCATGAAGAAACACGACAAACTTTATATTAAACAAACGACTAACTTCATATTTGTTCAAACAATCTTTGTAGAAATCCGTTATTTATGCAAATGGATGACTCACAATAGTTTATACCCTCTGAACTCCAAGACAACGCCCACTTTTTTCCACATTATATAACACTAACATTTTATCTAAATGATGGTTTGCGTTTACAAAATGTCAATATTTACTCAATGCTGATAAAACTTTGCAGTTTACGTTAAACATAAAAGCCTTTTACTGTCTGTGAATGTGGAGGATGTGGCAGTACATCTGTTTAAGACAAAGAGTTAAAGTCACCACACACTTCTGTAAGTGTACTAAAAGATAGAAGTTGCCAAATAGACAGTTTTACTAATCAAACTTTCCAGTTTAAGAAGTTTTAAGTGCGCATGCCTGTACAGCTGCAAGGAGGTTTCATTTGGGGAAGTTGGGAAGTTTAGTGGATGACTCATGAGGGCTCTGTTCCATTCGGGTGGGTCTCTCCACCCCGCTCTCTGTGTTTAATGCACTCATTTCCACGTCTAGCCTGGACTTTAAAAACTGCCCTCCCTCTCTTAAAGGGAAATATCTTCACTTTCTCTTTGATAAGGTGGAGTGGTACGCTGCCGTTAAATAAAAAGTGATTGTATTCATGATAGTCAGTTGTGATGATGTTACACTGCTGCGCTCTGCAGACAGTTTAGTCTGGGGTTATAAATCATCTGCACACAAAAGCCCGGTTTTATGGATCTTATTGTTTCTGGCAGCAAATGCAGTGAAAATATCAAAACTAACAATAAATTAAACAAGTATTAACAAGTATGTGTGTGTGTGTAGCCAAAGCCTGAAAGAGCAAACTCCTCTGAGACGTAGACCAGTTTGATGTCCAAAAAATACAAATCAGCGAGCCACACCCTGACACTTGTTCATGGAGATTGTGGTTTATTTATTTTACTGTACACCATCCTTGAATGATAAACCCATTTAGTAGCAAACACCTATAGTGCCCAGCTGTTTTAGGAAAGCATTTCTAAAAGTCTAGTATTGTATATTTGTTACCCATGTTTAAAAATCTGAGTCATCATCAGGAAAAAATGAGCTTTGGCCCAATGCTTTGACATACTGACGCCTAAGCAGCCTCCCCACCCTGAGATAACTTATAGAGATCTGAAATTGTGTAAAAATTGTGTAAAGAAAGCATTTTGGACATTTTAAAAGAAGTTTTAAAAAAAGTTGTGGTGATATAAAAGTTATATTATAAAGATGTGTATATATATATTTAAAGATGTTTTAAAACATATTTCAATGATAATTTGTACCTGATATGTTTTTTTCTACAAAAAAGATCAGCTGCTTCGACTCTTTGACAAACCTCATTGACAAGTTCAGAATCTATCGATATGCAAATATTTATCATTTCAAAAATGTAACTTCACTGAAAGGTCCATTATCAGTATTTATTTCTTTATTTTAGGGAAGCCAGGAAGTATTTGCAAACATCTGTAGTTCCCAGCCGTTTGGGGAAACAGTTGTGAGCCATGGTCAAAGATTTCAGTCTTCAGTAGAAAAAGTCTAAGCAGCCTCATCACCCGAAAGATCATTTATAGAGACCTGAATTGTGTAAAATGACTTTAACTTTTCTGTTACTATTACTTTAACTGTAACTTCACATTTTAAATTGTAAACTGCAACTTTGAATACAGAGTTTGGGTCCTACAGAGCAGCTACAGTCCTGTTAGTGAGCGCCATAAACATGATGAGGAAGTGTTGACAGACACATTGTTGGTTTTGGTCTTTTTATGGCAATATAATATTTACATTCAAGCTGAACTTTATAGACAGTGATGATACTGCCGTTAGCAGTAAAACACATTGTTTGATGATATGACAGGAGACGGAGAGAGGTGGACGGTGTACAGTCTCCATGGTAACCAGAGTCCATAAATGAAGGAGGGGACTGATAGGACATATGTGGTGCTGTATCCGTGCTCTAAAGCAGGGAGACAGCTGTGACAGCTGATGTTTACATATTGCAGGTCAACATACCTCCATCGGGAACACTCCACAGCCTCCTCAGGTCATGTCTGAACTTGCTCCATAGGACATAGCCACTAACAACAATCCCTCACTATATAGGAGCTAAACATTCCAGTGGAAATGATGTGCATTGTGTTGTTTTCTAAATATCTCCTTGTTTAGCTGTTTGTCTGAGCAGCCATCTGCACGCTGATTAGATTTCGTTCAGTTTGCGGAGAGCTCGTGGATATTTTGGCGTTCTTTCCTGCAGAAAAAGACCTGGTTGTTACCAGCAACTTGTTTTCGGACAGCCCACTTTTTTTTTTTTTCCAGATTTTCAGGGTCAGAATTCCAGAGACATTCCCGTGGTTTTCCTCTCTAAACATTTCTCTCTTTCTCTCCCTGAAAAAGGAAAGTAACCACTTGGGTATTTTATTGTTAATGTGTCACAGTTTTAGGGAGTGTCTCCAATGTGTGCATGTTACAGAAAGAGGGAGTTTACTAAAATCAATCTTAAAGTTGAAGTTTTTCAGCCTTATCGCATTCTTCTGTCTGCTGTGATGAGACACTTTTCCCACATTCAGAGAAATTTAAAAACCCGATAATCAGACTGAATCGACTGAACAAATCTGAAATGTAGGCAGCATATCCAAGGCTGAAAAATGATGTGGGAACATGTTTGTTATGAAACAGGAGCATATGAACGAAGTTGTTTGATGTGAGAGTTACACATCTGTATTTCATGGAGCTGTAAGTCTGTAAGTCATTAAGCTCATTAAGTGCATCCTAAAGCGGGAAAGAATTTGATTTTGAATGTATGCGCATAACAAATCTGAGATATGATGTTTTCTACGGATGCAAGTAAGAGTATGTTCTGTAATTTTATTACAGGGAAGAAGGGGGGATGTCAGTACATTAAATTATATAAAGTTATGCACAGAGGAATCTGAGATATGTAATTTTACAGTACATCTATCTGAGCATGAAACTAAAGACTGATTAAGTATGTTCTGCAAAGAAAGTCTTTAAAGTTATGAGCATAACAAATCTGAAAACATGTATGTAAAGAATGACACAGACTTTTCAAAGTCTTCAAGAAGGTTATGCATGTTGGGAATCTGAGATTATATTAATGAAAGCATGAAACTAAGGATTGATTAAGTATGGTCTGCAATGTTACAGCATTTTCTGATAAGAAGCCGTAGACAGCAGAAATATGTACTTGTTTAAGGTCAAATTTCACATGCAGAAAGAATGTTGTATCATACATGATGAAGAGTCATCGTCAGATTTTACGTCTTTGTTTATATCCAGTTTGATGCCAAAACAAAGTCAAGACAAGAAGACAGTTAGCTTAAGGAAGTGCTGCGTGGTTTTCAATCGTGTTTAGAGAAATTTTCCATTGAATGACTGTTAAACTTTAGTGATATCCAGTGTAGCAGAGAGATGTATTTTTTTTGTAATATGTCTGTTTTTCACTTTAGTTTGTGAGATTAAAACTTGTCTGCTGCTATGTTTGAAGGGTTTTATGGTTGCTTAAGTTACCGACAAGGGAAAGATTCAAGAGGAACAATCTGACCACTATTGGTGGTTAAAGTTGATGTAATCTGTGCGTAAAATTGTAACACACAGGGTGTGTGTATAATTTTTGGGTACTTGCATGGTGTTAGGAAGTTGTCAGTGTCTGCAAGCCCCATTAGAAATAATTTGCATTAGGTGATGTTCAGTATATTGAACTGTATCTGTATATTGCAGTTCTGCTACCTGACAGAACTAAATATAACCCTGGAAAATCTAAGCCATAACAGTCCTCCTCTGTACATTTTTCTTCCACGTTTCAGGCCAGCAAAGGAACTGTGAAAGCCAGTGGAAACTTCAATGCCAGTGCAGATGCTCAGGTTCTGTACAATGCCATGAAAGGGCTGGGTAAGATGTGTGTGTGTGCGTGTGTGTGTGGATATCAGCTGTCAGCACTGTGTCATCTGATACACTAAAGGCGTGTCAGTCTGTAGTAAAACTCCAATCGACCAATGAGAAAGTGTTTTCTGGGGGGGTTCCTCTCTTAACAAACACTGTAGTAATCATCATAAACTGTAGTCTGTGTGGAGCTCCACCCAGACGGCAGTGAGTCACGAGCACACAAGCGGAGATGAAATCTGAGTCACTGCGAGCGAACACGTCTGCTGACCTCAACCGCAGGCTGTAATTATGTGGAGGGGAATCATTGTAAACAAGAGTCCACCTATACCAAGCTTGCTCACTGTTATGTAATATGTAGCATGTGTTGCTTTGCTGAGTAACCATGGTGCTTGTTGCCGTAGGGACCGATGAGGATGCCATCTTGCAGCTGTTGACGGCTCGCAGCAACGCCCAGAGGCAGGAGATCAAGGCCACCTACAAGACTCTGTTTGGAAAGGTTGGAGCCTCTTATAAGCTGTTAAACAATATGCAGCCCATTGCCTTTTCCAAGAATTCCATGAATTCTTTGTCTTTTGCGTCTTTGTAGACTTGATGAAACATGCACACTTTCTGCGCCGTGTGGTCTGTCAGATTTCATCTGGAATAGCTGGTTTATCATGTTGTGATTAGATGAAATCTGGCCTGTACACACCAAGTGGTTCACCAAAGTAAATAACACCCAACACTCAAAATACTTGCATCAAAAATCAAGGGTTTAAATTAAATATATCACTATAACTCTATAGTTCAATAATTAGAATTACTGATATAATGATCTTAAACAGGTATGCCGTTTCTCCAGAAATGGCCGCGCTGAACAAAAAAGGAAATAAAAACATATATGAAAATACTCTACTATACTATACACTACTATCTGCACCTCTCCTCCACTAACATACAATTAGCTAAAAACTCCTTTAAGTAATGAAAACAACACTTAACTGGATTTACCCCGAGCTGCACACTTGAAGAAATAGTCTGACATTTTGGGAGATACACTTCTTGCCAAGAGTTAGATGAGAAGTCTGATATCACTGTTATGTTTGTACAGTAAATATGAAGCCACAGCCAGCAGCCAGCGAGCCGACAGAAAACTTTGAAGGTGCTGATAGTTTGATTTTATTACCTTTGGACAGAGCCAGGCTAGCTGCTTCCCCCTGTTTCCAGTTTATATGCACAGCTAAGCTAACTAGTTCCTCAAAGGTTTAACTATTCCTTGAGGACAAGAAGCAGAAAACAAGCAACTCTAGCCACCGACAATAGTAGTGCATAATATTGGTGGTGTACTTGATTTTATGCATGAAACGTTACAAAAACTTGAGAGAGGACTTTGAATCCTGCCAACTTTCAGTCGGCACACCTGCCTAAAATGGATGCCACAATGTCACTGTTTGAAGGAAGGTTTCAGAAGCTGTTAGATGATCTGACAAGTGCTTTACTTGAAGCATACCGAGGCCTTCAAACGACCACACACAGCTTCAAAGCATCAACTTGACACGGTCGAACCGTTTTAGTCAGTACAGTACAAATCATTGGCAGAAAATCTGTATGTGGCACGGCGGGTTTACACATTAGCCAAAGCCACACACGACAACCATAAAACCTCCTCTGTGCCCACGCATGGATTTATGCTTCACCAGAGCTAATTAAAGTACATGATGTGTCTCCATGACAGGATCTGATCGATGACCTGAAGGGAGAGCTGGGTGGCAAATTTGAGACCCTGATCGTGGCTCTCATGACTCCACCCCTCGCTTATGATGTGATGTTGCTCCGCAACGCCATCAAGGTGAGTGCTGCAGCTGTCAGATATGAGGATGATAAAGACCTTTATGTCCTCTAGATGACAGTTAAGTACACGGACAGACATGTTAGCCGTCAGAGCAGCTGAAAACTCAAATGTAGTTTCATCTGGCGGTTCTCTCTTTGACCTGTAGGGGGCAGGAACAGATGAGAAGGTGCTGGTGGAGATCCTCGCCTCCAGGACATGTCAGCAGGTGAAGGACATCGTCGCTGCTTATAGACAAGGTAACACACATGCACGTACACAAACATACACACCAACACTACATGATGGACTCACCTGTTTAAAAATTGATGTTTATATCGCACAAATTCTTGTTTACATGCAGTTTAATTCATTGCGAGCAATGTTTGCGTGGCTTTGTTTATCTCTGGAAAATGTCCAGTTAAGATTTTTAGTCCAAGCACACAGTTGAGTGCTTGAGTAGTCCGTTGATCTGAGCTCACAGTCCATACACGGCTAACTAACTGAGCTGTGGGCAGCTGTGGCTCATCAGACGATTGGTGGCTCCTCCAGCGTGCATGTTGGAGCTTGGGCAAGATACTGAACTCCAGTGGCGCAGCCTTGTGAAATATGCGTGTGTGTGAACGAGATATGTGCACATAGATACCATTTTCTCCATAAAATATGATCCAGAGTCACCAAAATCAGTGAAACAGTTGGTGTGTTTTTGTGTTACGTACTTGTTACTTACTTGTTGTGGGTGACTCTATCCGGAACACAAAATTACAGAGTGTACAGGACGAAGAATGAAAGAGACACCATCTGATTACAAGTTAGAGTAGCGTCATCATGATTTAAAAGCTGTTGTTTTATGGTAGGAAAGTTACATTGTTACAATGTTGCTTTAACGTGTGTTCCTCAGAGTATGACGATGACCTGGAGGAGGACATCTGTGGTGACACTTCAGGTCACTTCAAGAGGCTTCTGGTTATTTTGCTGCAGGTAAATCTCATCCTCGTCCTCGTCCTCATCCTCATCCTCGTCCTCTCCTCTCCTCTCCTCTCCTCTCCTCTCCTCTCCTCTCTGACAGAAATGTTTTGTCTCTCCTCAGGCGAACAGGCAGACGGGGATCCAGCACGGAAACATCGACAGTGATGCTCAGGTGAGTCGGCTGTTTATTGAGGGTCAGTAAATATTTCTGCTTCTCTCCATCAATGGTGTCTTTGTCTCTTTGCCTGAGGGTGTGACTGTCACATGTGTTTGAAGATATGGTCTTAATACTGGCCTTTGAAGCCTGTTTATGCGTGTGTGCTTTGAAGGGGAGGGTTGTGGTTTGTACAGCTACTCTGTTGTGTTGTTATGATGCCTTCTAGTGGAGAAAGAGGGTAATATTTCCAACAAAAGTTGAAAAGGGAGAAACATACTGGAAGCACTTATGTGCTGTGCTTGAGATACTTTCCACCACTGAATTGTAAATTGTTTGCTTCTCTGATTTTGAAGGACAAACTGTGTGTGACGTGTTGTTTCTGTGGTCGTAGGCTCTCTTCAAGGCAGGAGAGGAGAAGTTTGGCACTGACGAACAATCATTTGTCACCATCCTGGGAAACCGCAGTGCAGAACATCTCAGGAAAGGTTTGTCTGTGATTGTCTGAGAGTCGATGGTTGCAGTGGGCGCCTCTGTAATTGTCTTAGAGTTTCACATAACAGCCACACTCACTCTGATCTGTGTGTGTTTCAGTATTTGACGCTTACATGAAGATGACTGGATACGAGATGGAGGAGAGCATTAAGAGGGAAACATCTGGAAATCTGAGAGATCTGCTGCTGGCCGTTGGTACGAAACTACACAACTCCGTCCTGCAGATTGTTTCTGTTGTCAGCTTCTCGGGAGTTTTTTCAAACACTGACATGTCTTCTGTTTTTCTTTTAAAGTGAAGTGTGCCAGGAGCGTTCCAGGCTATTTTGCTGAGACTTTGTACTACGCAATGAAGGTAAGACAGCAAAGATGTCTGAAATGGTCAACCAAATATAATTAACGCTATGTGCTACTAGCCACTGTAAAATCACTTGTAATAACGCAACAAATGCCAGTGAAATGCAATCCATAGCTGTCTACATCAGACATTTCCTATGGAGTTATAGTAAAGAGTGAAAACTGCTAAAAGAATAAACACTGGCCTGAGACACGACTCCAAATGAATGATAATGTTGCTCTATAAACATGAATGTGTAAATAAGAAGCTGTTTGCTAACATGAATGCTGTATCAACTGAAAAGGTGATGATATGTCAGTGTTGTATTCACGTGTGTGTTGTGTCAACATGCTTCAGCATCTCCTACTGAGAGCAGCCACGTCTGTTTTTCAGGTTTAAACTGTATACAAAATGGCCAAATGTGTCACGACTAATGAATCTGTATTTTGCACATAAACTGTTTCTAAATATTTAAAGTAGTGTGTGCTCTCAGATAATTGTTATAGTTTTGTGTGGCATCCAGTCGTCATATGTTTGTGTGTTTGTTTCAGGGTGCAGGAACTGATGACAACACCCTGATCAGAGTGATGGCGAGCCGCAGTGAGGTGGACATGTTGGACATCAGAGCTGATTTCAGGAGGAACTTTGCCTGCTCTCTGTTTTCCATGATCAAGGTACACACACACATAAATAAACAAATAGACAACACTACACACTTACACTAGTTGTCATACTGCCCTCTAATGGCAGGCAGCAGTAACTACAGAAGCAGTGAAGGAATTTGAAACATGTAGACATAGTTTATAGGGATTAAAAGTATCTCTGTGTTGGTAGGTGTCACGTCTGTCTTATCAATATTTACAGCGAAATCAGTATAAAAGTCTTCAGTTTAATAGGTTTAAATATGAGGTTTATCTGTAACTTAACAACGGCAAATTACATGAATTCACCAGAGTTTAGCTGTGTAGTCTCTACATCATGATTGGATTTAGCTATTACCTCATTTAACTCTGTGGAATAATAAACATAAATCAAGTTGACGGCAGCAGGACTGATCTCATGCCACAGTGCAGAAGGAGATCACTTAGCTGAGCGATTGTTTTTTTTGTCTTTTTCATGAAGAGGACGACTGAAAAATGAACGTTTGCCTCACTGAATGGACTCTTTTACAACAAACACCGCCTCAAATGTGTAATGAGTGAATGTAAAGGACAATGTGAGGACAATGTGATGTTCCTAGAGAAAAGTAAAAAGCGGCAACTGTTCTTTAATGACACAGCTTCAGTTAAATTAAAAAATACTGTCTATTTTTTTTAATATAAAGTGTGTTATATTTTGTAAATTGTATATAAACAGATTCCTTTTTTTTGCTTATTTTGTCTAGTTTTGTGTCAAAGGCCCATTATTCCAAAGCCCCAGTAGTTAGTAGTAGATACAATAACATGTCATTGTCAGGTTTTGCCTCACCTAGGCATGAAAAGCACACAGTGGACCGGTATAATAACGGCATAATATTAATAATTCTATCAGAAAGTCTGACGCCAGTCTCAGCTCGGTTTTTACCAAACATTTCGTGACTGTGTTTTTGCTTTCTAGGGCGACATATCATTTAAATTCTTCCTGTGTTTGTGTTACAGGGAGATACCAGTGGGGACTACAGAAAGGCCCTGCTGTTGCTCTGCGGTGGAGATGATGCGTAACCATGGCAACGAGCAATCCAACAGGAACCACACCTGAAGTGCCTCTTTCTTTAAGTTAACCCTTTGGGTCGTCTCGGCTCACTGAAAGCTCGCGACAAAACTTTCTCAAGTGTGAGAGAGAAAGACGGCCCATCAGGTCTTTCTAAAGTATAATTCCAAACGCATAGTCTTTGAAAGGTAGCTAACATTTTGTTCGTGTCCACATTAATGCCGCTTTTGGTCGACTAACATCTTCAATATGATTAATATCATTCGTTTGTAATGCAAAAAAAACGTCAGACCACAATTGTTTTGTTTGCACTTTGTATGGCACAATATATGCAAGAATAAACATTTCAGCTGATGAAGTACAATGATAAAATTTGTCTTTTATCTGTGTCTCAGTATCAACCAATAGAAGTACCTGTGTAGTAGCTGTTAAACATGCACTGGCCTCTCTTAGCCAGTAGAGGGAGATAGATCACCTTTTATGAAGAGATAGTAGAGTCCTGACTGAAAGCGCCTCAACAGCACGTTATCATCGCTAGTAGATGAAAGTAGTTTTGAGTCAGTTTACGGCACAAATCAAAAACAACTGGAGGAGCAACTGACAACTAATTAGGTTAATTGGCAACATTTCAGAGAGGCAGAACCTGACAGATGTAAACTTTGAACTTTGGAAGTCAGATATGACAAACATCTTAGGACAGTCAGGTGTCCTAAGATGGAAAGAAAGAAGTTTATAAATGTGTAAGATTTCTTTCAAAACCAGTTTTCAGTCCAGGATTTTTTGGGCAGTCCTAATGGGTGACTTTATACAGACTCGATATAATTGGGTGCCAAACTTTTACAAACATTGTTTGTTTTTTCTATTAATGATATCTCAACTCATGTAAATGTAATACGTTGCTCATTTCCTGAAGCCACATTTTAAAGGTAGGCACAGACTCCTCTTTCCCTTACATAATGAAATTAAATAAATTTATCGGCCTTGATTCAAATATATTCTTCCACAACAATGCTGATGTTTTATGTGTCATTAAAGTGAAAGTCCCGATGTGTTTAAAAGCTATTGACATTGTTGTTTCTTTAAAGGGTTAATTCACCAAAATTACAAAGCCCTGAACATCCCTGATCCTTTAAATCGTCTATAGATGGCACACATTCCTTCGCTGTTATGAAGCTTTCACTGATACTTGTTGTTGTTGTTGTGCAGATTATCTGCTGGTGGTGATGATGAGGCCTCATTCTTGCAATCATTGTACATAAAGAAGCTCATCAGCTGCATTTCTCCACTGACACTTTATATCGTTCAGATTTTAGCTTCCTGATTTGACCTTTAACTAAACGAATAGCTGCTGAATGATGAGCTAAATTATTTGAAATGTTGTGTGTGTGGTTGAAGAAGGGGTCGTCCCAGGTCCTGTTACACTACTTTCTGTTATTCTTTTCACCGAAGCGGTTGCCGTTGATTGTTGCCACAGAAACAGGCAGCCAATAACAAAGTCTGAACAGCAGGGTGTGGGGTCAGGCCACCTCGAGCCACAAGAAGAACAATACCTCCAACTCCTCCCACCTCGCTGCCTTTGCGTGTTTTTGGGTGCCTGTGGGTGGGCATGTGTCCGGTCAGCTTTGTAGGTCAGATCTGAAATACTTAGTGGAGCGTTGAGTTTGTGTTTTCATGTGTTTTTTTCCTCCTGACGTTCAGCCCCTCCTCTCCTTCATCACACAGGCTGAGGCTCTGAGAGCTCAAGTTGAAGTTGAAGTTTGATTTCCAGCAAAGCTTCGAGCAGATACATGTGGTTAGAAATACAGAGTTTAAATTCTCGAGTTAAATGAAACTTCATCATGAAAAACCTGTCTGAACTTGCAACCAGAGAAAAATCACCAGAAGCAGAATGTCCTCCTTCATACGTCTGCTGGTTTATACTAATTTATTAGTCCATCAGCAACTATTTGATTGTAAATTGATAATTTAATTCATTCATCAAGCAAAAAGCCAAAATTCCAGCTTCAAACTTGAAGACTTTCTTCCCTTTTTTTGTCGTATTTTTCTTATTCTATGTTAAACATCATTTCGTTTTGGAACAAAAACAATCAAGATGAGGAGCACGCATACTGCATGATACACTTGAGCAGTTAACGTCTTATCATGCTCTGTGAGACAGATAAAGTGGTCGATCAGGTCTGAAATGACAAAGGATACAAGGAAAGGATACAAATAAATAAATAAATAAAGACAGAATAGAGAGAAAAAAATAAAGCACTCACTGCAAAGTAAAAACTAAATATGAATTAAAGGGAATGTCAGTCTTTCTTTCCAGATAAAAGAGGAAAAAATACCAAACTTCAATCTCAAGTGTCTGTCATTTTCAAAGTAACAATATAAACAAAAACAAACAGTAATCAATCAAATCCTGAGGATGGCCGCCTGCATATTAGTCTTATTTTGTTACGTACATATTAAAGCTGTGGATGGATGCTGCTTTCTGTGAAAGAGCATGAGTAACAGGCTGATTTTCTAAGCTGCTTTCATTTTCACAAATCTGTAGACTAAAGAGTAATCTGGTGGTGGAAGTTATCACAAATCCATAACACCTAAATTCCTGAAGGCGTGCTCTGACTTTGCAGGCTTTCTGCTCCAAGTCAAGATTATCCTCAATATTTATAACAGATAAAAGACAAAAGCAGCATACACCATGTACAAAATATAAACACAATGTGTTGTGGTAGCTGGTCTAGAACCAGAACAAGCATTCGACTCAGAGATCAGCAGGATAAAAGAAACATTTACTCAGGAATTAGAGACAAAAGGGTCAAAAAGCAGGCAAGCAGAGAAGAACAAGCAAACATGCACAGAGGAAAAGGCTCAAGCACAAAGTACAACGAATGAGGCAGTGAATGAATGAAAGTGGGCTGGTATTTATACTGCAGGGCTACTGAGGGAAGCAAGAATAGGTGTGCAGGTGTGTGGAGAATCAGGTGATGGGAACGGTAGGGACAGGAGTGACTGCAGGGCAGGAGGGAGCGGCAGGATCTGAGTGGATGTATGGCAAGGAAACAAAGCGGGCAGGAGAATGTGAGAACTAGGAGTTGGCTGGTTTTGTTATAATAAAGGTGAAAATAAAAAAAAAAAACAAAAGTATCTCGACGTGCAAGCAGATAAAGTCAGGTCCAAAAAACTGATGCAACACGAGGCGATTAGAGAGCCTTAAAAGGCATTTTAAGATAGATAGATTGCATCGATAGCAGTTTTATTTGAATCAATAGGTTACATGTTAATAAACCAGAAATATGATAAAAGATTAAAAACAATCTACCTGTGCTAAAAGTCGAATTCAATATCTTAAAGAAAACAGTAACAAAAACTTTGATTGTGAAACTGCATCCTATGAACTTGTCTGATGTGCAATCAAAAATGATAATCTGTCACTGTCAATAATCAGTTTTCATCCCGACCTTCTGCTGATATTTGCTTTGTTTCTTGTAAATTACTGGTCTTACCAAGCAATAATCCCACTCTTCTGTTGGAACCGCTGTTTGAAAAGGACCACATAAAAATCTGGTGCTGCAAAATATCTCAGTTAAAACCTTTAGTAGCTGAACTGACAGTCTCCAGCTCTTTGTAAATGAGTGTCTTTTGTGTCCGTGCAGCCGTGACATCCAAACATCATTCTGTGTCTTTTTCTTGTCTCTCTTGTTTGTAGGATATCAAGCAGAGCCTCCCACGTCTTAATGTAGCAGCTTTGACATCAAAGCCCTGAATCATAAACGTATACATTAATTGAAAGAGAAACCAAACAAACTTAGTCTAAAGTCAATATAAATGTGTTTTCACATGTCATCTTACTGACAACTGAGGTCACTTGATGTTACGTGCAAACCTACATTTTTCTTTCTTTTTCATGAAAGGCCTGAAACCTCAAATGTTTTTTTTTTTAACGCAAAGCTGTTTTAATACTTTGAGTTAAAGGTTGGTGTTTTCACAGGTGTTTGTTTAGCTTATGACTCTACCCATGAGAAAGGGAAACAAGACAAGACAGGCAGCCGATGTGCCAGAAATGGGAAGGAGGAAAAGGACGCGCATACCTAAATATGACTCAGAGGAGCTGATGATTATTGACAATAATGGGTTTTGCTTCAGGGATTTCCTCACCTCATTAAGATATTACAGATGGTTTGAGAGTATTTGTCTTGAGTGTAGAGGCTTTACACTTCACTGAAACTTGTACAACATGACATATAAGCAGCATTCCAGCAACTTTACATGTCAAAATCAATTAACCCATCATGGGGAGTACTGTTCGACGTGAATAATGTGTTTTATGGTGATGAAGGAGCCTTGAAAAGTAACACAAACTCACTCTTTCTGCTGGCCTTTATCTGACTGCACAGTAGAGAGCTCAGACACTCTGTCAGAGCTGCTTATCGGATGCTTGAATACCATCTTTCCAAAGTTGCATTTCATGGTGGAGCTGTGTCCGATTGTTCCTGCAACTGACAATCTGACATCCACACCCACTTCATGTGTGATTGGTCAGCTGTGCGGAGGTGAGGAAGTTAGCAGGATTTGACCACCTATCTCTAGATCTCTTTTTTCACTCTTTACACAGGTATTTCAGCATTTTTCAGCTGTACGAATGAATATTTAACACAGAAACAAGCAGTGGAGCTGCTGAGGAGCCCTCAGCCCAAGCTGGGCAAGTGGGCAATGTAACCAGGCTCAGTGTGTCAGGAGAGGTTTTGATTGAAACGTTGCTTGCTTCTTATTCCTATAGAGCACACACCTACACACACACACACACACACACCCTGTTATCATGAGCAAACATGCTGTAATCCAATATCTGTTCATGAGATCTTTATTCAGACTGATATTTTAATCTTTAACTGTGTGAAAGAAATGACCTTATTACAGATGGGAAGCCACCTTTAACCACACCCATCATGCTCACTAACCATGTCCTCAGTGGCATTTTTATATTTATAGATGTTAGAGAAAGAAAATCTGTATTTAAATAGTATTTAACTCACTCTGCCTCGTTTCACTCCCTCACATACAACCACAAGTTATCCGTGTATAGGCATTTACTGGCACAACCACACAGTCTTTACATCTTTAGTGCCGCTTTAAATACATTTAGGGACTTTCCAGTTGTTGTAGTGGACTCTCTCTTTATTAATCAGTAACTGTTCAGGGTCACAGCTCAAAACCGTGAAATACACAACTCATCCAAATAAAAGTGTGTTCACTAGAAAAAAAATTACAAGGATAGGATAGGATAGGATCGGAAATAACAGGTGAGTGATGAGGGTGAGCAGGTGATTCACAGTGGTGGATGAAACTGACGATGAAGAATAAGAAATGAATTCAACTAAAAACTCAAAATCCTGATATTCAGTGGCCAAAGTGTCTTCTTCAAATTGCTTTGAATTAAACGCTAAGTCCATTTCGTAGCTGTTCTGGAGGTTTTGATCACTCATGACAGCCCGGCAAACTCCAAGATCAAGTTCTCAGAAGCTCTAAACTAAAATGACCTTGTTTTCTCAGCAGCTGTTTCCAAGTGCTTGTTTTGTCTGACCAACAGTCCAAATCAAATAATATTCAGCTCCCTGTGATACATACAGATAAATGTTAAGTCATTTTGCTTGATAAATAACTTCAAATCATGATTATGTCACCACAAATGTCGGTATCTGCACCTAAAAACTACAAAACTCCACCTCGTTGAGTAGAGCGTAGTTTAAAAGCCCACCCTGAATCTGATTTATATCTCTGCAGCTCCTCCACTCTCTGTCTAAACTGATCCTCGAGTACATTATCCTGCTGGTAGATCTCCTTTTGATCAAAGCCCCGAGGAGCCTGACTATAAAAGAAATGAACCCACACGATGATTTCTAGAGGTGGAGAGGAGGCAGCTGATCCTTAAAGCACACATGTCTTGGATGGTATCCTCATTTCCTTCTTCACCCTTGACCTCTAACCTCTAACTACTTCCTCCTTCCTTCCTGGAATGTGTCCTTGAGTTCTGGAGGAGTCAATACGTCTACAAAAATCCCTTTTGTGCCATTGAAGCGAGTAGACTTCCGTTAAAAGGTGGAAATCGCTCTCCAGTTGGCTTCTTTAAAGTGTCTGATTGAAAGGGACAAAGAGCAAGCAGGTCAGAGGTGAGGAAGGTCAAGAGCAGACAGGAAAACATAAAATCCACATCTGGGGTTGCACTTGTTCAAGGATTACGCACGCACACATACACAGCTGGATCATGGCAGTCTTTACCTCCAATCTTCCTATATATAAACGTCTTTTAATGCAGCTGGCTTCTGTCACTGAGAAAGTAATTAGAGGCCGCTGCAGGAAGCTCAAGGAACAAGCCTCATATTTGGATGTACAATCACTCCACTTGTGTGTATGAAAAAGAAAGAGTCTTTCTTCAAGAGTGTGTGTGTGTGTGTGTGGCGCTTTAACCTGAGGGCATGTCAGAATACGATGGGAAGGGTGAGTAGTGTAATTCACACGGACATCAATCTGCCAGATACAAAGTGTTTTGTGATATAAAATGACAGGGAAGCAGTTAGGATGTTTGGCACGCTGTGGAAATCATTTTATCAAACAAATTTAGTTTATTATTAACCCCCGAAGTCTTTGTTCTCTCAAAGCAAGTCAGAACATCTGCCTGTTCAAATGACGTAACCATAAAGAAATACACAAGAAATAGGTGTCAGTGAGGACTTGAAAGGACTTCTGCCTCCCACGGAAGCAACACTGCTGAACGCTTCTGTTAAAACTTGTTTCATTACATTAGAAAAATCTCTTTGCACTGAAATGGAGAAAAGTGACTCTTGATTCCAGAAAATGTTTGAAACTGATGAAACGTTCTTTGCAGGACACAAAGTTCTCATCTTGTACTGTAGGAGTGTTGATACGTCAGCTTCTGTGGCATGTTTCATGATCTTTAAGGCAACAGGACACATTGTAAAAATAGAAAATATTTATTTGTGGTACAGTACGGCACAGTACAGTACAGTATAGTGGTTTTTATATGATTGGTTGATAAAGTTGACCAGAGGTAGGCGATAAAGTATCACTCTACTATAATAATAGTACCATGTGATTAACAGTGAGGCAAGAAGAACATATTGTTGAACATCACACTGAAAAAATACTCTAATACAAAAATATTTCTACAAACAGAACATTATTGTCAAGATTCAAAACATTTCAGGACAACACTCATTTTTCATGCAGTTGGTTGGATGTTTGTGTTAAGTGGTCATGTTGTCAGACTTACCCGTCCTACCTGTTGTGTATTATAATCTTATTGTTGCTTTTTTTGTTGCATTAATGTTTGTTCATTAAAAAGCTGAAAACTCAATATTCAAAATCTCATGTAAAATTACAGAAGATTTATCAGTACTTCAAGTATCAAAGTAAAAATACTCACAACAGTCACTCATGATCCTCTATGTTAAATTATTTGATGTGTGAGCAGCATTTTAATGGTGCAGTTGGTCAAATTGGAGCATTTTTTCTACTTTATTGTTGTAATCTGTAACAATAAATCATAGTTTATAATCTCATCACATTTTGGATGAACACTTAAAGAAATAACTGCCAGATAAATGTAATCAAGTAGTATAAAATTTAAATACTGAATACCTTAAAGACAAGATAGATCAAGATCTGAATTGAAGATAATATCTTCAATTCAGATTATTTGATCACATTTAAATCACCTGATAAACACCTGAAAATATCCACATCTGCACGGGTAATATAAAACATGTCATGTTGGTGTGTGAGGTTACTCAGTTCACGTCTGTAAGGATGGACACTGTAGAGAGAAATATCTGATTATTATCGATTAAAAAATGATTGATTTGTTGACAGATGCCGCCGTGTTTAGCAAACACAGTGAGTCCTATAATAAATCCAGTCTGATCGTGTCCACGTGAGGCTAACAGTCGTCACCTTGCAGCATGGAGAAGAAGAAAGTGCACAGACTGGCCCACGAGCTGCTGCAGTGCTCCTCAGCTTTTTTCCGGTGGTCCGCGCGCTTCGTGCAGGCGGTCGGAGAGATGGAGGTAGGGGTGGAGGCGGCAGTGGAGCGAGGTGGCTGCGGCAGTTTGGGTGTCTCCGGTTCTCCGGATTGAGCGGAGATGACGGAGCTAGACAAGTCCAGCTTGAAGTGCGCATCCCTTGGCGCGCGCTTACACATGCCAGCCTTCACCAGCGCGCGGTCGTCCTTGCACACTTTGCCTTGCAGCCTTTTGAACGCGCGGGACACCTGTTTCCAGAAGTCCTTCGGGTCGGACTGGTACCCTGGGCAGCGCTGAGGTTTGCCGTTATAATGACAGCTCATATCAGTGACTCCACCTTTGACGCGCGCCGCGGGGTTCTCGCATTTCACCGACAGCCTCACTGTGACTCCGACGTCTCTCGCCGTCCACGTGCACTGCATCTTGTCATTGGTGGAGAACTTTCCCCGGCCAGTCGCTGCAGACTTGTCCCCGCTCCTCTGCGCTCTGCCTGAGGCTGAAGTCACCGTCTTCTCCACTCCTTTGTTCTTATTGCGCGCACCGGAGGAGAGAGAGACCTGCTGCCCGAGGAAGGCCAACAGCAACCAGGGAGCAAAAGTCCTCAGCAGCAGCATATCTTCAATAAACGGTCAGATTATTTTCTGAAAGGACAAAGGATAGTTTTAAAAAAAGGTTCAGAGATGTAGTTATTGAAACAATCAGAACATCAGGTCCAAAGATGGTTTTCAGAAATATAGAAATGTTTATATTGTGAATTTACAGTTAATTATGCGCATACAGTAAAAAAGTGCAATTAAAAATGAGCTCCTGAGCCTGCATATAAAACTAACGAGGCCATACTACAGTTCACTACACATACAGTAAAATAAAGTCACACATTCCGAGTGTAACTCACCGAAAATAACAAGTGTTGCCGTGCGTAAAGTTGCGTCTTGTGGCTCTCCGTCGTCTCGCACATGGCTTTCATAGATAGATGCTGCAGCTACGCCCACTATTCCCGCCCAACAACACTCACACGCACGCACGCGCGCACACACACACACACACACACACACACACACACACACACACACACACACACACACTTACGCACTTCCATTAAGAAATCTTTGCAGTAGTTTCCTTGTGAAGGAGGGTCTGACCTGACGTGCCCAAACTGAACTCCTCGCCTTCACAAGAGAGTTTAACGAAAGATCAAAACGACCATAAACACAATCGGGTGATGAATCTACGTGTCTGCACACACTGGGTTCATTCCAAAGAAGTTAAACCACATTGTAACCCCACCTCACACACCTACAAGCACACACGCTCAGTCTTGGAGGCTCGACTCTGATTTTCCACCAATCCGCTGCTGGATTCAAACATGAGGAGATCCTCTCTTTAAACTCTTTTCCGGCATGTGGCTTAACTTCTTCTGCTGCCAAGCAGAGGATAAAAAGCCTTGTGATAACAGTGCAGCCTGCTCATGTAAAGTATAACAGTGATTAAACATAATTATGTATGGAAAAAATATATAAAATGTCAAATGAAATAAAGTGAAATATATATACACATTGTTATTTGTATTTCTTTATTATGGATACATTTATTGTGTCATAATTAAACAGGAATCTTAAAGAGTAAATTATTGAGCTTTTTGTCTTTTATAACAGAATTAATACATTTTCATTTTTATATAAATTTGTCCTCCCTTGTGCCCCCATGTTGGAAAAAAACACACCATAAGTGCCCTCTTGGATGCCCCTATGGTAGATAAAATGCGATAACACTAGGTTAGCCTTACGGTGGGCAAAATGTTACAAAGTGGACAGAACATTTCATTGAAGGAAATCAACCTCCAAGGTATCACATTAAATTAACTCTGTTATCATGAGCAAATAAAATGCATGCATGCATGACCACTTAGGGTTTTTGTAATAGGGTGCCCCTCAAGTGGACAAAAACATGATACCTGGGTGCCCTATCCTGCAAACCAAATGCAAAGTGCCTGTCAGGGTGTCCTTTCATTGAAGGAGACGTAATAAAGTGTTCTTTACTGTTAGGATGCCTTTCCAAAGGACAGAACTTGGAAAAGATTAAATCAGCGGACATTTTGACTTATCATTGTAGGAAAAACAACGGCACCATTCCATTCAAGGGTCTCAGTAAGGTCTCAGGAGTGGGATAGGTGGTACAAACCATGCATGCCATTATGTTATCATGGGGGATGTAAGATTTCTCCCTAATAAGATGAAAGAACTAATGGCACTAACCAGGTTACAGAGGGAGTATGGAAAGTGTAGTATCACAGAGACTTGACTGAACTCGCCTTTGACTCTCTGGTAACTTTGGACGGCTTTCAACTTGTGACGGGAGAGCAGACAGCTGAAGACATCTTATCTTATCTTTACAGTGTGACAGTAGCTGAAGATGCTAAATAGACCATCATTACGTCTATTATTCTTTATATTATACTTCATGTGCTTTTCCTACTGTGACATGTCAAAATGTTTTCCTGAAAACACACACTCTCTTTTGGGCATGTATCCAGCTGTTTAGGAGAAAAAGTACACCATCCATGACTGTTTTTGTGACGGGACTACAGCTTTAGTTTTTCATTTCTCAAAGTGCCTTTGTTCTGTCTTAAGCGCTGTTATCTGTCCAACTGTAACACATTTACCAGATGTCAGCTCTCTGTCTTCCATAAACTCTCAGTTGGTCGTCTTTCCTTCTTTGATATCACTTGTTGTCGATGCTCACGTCGACCACAACGTCACTTGTAACTGCCTTTGTTCTGTTTTAAGCACTGTTATCTATCAGGCAGTAACACATTTACCAGATGTGAGCTCTCTTTTTCTATAAACCCTCAGTCTGTCGTCCTTCCGTCTTTGATATCCTGACATGAAATGAACGCCTTTATGTACTCTTCATCTTAGCTGGCAGCTTCAGATTCAGCAATCATTACCAGTTTCTCCAGTAGGACCTGATAACTCTGTGCAGTCCAGATTAATTTTGTAGATGATCTATGCATTTTTTTTATTATTACATTTAAACTGTCTTTCCTCCACCTGCATCTCCTTATAACATTTCTTTAAACACCCTTTGTTGAAAATGTCAGACTGTTAAATGGGTCCCACTTCTAGTAGAAATCATTGTTTGTCCAAATCATGGGTGAAATAAAGGATCTGTGTTGACAAAATTACAGAAAACCTCCACTAAAAGCTGCATGTTTGGATTTTTATTGGAAGCATCTTGTGAGCTGGGCTGCCTAGAGCGCTAGTGTTTGTACCACATGTGTTTTGAACCACCAGGAAGAGGAGGTTTTCAGGCCCTGCATGCAGGCAAATGCTGACAGGGAGCAGAGCTGGTGTCATGCCAGAACAGGAACTGGGCAAGCGGGCAATGTAATCAGGTTTAGCAACATCTATGGAGAAAGTGACATAGGCAATAAGACCGAAGGAGACGTTGATGGAAGAAGGTCAGAAGAGAAAAAGGGAGAGTGATCAAGCAAGAAACCATCGGACGAGAGTAAATCTAGGACTCACTTTAAGCCGTTGGCGAGAGCTTGGTGAAATAAAAGGCTGAAAGACAGATGCTGAGCTGGACTTCTTGCTGTTGTAGTAAGTAATATTAGTTGGCTGCTATGTCTTGTCTTGTTGCACTTTACTGATATTTGGGTGTCGCTTTTTGAGATCTCTGTTGAACGCCACAAAGCCAAAACACAAACCAATAAGTAGACATAAGATCAGATCTGAGTTAAATGTATTTTACTTTGTAAATTTGGTGTTTGTGATGCTTTGAAACTGACCTACATATCACACACAACACACAGCGTATTAACTCGAGGCTAAGTTAATAAATCCACCTCACCCTGCTGTCACGTTTCACTCCTGTGATGACTCAGCTGCTGCACATAAGAACAAACACATCGTGATGACAAGGAAGGAGCCATGTAAGGCTCATATTGGTAGTAGTAGAGGATTTACTGTAAGTAAACAGTAGTGAGGCTGTGTGTGAGTCACAGTGTGGGTACATGAGAGAGAGAGAAGTTTGGAGTATCTTACATGAACTGATCTTCTGCTCTCTGCAGCACCATCTTGTGGTTCACTAAGTAAAACCTGCCTCCTTGTGTGAACTGTCCATAACTGAACAGGGTTGACTGTATTTTAATGTGGTGATACTTGAAGAGCTGAATATTTTCTGAGGTGTAAAAAGTTTGAGAAACACTGATACACACACACACATTCATGTAATGGTTAATTTGCATGAGACACATAAGTTGCTCTTTTGTTTTGGTTTATTGCTCATCTCACAGAAAGGTTTGGTTCATCAACTTTTACATAAATAATGAGTATTTTGCTTAATTTGTTCTCTTGTGTTGAATAAGAACAGAGATTTCACTTTATTTGTGTAATGTCAAGCATTGTGAGCTCGGTGTGTGTGACTTTATTGAGCTGTCACAGAAATATGACTTCTTACTTAAGCTCTTGATTTAATTTAATGTATTTAAACATAATTAGTTTAATGAACAAACATCTTTTTTGTGTGCCATTTATGGAGATATTTGAAATTCCTCCACTTAAACACACAGTTTACCCATCTTGTTTCTACTACAACAGCTTTAAGATTAAGTTAAAATAATCTTATTCAACTTTGTCTTACATACTGTATACTCAATATCAGCTTATTCCAGCTCTTTATTTAAAGTATAAGACATTAAAACTGTGTGAAATATTTAAAAATTAGACTGTAGCATGACATGAAAAGGAGAAATTTTTGGCATCTGGCCCCCTAAATTCTCACATATTTGGTATCTTTAGAAAATTAAAGATAATTTTTAAAATACTTTGTTTGTGATGAGAAGTGTGTGTTTGTGTGTAGGAAACAACACCAGTGCTGCAGCCACATTGGTTTCCACTCAAACAGACGCCCCTCTGTTCCTGCACGCGGTAACTCTTAAGACTCAATTCATCGGGTCATACAAAGAAGTGTTTAGCTCGGCTGCTCAGACGCCTTCTGTGACTGAGCTGTATTATCTTTACTGCAGTCTGACTGTGTCTGTCCCTTAACAACTTCCTCAGCCGGGCTGCAGACATGTTGTTACAGCCGGCGATGAAAAGACACAAGGAGCCCTTTGAATGAACGAGTGTGAAAACCTCAGACGAAACACGGCAACACTGGGGACAGAAGAGAGGTCACCACTCTGACTTTATTCTCTTTACCTCCACATTTTCTTAAATGTTGAAACATTTATGTGACACGAGGAGGGAATTTTACATCATATACAAACAGAATCACATGCCTGCCATATTTGCTGTGTGTTTTACAGATTTAAACAAAGACGTGTACACTACATGACAGCACAAGCAGTCATCCGCTAACCGTACACAGGTGTAGGTCGAGTGATTTTGGCTCAGCCCGTAAGATGGTGCAGTGTGGGGAGTCGGACCTCGCATGCCGATGAAATGACTTCAGGAGCACCCTGAAGAGGTCAAAGATAGACTGGAAGAGTTCTGACTGGATTCAGCGCTGGTGTCTCCAACCTGAAACAACAAAATAGTAATTAATTGAAGATAAAATTGGTTCCTCTTGCAAATCTGCAGCTTGCAATGGGACAGAGAACTCCAGAAGTTAGACAGACTTCAGTTTGGAGGTGATTTCACTGATAGTGTGGCTTAAAATATCTGTGTTTAAGCTACAGGTGCTCACTACCACCGATGATTTCTGGCTCTCAGTTTAACCAGATCAAGCACAAATAATTAACTTCTCTCACCTGTGTCAGCACTATCGTCTCAGTTCTGGAACCAGCTGATGAAGTAGGTGCAGACGCCGTGGAAGCTCTTCCAGCAGTACTCGGAGGCGATGCGGGATGCTTTGGAGTCGGGCTGCTCTGTGGGACGAGTAGTGGTCTTAGGCTTGGGTGTAGTTTTCTTGACCTGGGGGCCCTTGCCTGGCTGGGGCTTAACGGGCTGTGGCTGGGGCTTGATGGGTTTAGGAGTAGTGACTGGCTTGGTCTGAGCTGGGACCACCGGTTTACGTGGCTCCTGGACGGGCTTGGAGGGTTTGGGGGTGGTGGTTTTTGGCCAGGAGGCCAGGAAGGTCATCTGGGCATCGTCGGGGTATTTCTTGCACATGGATGGGCGGTAGATTTTTTGTCCCTGGCAGGCGTGGCTCAGCTTCCTCATGTCCCACATCATCTGGGTGAAGTAGTGGCGAGGGTTGAGGTTGTAGGCGCGGCACAGGTTGGGTTTGCCCTGGAAGTCGCAGTAGTAGGAGCGTCCTGGGGTCTGGCCTTGGCTCTGACCTTTGCAGGAGACACGCAGGCGAGTATAGTCCCCGGCTCCGGACACCACCATGGTACAGGAATCTTTGGTCTTGGTGCTGAATCGGATGGGCTCATCCCAGACGCTGCGTTGCTGCTGCTGCTGCTGCTGCTGTTGCTTATTGTCGTTGCTGCTGTTGTTGGTCTGAGCGTTTGACACACAAACAGCTGCTGCCAAGAACAACAGCAACATCTTCATCCTGGATCTCATGGCTGTGTTAGGTAGGTTAGTGATGTATGGATGAGGTTGCTGCGTCCGCACAGAGGGTTAAGGTGTGCAAGGCTGGAAAGCTTCTGAACATGACTTTATAAGTCCTCAGCTCACAAAGAAGGTATTATTCAGGTGAGCTGGAGCACCCAAACTCCTCCTACAGCCCCTCCACCCAACCACACGTACACATACACGGCGACCACGAGGCTTTTATGGTATGTTCAAAACTAAAAAAGTGATGGGCAAGATGATGGAAGGAAGGGAGAGCATAAACTGAAGGAGGAGGTCAATGGGTCTGTGGGAGCCAAAGGGGGGGAGGAGGGAGTAAGGAAGGCTGAAGGACGCACATGAAACCAAATATTGTAAAAGAGTTGCAAGACATTATATAATCCCACATAGGAGGTTCTTTGACCATTGATGAGGGGGGAGAGGAGGAGGAGGAATGAGGGTCCAGAGCCAAATGGCAGCGTGAAGTTATTTGCTGAGGATTTAAAGTTGATCTCTGACCCTGTAATAATAAGAACCTCATCATGTTCATTTTAAGATGATCTACCAACAGAGCTGCACACACAGACCGTTGTATTTTTGTTACATAAAAACACAAACATAATCCAGTACTCAATATTCCTCTTAGAAATCAGAAGTCTAAATTATGAGAAACTTTGAATTTCCCAATCAAAGTTTTCAGAAGTTTTTCATCTTCTGCAGCAGTTGGTCTTGTATTATGTGAAGCGAATTATGATTAATGTTACCTAATGACAATTCCTCAGCTTAACCGACATTAGCTAATTTATATATATTTATATTTTTAGAGAGAGATCATGGCAGTCACTTCCAGGCTAGTCTCTCTTTCACTCTGCCTCTAAACCAAAAACGGCACAGACACAGAGCTGAGGTGGGTTAATTGACACCTGGGTGCTATTATGCATAATTTTAAGCCTTTATATAATTTGAATGGGTGAGTTGACAAAAAATCCAGACTCAGTAGAGTTGTCATGAATGAGGAAATTAACTATATAGACCAAAACAGTTTTTTGTACCAGGCTGTAAATATGTTTATGTCTGCTGAGAAGTTGGACGTTTTAACACGGGGGCTTTATGGCCCGTTCTGTAGCCAGCCTCAAGTGGTCATTTGAAGAACTGCAGTTTTTGGCACTTCCACATTGGCTTCACTTCACAGACACAGAGGTTCCCGCTCAGTTAACACACCATCAAATTAAGCTTCACCCAGCAGATAGTTAGCCTAGCTTAGCTTAGCATATCCTGGTTTATCGAAATGTAAAAAATCCAGATATCTGCACCTCTGAAGCTCACTAAGTGACAGATAATATCTTGTTTGTGCAATCTGTACAAAAAAAATGTCATTTTATGGGAAGTTATGTGGCACTGTGAGCATAAAACTCACCACAAAACCACAACCTGTCATTGTTACACTTCAGCTTTTGTGAGGATTAAACAAACAAGATATGGTCTGCTCCTTCCTATCTTTATGTTTAGTTATTTTACCGGCTGCTGCTTGTAGTTTAATATTAACTACACAGATATGATCTAACTCTGGGTGATAAAGGTCCGCTCAGTACTTATATACAATGTCAAACTCTTTATTCAATGGAAACAAAAAGAAAATAAACTGTAATCATCGGGGGCCAAGTCAAGAATGTAAAGTGAAAAGTGAGACACTTCAATTGGTGGTTAAAAATAAAAAGCACTGAAATCTCAGAATAGAGCACGAGCTAAAGAAAGCCTCACACTTTAAGAACATACTGTACTATGGCAGTGCCTTGTATCATTCCACTGGCCAAATTGGTATGCAGGTTTTGAGTTCAGGCAGGCCTAACCGCACTCTACATTGAGTTTATGAAACTAAACAGAAAAACAGACGCTGCCTTTAGAGAGACTTAAATATTCCATATGAACCAAGCAGAGTGAACACAGAGCGGAAGGGGATTGTGTATGTAGAGCCTGCTGCTGTGTACAAAGTCACATGTGTGTACAAATGCACGCATGCCCTCGGCACATTCAGGAAGTTTAGCTTTTATAGCCATCAATCTGGTAGGGGAAGAGAGAAAGTTCCCCTGTGAGCGACACTGGGAACTCAAAGTAAACGTGAAGGGTGTGTACGGTGTGTTGTCTGGAACAGATGTTTTCCTAAATTAAATTAGTGTAGTCCTCTTCTGATAGGATGCACCAGCGTCACGCCACCTGAATCACCACCAAACCCCCCTCATCACTGTCAATCCGCCCCCAACACACAGACCTGAACCTTTTCAGCTGCTGTGCGTGCAAGTATTCAGCTCTGCATATGTTACATGAATGTTCTCTGCGTTCCTGTGTGTTTTGGCAAGACGGCCGTCCAAGCTGCTGCTTCGGGGAGTGGATGTCTGCACATTTGCTTTGCTTTTATCACCGAATGTGTTCGTTTTCAGTCCTACCTGTGGCTTAGAGCTTATGTAAAGGAGCATAAAGGCACACTGACCCGTATAACCCTCAGAAATGCTAACAGTTTGCTCAGTCCAGTTGATGTTTATGGAGGAAAAACAAAGCAGACACTTATTGGACTTAAGTTTTTATTCACAGATTTGCTCACCACAAAAAATAATTTGTGTGTGTGTTTGTGTGTGTGTGTGTATGTTCTGCAACCAGGCCTCTGACCCCACAAAGGCTTCTGGTAGTTTTATTCTCAAACCACAAGATGGCAAAAAAAAAACCCAACAACCTCTGACAACAACTAGGCCCTCACTAATGGTCTGGCAAGATGTCTGGGCATGCAAGACGCATGCCTAAGACACAATATTATGTTTGTTAGCTGTCTTAAATCCTTGTTTATGCTTATGTTTGTATTGAATAGCTTGTAACACCTCTTGTCGTAGCAATGGACCAGGATAAACCCTGAACTAATCTCTTCATGTCTCAAGGACTTTACTGATTTAGATAAATGTCCTCTTTCAGTGTTTGAAGGAATAGTTCAGCATTTTGGGAAATACAAACTTTTTGTTTGTTTTTTTACTTAGAGTTACCTACAGCCAGTTAGCTTAGCTTAGCACAAAGACTGGAAACAGGAAAACAGTTTGCTTGGCTCTGACCAAAAGAAACAAAATACAAGCACCTCAGAAGCTAACTAATTAGCATGTTAAATCTATTCTGTTAAATCCTATAAAAAAGTGTAAAAAGTTGGCCAAGAAATATCTCAGTGTAAAACCCATAGACAGTTTAAATATGGACGTTGTGTGAGTGTGGTGTGGCTCTGATTGTTACCATGTTGGCAGTCCTCCTTCTTCGGCCTCTCAGTTAATCTGAAAAGGTTGGCATAGACCTGAACTGTCGTTGAAGCTGAGGTGGCTAAATGATGCCACAGTTGTTTTCTTGGTTATGACCAACTCTTTGTTTTGCTACATATGTTTTGTCTTTGTATTTATGCTAAGCTAAGCTTAACAGCTGCTGGTATTTAACAAAAAGACACACGAGTAGTTTCTCTTTTAACTCTCAGCAAGAAGGAAAATGAGCGTATTCACCATAAGGTTGAACTATTCTTTTATTTCCTGGTCAATGCGACGTGTTGAGCCAAAAGGATGCGAGCTACATTACAAATATTAGAAAAGAATGAAGAAAAATAAAACAAAGAAAATAGCTACTGCTACAAAAATAACTACATACATGTTATAAAACAAACATTAACAAAAATATATAAAACTTTCAAAGGTTTTGAAAGTGTAGAAAATGTACACTTGTGTCACCGTGTTAAAACTGATACTGTAAGTACAAACATGTATTCTCTACGGGTAAAACTAGCTATGCAGGGCTCTGATAGCTGATCATGTACAGTGTGGGACACTACAAGGACTGATGTGGTACTACTGTGGCTGGATGCTGGTGTGCATGAGAGAACACTTGATAAATTACAGTTGGCTGGCATCAGAGGTCCTTGCCAAATGGCTTGAAGGGGTATTGGAGAGAGAAGGGACACCCTCATCACACACACACACACTGTTCGTCCCTTTGGTTCTTGGAAGTGTTACGAGATCTGAAGAGGAAAGCTGGAAAGTCCAGTGACCCTACAGGACAGAGAGGACATGTCAGGACATCACCGTAACTGTCACACAAATGAGAAACACTTTATGCCTGAGTGAGGGTGGAGGGCACTCACCACGAGGGAAATATCAGTTCCAGCCATCTTGTGCACTGAAAAAAACACAAAAAAATTGAACCAATTAATCACTTTTGCCCATGTTCTGGTTTGAGTTTATGGTTTGAGGTTTCCTGTATTTTTTTTGTAATGCGCCCCTCTCCTCATGAGTTACTTTACTTCCTGCCTTTGTGTTTGCCGCCATATGTCTCTGAAACTCAGACTATCCGGGTGGATTCATGGACTAAACTCTGCCACTCTACCTGTTGTCTTCTGGTTTTTGTTTATTTCATGTACCAGCTTCTTAATCTGAGTCTGACTCTTAATTTATGCTGCAGAATAGTGACACAAAGAAGTTTCCTTTGTATTGTTTCTGATGGTTTGAGAGAGAGAAAGAGACATAGACAGCGAATGAGAGTGAGGGAGCACCGGCCTCGAGTGAGCTGGTTAATCAATGAAATAAAAAGTTATTTCCTGATTGCTTCATGGCCCCCCATCACCTCGCCACATCCACACACCCCAGCACCGACCTGCAGCCTCTGGGTGGTTTAAGTTATTTGTTCTTCACTCCTTAATATCTCTGTGTATACATATCTGCAGGGAGTGATGAGGTTGGAACCTAGACGGCAAACTCTAACTGTATTCTGCTGCTGCAATAAAACTGACTGATATTTATTGTGGGCATGTCTTTATGTTCATTTCCTACAGAAATTCACTGCACAACACATGCTTGTTCTCCCTACAGGACGTCTCCTTTATGCCAAATGCAAAAATCAGTCAGTCGTATCTACAACGTATCTTGGATGCAGGACACATGACAGTGTCAGAGGTGTAAGAAGTCTTCAGTCTTCAGCTTAAACCAACTCTGAGTTTTAGTATTTGAATGGACATCGTTGGTTAAAAGAGATGATGGTGATGGATGAAGGATGAAGAAGCAAAGCAGAAGACATGATAAAAATGTCCTGCGTGAAGTCAGACTGATGATGATTAAATGGATGGTGGTTCCCAGATGGTTTGTTGACGTTACATGAGGGTTAGTGGAAAGTTCTGCGTAACAATCAGTACCTCATCGACGAGTTCCTCTGGGTCACCAGTCGGCGTAGCTCGGGGGAGCAGAGGCCCGAGGGAACCGGGTCAGAGTGTCATAGGGAGAGCTACATGTACACGCACAGACACACGCACGTACACACACACACACACACACACACACACACACACACACATACACACACATACATACATATGGGGAATCCTTTATAAACTTATCTGTAGTAAATGTTTCACTGACTCTCAGTCTAAAAAAATCCCTCCACCAATTAAGACCGCGGCATGCAAGCAAGCAGAGATACTGCTCGTACCTGACCACGGCGAGGTCTCCGTGGATATCACACACCTGTTCACCATGATTACCTGTATTACCCACACTGCAACACAAGAGTGAGGATGAACAGGTGAGAAAGAGAACGGAAGACTCGAGATGGAGACGGAGACGATGAAATGAAGATCCATGCAAAGAAGGAAAGACTGAGCTCGTGATTTTCTTATGGAGAAAGTAAGAAAGATGTGAAGAGATCCCAAACTGTAAAGTGTCCCATACCAAACAGGGAGTGGACACGAGGAAGAGGACGAAAGGAAGTGTTTATAGCAGACAAACATCAAAGTGCGACAAGCCACGGGTAAGAGGAGCTGTAGAGAGAGTGACCATGAAAAAGGAATAATGACGGAGAAAAGGAGAGAAGAGGATTAATTAATTTGACTTTGATCTACAGAAAAGATTTGGAAAAACTAGAAGTAAAACCAACAAAAATGTGTGTGTGTGTGTGTGTACTCACTCTTCAAAGACATCCTCTGTGTCCATCCTTCTGTAATACTTGGCCAGTTTGACGGAGAAGATGATACTGGGGATCAGAAGGATGCAGCAGCCTCCCAGACCGAACCAGAATGTGTTCTGGAAAACACGTTTACAGGAAATCTGTCACACCTTTATCCAGTTAACCTTTGATACATTCCTGTCAAGTTCAACACTAATCACTTAAAAATAGATTAGAAATTCATTGATTTTGTAAAGTAGTGATAGCACAGTATACATGAAGTGTCAGCGTAGTAGAATAACCCCTTCAAGACTAATATATTGTTACATATTAAACTATTGGGTTGTGGTATGAGCTGTAAACACACACTTTAAGACCTCTTTAATGAGAGACTGGGACTCAGGGAAAAATATATTTATTTGTGCTTGTATGTATATTTTGTTTTGTTACGGCTACAGTAGCTGTTTGTCTTAATGTTTCTGTTTTTCTGCCAGAGTATGACCTCCTGTCTGTGTTGTGACGATCTTTGTATAGGTGAGAAGCTCCAGCTGATCGACTACAGCTGACTGGTGTGGTCTGTTTAACATCCGTTTCCTGCCAGAGACAGGGGGACATGGCTGGGAGTGCAGCTTGGTCCTCGTACTCTTGGCTGATTAGGAGTAGCCTGTTTCACCTTTGTGTATATAGTCACCGTAGACTGTCACATCATACCTGTAGTCACTGTTAGTATTAAAGCAGTCGGAGTGAGAGCCTTTTCTTTTGATACACTTTCTCCTGTTTTTGTTGGTTTATGAAGTTAGGATTTAGTAATTGTCTATTTGTTACTTTTTTTGGAATATTTTGTGAATTCATTTGTGTTTCGGTAGCATAAATAAACTGCTTACTTTTAGACTGTTTAAACTAGTGTGGACTCGTGTTACAATCCCCAAAACCCTGAACTAGAACGTAACCGTTTCTTTATATCATTATTCTTCATTTGAGAAAAAACAACAACAAATGTGTTAACTTTACCTGTGTCTATGATGGTATTCATGCATGTTGGGCTCCAAACAGAACCTGATAATTCTGGTTTAATCATTCCCACTGGCTACAACTGCTTCATAATTAATTAACTCATCACGTTTTGCATGTAAAATCAGTGAAGTAACTACAGTTGTCAGGTAAATGTGGTGCAGTAAGACAGGTATGATCTGTTGTAAAGTATAAAGTAGAATAAATGGGTGGTTGTACAGTACAAAATGTAAGTGCAGCACATTTGGATGCTGATGATGAATGATGAAAACAGTCTTTAGTTGCATGCCTACAGAAAGGCACATACACCCAGATGCACATGAAATGCACGCCAGGCATAAATAGGACAGAACATAAAAATACAAACACGTGAGCGCTCACACACATGCAGCACATGTAGAGTGGGCGACATATAAAACCTCTGTTGTTGTTATTGACCCACGGTCTGCGGCTTGTTTGAGCTCACATTAAACTCTCACAAACTAACCTGCGTGATATATAGCTGATACGTAAATATGAAACTTTACAACTCCTCAGGGCCAGACTGAAAACAGTGAAGAATCTATGTGTGTGTAACTCCCCGCCCTGCCTCAAAACAGACTCTGTCTCATCTCAGTGTGGGGGAGTGTGTGTCGGAGAGAACATACTGTTCTCATACGTGTGGCCAAACGACTCCACAGTCTTCATCGCCAAAAAAACCCAGAGCTCCCTCAACTGTCAAAGAGACGTTTATATTTCTAGTTGAAGAGACGTGGTGAACATGTACTGTACATACAGCTGTGAAATGAATCAGCACACACACACACACACACACGCGCACACACTTGCTTCCTTACCACTGAATCGATTATGAAGCTGCATCCTACTATCTCCATGCTGTCCACGATGTTACTGATGGGTTTGCACTGGGCAACCTCTGCAGTCAACTGTGGGACAAAATATACACACATACTGTATAAACTGATAAACTGTATACCAAAAAACCCAAAGTATTGCAGTGTTGCAGTGTACTGTGTGTATGAACTATGTCAAACGTATAACCAGTTTGAAGAAGTTGAACGTTAATTCACTGGCAGACATTTCAGTTCCTTGCTGACTGACAACAACAATAAATGTAGCATCTTTTATAATAAATTTCCAATAAATTTCTCTTCAAAAACATTAACATATGCTCAACTCTGAAGTTCTTCAGTAATAATAATAAATATAGCAACTTATAACTTATATTATAAATATAGCAACAATAGTCCAGCACACAGTTGTTTTAAGCCACGGCAATTCTAAGTACTGATGTGGATAAAGATACTTTGGTTGGTTGAACAGACACAGGTAATGTTATGCTAGTCTGCCTGACTCATTGATTCTTTATATGACTGAGGTTTGTAGTTTGAATCTACGTCCCCGACTACGGCTCTGAAACTGTGCTGTGTATTGATAAACCCATGGCGCTGTTTGTGGTGCTGAACTAGTAGCTGTCTGTGGTATTTCTATACTATATACTGTAGTTCTATGATATTTCTCTTCCTTTTTTTGCTTTATTTGATAGTGACAGCTGGAGATTTATGTAGTACACTCACCGAGTTTCTAACCCAATCTGTGTACTGTTTGAAGTATCCCACCAAGCTCTGGATGTAGGCTTTTGTTTCCTACACACCAACAAAGAAGAAAACATGTTAGTAAATGTGTGACTGCAGTCTGTTAAGGGTTAGATAGATCAAATTCTGAGTAGTTTGAATAGCCCAGCAAGTAAATCTTAAGATTGCCAATGTAGTTCTGTCTCACTCAGCATGTTGATTAGTGTGGTTACTTAAAATATCTGTTTTAAATCAGAGAATATGGAACAGACGAACCAATGAAAATGTGTTTTTAGATCAATATGCCGTCTAATATCACCTGACTGATTCACAGGTTCACTGATGTGCACAGGTAGTTATTGCTGTTCTTGCCTGTATATTTCTGTTTGCTGTAATCCCTTTACCTGTTTCACCACATGAGAGGCGTTATGAGTGATGAGGTACTCTGCTGCATCGATGGCACTCAGGATGTTCGTGACCTTGACCTAAAAGAAATTGACAGTTTGTTGTTTATTGTGGTTCAGGTAACAATACAGAAGTTACTTGGAAGTTTTCTGCAGAGGTTGGTTGGTAAAGTGTGATAATACACATCACTTTTATTTATTTATTTTCTCTGATGATTGAATCAAGTTGCTCAGAGCACATATAGAAGTCAGCAGTTTTTCATGACGTTATTTAATGTAGAAAGCTGTTCGGTGTGGAACAATATATCAGCACTGTTGTAGTGTTTGTGTTTCTTTCCTCACCGGCAGGTCGGTGGACATCCTCTGCAGTTGCTTGACACTCTGGCTCAGGGTACTCTGTATGAGAAGACAAAGTGTTAACCAAGCAAAGCATCATTGCACGTCTAAATGCTCATTACATTACATTACAACAACTACCCAATCACGGCAACGCTGTCACAACATTAACGGCACTGCTACGACAAACACAAACACACTGCTGTGTATCAACAGCGGCTTACCCGCGCTCTGACATATTTCTGTCACCGTTTCAGGAAAGAAAACGAGAACAGAAGGAAACTTAAAGGTAGCAGCTAACAAAGACATGACTTTTAAAGACAGGACTTTTATGACATATTGTATATTTTGCTGACATTTTCTGTCTAGTTTGCAAGAAATTAGAAATAATTTACATTATTTTGCTGCATATTTTTTAATATAATAGCTGATAAATTGAATCTGAGTAAAGACAAAATACTGTTTGCTCCAAGATGCTGCATCAAATTGTTCCTGTGATTATGTAGTTGAGTCTCTTTAAGCAATACACTGCATGTTTTTGTTACACTGTCATGTTTTCTGTGTGTTTTTGAACATAGGAGAGCATCTGTGTGCATTTGCTTGTGCATATGTATGAAGTGTGGGTGCTTAATGTATGTGGGAGATGTGATTACCATTGCTTGCTCCATGGGAACCACCTGTTCTCTGTGAATCTGTCTGATACTGCTGGCGTGTCCTTTCAGTGCGTTCTCCAGAGCACCACGTGGCTGTAAACAAAGACACACACACACAAAGACCAGAGGTAATAAGGTAATGATTGTTAGCTCAATGATTTATTATTCTTTCCTTCCTTAGGAATACACACATACACTAATCCCACTGTGACATGTCCCATGTGCCTTTAAATGGCACGCTTCCTGTACTATGTGCTATGCATGTGCCATAAATGTGTGTGTGTGTGTTGAGGGTGAATGGGCAGCTTGTTCAGACCAACAAGCCCGATCACTGAGCTTAAAGCAAAATAATATTCCAGAGCGGCTGTCCGACTTTATATCTTGACTTGTTGGTTTAAGAAAGGCAGGAATAAGCAGAGCGTTAGCAGCATAAGCTGAAGTTGCAGGTAAATGGAATATTACCGATGCTTGCAGGTGACCAAAACTCATCATACTTTATTTCAAGTATTGTTAGTGTAACCTGCAGCTAGCTTTCTACAGTACACAGTTGTCCTTAAAACCCTCAATTACAGTAATTTAATTGTGTGTACCATGTTTCTTTAATCATTGTTGCTGTAATTTGTTGGTATGATAAACATGAAACTCACCAGTTGGTCGGCCTGAGCCTCCAGGTCAGTAGAGAATGACAGGAGATCCACGAGAGTGACTCCCTTATTTACCTGCAACAATAAAACAAAGACTTTCACACATGAAGCAAGGATGATACAGTTTCAGATCATTTTAGCCTGCACAGCTTTCAGCTTCAATCCTATTGAGGCTTCAGTCTGGATTAAGTTCAGTTGTTTCAGTTTTTTATGTGTAATCTGAATCAACACAAATTACATCTGAAAACATTTTTATATTTCTATCATACATCCATTATCTGTAACCGCTTATCCTCATCAAGGTCACAGTGGGGCTGACGAACCATTTCACGTATCATTGTAAAGTAAATAATAACCATACTGAATAATTAGTAGATTAATAGAAAGTAAGTTAATATGCATATAACATATATAAAACACATACATATATAACACTGACATCTAAGAGTGACAGTCAGAAAAAGAGAACAACACTGTTGTGTCATTCTTAAATTCATTTGTGGAGGGTTAGTCTGAAAACTTTAACTAAAAAACAGGTTTCAATCCATCACAGACACACACACACACACACCTCAGTCAGGTAGGCTTCAAAATTGATCTGTCCGACTCCTGAGTTGGCAAAGTTGATGAGGTTGTCTCTGCCGGCCTGCTCCAGCAGCGTGATGTCCTGGAGGTCGACGTTCACGCTCTCAAGCACTTTGGCCAGATCGTTGTTGTACTGTCATGAAACATGCACATAAACTCACAGGTTACCAGGATGACATTCATAATAACACAGATTTTTAATCAGCAGGAAAACTGACACTCACCACAGTTTTGTTGAGGAAGGAGTTGATGTTGAACATGGTCTCCAGCTGCAGAGCATGGTACAGGCCGTTGTTCTCATAGCACTCCCTACAAGACAAACACAGCCTGGTCACACACTGAAACTTCTCCAGCGTAAACATGTGATTATTTCATTTTTCTTGTCTTTAAAGGTAGGAATGCATCTTATTATCATATTTCTGTACATGTACAGTATATACAGTATGTACAGTATTAGA
This sequence comes from Protonibea diacanthus, assembly GCA_028641955.1. NCBI lineage: Eukaryota > Metazoa > Chordata > Actinopteri > Sciaenidae > Protonibea > Protonibea diacanthus. Next base: position 9,662,199 of record CM053977.1, read on the forward strand.
TGCTGGCATGTTACCTGTACATGCTTCCCAAAGTCAAGTCAATGTTCGGATTCTGAAACAGCATCCCAGGAAGGAAGTTCTTCTTGGCAGGATGAACCAGGAATGGTGTGTCTATGATCTGCACACACACACACGCACACACATGCATATTCATCAGCACAGAGCCACAGTGTTGTCCGTTACGTAAGAAGATCCCAGATAAAACTCTCTCCAAGATAAACACAGAGTGAAGCGAGAAGAGAGGAGAGTGAAAATAAGACGATTCAGGAAGGAAGCGAGTTTGTGTTCGGTACCTTGAACAGCTGTCTGTTTGCCAGCGGTTCACACACCAGCTTCTCCACATTGCCACCGACAAGAAACAAGGCAGTTACGATGCCCATCAGCACCCAGGAAAAGATGAAAGAGAAGCCCACCCCGCTGAAAGAGCAAGAGGCAAGGAGTGGGAAACACCATCACACAGAAAGATCAGTTATCTCAGTATTGCTGTTATTGCATCTCAGGTGATATTCATTAATGTATGAAATAAAATCTATTGATATTATTTAAGCACATGGTTAGATTGTCTGTAGAGACATGAAACAAATGTTCAACATCTACCTGAAATTAGCGGAGCATCAACTTCCGAGAGTTCAAGTAAAGTTTTACCAAACAATTCAAAAGAAAACGTTACTGTCTTTATCATGTCACAAGACGTCACAATAGGTGGTGTGTTTGACAGCATTGATTATGGCTTAATACCATTCAGGTGTACCAGAGAGAATGACAATAATGACAAGGCCCTGGAACTGACACTCATAAATGGCTTGCAGCTAATTTTATTGTTATAAGTTACACCTGTATTAGAAGTTAAATGTCTGCTACGAGAGAGAGAAACCACTGCCTGTTTACTATATAGTTTAGAACTGTTGTGTTAGTAACGTACGCCATTAGCAGGTTGCCTCCGGTGTTTGATAGGCAGCCTCGGGTTGTTGGTGTAGCTTGCTTGTCATAGCCGCAGGTCCCGCACATGAGTCCCAGGATGTTGAAGGCCAGGACCAGGACGACTATGCAGAGCGCTGTGACACAGCCGATCCACCTGCAGCACAGAGACACACACACAAACACACAAAATTACTGTAGCCAATGGGGAGGCAGCAGAAACAAAATGTGAAAACATGCTAACAAACAGGCCATCTGGTGATTTTCTCTTTTTAAACTCTTTTTGCTCTCCACCAACTCCTGAGGGATAACATCTGGCTCTTAAGCTCCTAAATACTCCACTATATTCACCAGATATTCACTGACTGTATCTGTCTTCTGTTTGATGCTGAGCAGGTGGTGAACAGTTGTTTTTAGAGCTTTTGCTAAGCCAAAACAGTTAAGTTGTGGAACAGACGGCTAAACTTGTAAGTTGAAATTCGTGATGAAGCTCCATGAAGATTCGAGTGATAATTCTTTTCTTTTCTTTCAAATTCTTGCACCCCAGATGGGAAGTAAGTCTCCATAATGTGACAGATTTCTGATAAATACATAAACACATGTACAAAGACACATGCACAAACCTGTAGAAATCCATTTGGTCTATCTGCGGGTAATAAGACTCAATTTTTTTCTGTCCTTGGTTGAGGAAAATGGTGAAATTGGCCAGAGAAGCTTCCACTGGGAACATTTTGGAAAAGCTGTTGATCTCTGTGCCAATCTTATCCAGCATGCCTTTCACTCCTACAAACAAAATAAACAAGACAAAGAAAGAACATACATTAGTACATTTTATTCTATAACCACTAAATGGCCTGTCAACTTAGAGGTGAAATAGAGAAAAGGGGGGAAAGCAGTGACTTACGAGGTAGAGCTGTAGTTTCATCAGTGAAAAGTATGCAGTGAAAGTGAGAGAAGAAAATATATGAAAGTGAAATACTACAGTCTGACTTTCTAAGGAGAAGGGGAGAACATCTTGATTTGTGAGTGAAACTTAACACACAACATACACACTTTTGTACCTGAGACAATGTTTTTGGTTTGTTCTTTGACTAGTCTTGGTGTGTCGTTAAAGGATGAGTAACCCTAGAGGTGCAAAGTAAGAGAGAACATATGATTAAGATATTAATGTTTGAGTCAGGATGTGTTTTGTAAGAATATGATGAGCTGCAGACATTGACTAACCTTTTGTACTATATTGCTGAGGTCTGTTCTCAGGACAGTATTGACATTGTCCAAAGCATGATTGACATCATGGAGCTGGCAGGCAGAAAGAGTAAATACAGAGATATTAAAATGCATGTTTCCATTCATTTTCAGGTCTTCAGTGTGTGAATGTGTCAGACAATCTATAGTTCCTGGTACCTTGGAGAAGTCAGCGTTGATTCCCAGCTGGGATAGCGTGGAGCGGATGGTGTTACACGTGTGAGACACAGCTCCATTAGTGCAGGCGGGGTCTGACAGGGTGTTGGACAGAGATGCACGCTCCGCCTCTAGATTAGCCTGAAGTTTCCCCGTTCCCTCCTGAAGAACCTCCAAGGAGGAGCTGATGTTCTCTAGGGCTTCTTTGGTCTCCCGCATGGCTTAGAGAGAGAGAGAGAGAGAGAGAGAGGATAAAACTGAACTGTTTCGTGTTATCAAACTGGTGAGCCTCTTCGGATATAAATTAATATACATTTACAATTCACACAACCACAACAGACCAACCTAAATGATGAACAATAACATGAAATACACTGATCACAGATGAACAAGACTTTACACAAGATACAACAGTGGTTCAGGGTTAGCATCTCTAATATTTGGATCCACTGACACCAGGTCACGAGCACTGAAACACTGAACCCAGATCAGCTGTAATTACCTTTGATTGCATTCTCAACTTTCCCTTTAGATAAAATGAAATGTGGAAATCAGAGAGGAAAAATAAAAGTTAAAAATGGTGATGAAATACCCTAAAAGACACACGGGGGACGCTGCAGTAATGAAACCACAAGAGAGCATGTAAAAAGAAATAAAGCAGCATCACCTGTAAGTGTGGCAAATATTCACAAAGATAACAATTAGATACATGTTGCAATTTGATTTTCAGTTTAGGAAAATAAGGAGTGCTTTACAAATGTAGTTATTGTTACATTCAACATGATAAAAGTATTATTTTGTATTTGAAATGAAACAATGAAGTCTTGTTTGACCACGGAAATGGGAGATATTGTTTCAGCTCAGCTCAGCAGCATCAATGCCATGTTGTCATATGATGTCTTAGCCGTTTTACTTGAACAGGAGGTCACATTAAATGCTATGATAATATGTGTTACCTCCTGCCATACGCAGCGCAGTGTCCAGTGAAGGAACCACCTCTTTCTCCAGCTGACTCTGGATCCGTCCACCGAGCAAAGGTCCAATGTCTGTCAGGAAAGACCACACAGTTTAATGACAGTTGTCCATTTTATAAGTAAACACGGAGAACCACAGGCAAACAAGGTGAGAGACTTAGACAAATACTTTATGTAAACAGTCTGAGTTCAACCTACTGTCGAGTTCTGACAGGACTTTGTTCTTTGCTGTGGTGTACTGGGCTGTCAGGTATTCAATTTGCTGCAACAGGAAGTACACATTTCACATTAGAGCGGTCTAAAAAAATATGTCTTTTACATGTGTGTGTGTGTGTGTGTGTGTCTTTTAGGGCTTACCGCAGGAGTGTTATTGGCAAATGTCTTCAAGTCTCTCATATTGGTGTTGATGAACCGCCGTGTGCTCTTAATCTGGGCGCTGACATTATGATTCGCAGCATAGGCAATTAATACTCCCACTCTGAAACATACACACATTTACAGGATCAGTAAAGTGAAGAAATACAGTGACCAGAGCTCACCAGCAGAGGGCGCCATGGCTGCATTAAGAGATATTTCTGCTGCATGTGAGTCACATTTTTTTATTACAGCTTCGTCTTAAATCTTAAAATGTGACACAGGAACAATTTAATCTGCCTGTCTGTCTCTAATCCAGATTAATGAACTGATTACAAACACTCACATGTTCGAATTCGAACAGTTGCATAATGTAAAGAAACCAAAGAAACCTGCATGTTTTGAAAAATCTCACTTCCCTGTAAGCTTAAAATCCTTGTGTACGACATCTGTCTGTCTGATCCACCTAATCTGTGATTGGTAAAGATTTAACAAGGAAAATATATGGTAATAGATAATGACTTTAACCTGGTTTTACCTCAAGTTTGTCTAAGAAATTCTGTGTATTTAGTCTTATATATGTTATACGTTATATACTGAAAACCTACTGTAGTTACAGTAAGCAAGCAGGATGAATAATGCTGCAACAATTCACTGTTTTGAAAACAAGAAGAGTGCTGAAGTCTGCCAAGATCCTGAGTGACATTTTCAGTGTTCAGTGTTACTCCTGAACTAAATGGCAGGAACCATATTACTTTATAGTTTTTAAGGTATTTAATTAATCTCCCAGATAACTGATCTCTTTCGCTCTGCTGAGTCTGAAGCAAAGATCTGACTGTATGTCACTATGAGGAGAAAAGAAACAAACCTTGTGTGCGAGATATTATAAAAGAACCATGAATCTGTGATGACATCATTTCTTCACATTTCCAAATGGCCACAAAGTTCTTTATGTACGTATATGTGCGTGTGCATGTGTGTGTGTGTCTGTGTGTGTGTGAGCAGGTATGTTTGTGATGTGAAAGCGCTCATTCAGACAGAGAGTCCTCTCACAGTCAGCCAAGTGATATCAGTAACACCTAACTGTCCTGCACAATTCAGATCGTATTTCTCTGACCCAGCACCTGTCTCCTCCACAGCAGGTAAAACTGCACGCATGTTCCTGTCTGTGTGTGAGCAGATGTGGTTAAAAAGGAATCTCACAGATGTTTCACAGGTGTTGTATGTAAAATATTGTATTGTAAATCTTTTGTGGCTCAAGAATGCAAAATCTGAAGTGCAAATTGCCTCAAGCAACGTCACGTCGGGTGGACCCGAAGACTACAAGTTTGAAAATAAAAAAAATGAGGATATTGGAGTTAAAAAGAACTTTACAGACTCCTGTAGCTTGCTCCTCATCTTTGCTTCAGGCCAGCAGCTCAAGGTAACATCAGCTGCTACTAACTTTTAGGACTTTTATTTTGAGCTACCTGGTGAACTACCTGGGCACCCCTTGATCTTTGCTTTAATGTCCACTGTGAGTCTTTTAGGTAATAAAATTAGTGACAATGGATTCACACTAATACTGTCATTTTTCATAAACACAAAAAATATTCATCATTGTGATGATGAACAAGGTGAAACGGAGATAATGACAACTCACATGATGAAGATGGAGGTGGCGATGAGCGAGGCGGTGTAGAAACCTCTCTGACAGTCTGCGTTCTTTCTCTGTCTCTGGTGCATCTCCCCTCCGCAGTTCTCACAGCATCGACACACACAGAAACACATGCCTATGATGGGCGTGAGGATCACGAACAAGATACCGACGGTCGAACATATGAGGAAGCCCGCCTCGTAGTAGATCCACTGCAGGAGGACACGATTCATTCAATCATATGCAGTCGTTTTTGAGACATTGTAGTATTATTGTGAGATTTCAGCACACTGCTATGAGGAGTTTACCTGCAATAACAGGACCACGTTTTCCGGCTGTAACCCATGCACCCGCGGCACGTGCACACCGAAGCATGCACAAAAAATAAAAAATAAAACAAGCACACGTGCATACACAAACAAAGAAACCAAAACAAGGTCAGAGTGACAGCCAAGAGATTAGGATGCAGCAAAGGTTTCTAAAGAGGAATGTGACAACAACAACAAGATTTAAGGAAGGAAATGAAAAAAGGTTAAATTAGTGATAAAAACTTAAATTAAAACCATCCCAAACATCTTGTTATTATCACAGTATCAGTAAGTTTTGAGAAACTAGAGGTTTTACATATTATATTTCATATATCTGTTTTCTTCTTTCTGTTTTTTTTTTCAATGACACACATTCTAAGGCCATGAAACATAATAAACAATAAAATTTCTACACTTAGAAGGTGCATTTTTCAGTTTGTGTTACATCCCACCTTGTGTGGTAAAAGGGAGTAAAAAAAAAACAAAAATAACAAAAAGGGAACTCTCTAAATCAGAGTCTATGCTGTCTGAATGAAATCAAAACAACAAGAACATAATCTTTCACAGGCGTTAAATCAACAAATATATTTATCACCACTGGATGAAGTATCAAAACATTGCATGGTCACTTTTAAATTCATCTTAATTATCACTTAAATCAAACGCACCTTTCTCCATTCTTCTATTTTGATTCCCCCCATGTTCTGTTGAATAACTTTAACAATCAGATCTGAAAAAAAAAAACAGAAAAAAAAAACAGAACAGATAGGTCAGTCTTTCAATCCACAGAAATATAATCACTTGTACAACAGTGTTTTACAGGCACTGGGGTGTAAAATCCATTTATCTGTTCACGAGCAGACAACACAGATTATGTGGATTTATTTTTTTTAATTTCCGAGCACAGTGGTGTGAAAGTATTTCCTCATGTATCTAACAGCTGTGTATTTTCCGGAAGCTGTTCGAAAAGCCAGTGAGGACTGCAGTTCAGTCTAGCTGTCTGTCTGTCTGTCTGTCTGTCTGTCTGTCTGTCTGTCTGTCTGTCTGTTTATATAGGTCAACCAACACTAAGCCTACCTGCATGGTGACTCACCCCACGCTGTTAGTCAGCAGGTAAACAACATTGATTGTTTCACACACACACACACACACATACACATGATACATATCTGTATATTTGAAAGCATCCATTTCATATATTATCTGTGACCGCTTATTGTCGTCAGGGTCACAGGAGGTCTGGAGCGGATCCCAGCTGACATTGGGCGAGAGGCGGAGTATATCCTGGACAGGCTGCCAGTTCATCGCAGTGCACGTAGAGACAACAACCATTCACGCTCACGTTCACACTGCTGGGCAATTTACCAATTAACCTATTACCTAAGTCCTTACCTAAGACATGGGGAGAACATGCAAACTCCACACACAAAGGCCCCAGCCAGCTGTGGGGTTTTAAACTCAGAACCTTCATGCTGTGAGGCGACAGTGCTAACCACTGCATCACCATAACAAATAAAACATGTCACATACAAATGAGTGTGTGTAAATCTACAGCTGAAAGAAATACGTGTGTGTACACAAACAAGTGGTGGACTGTAACTAAGCACTGTACAACTTTGAGGTACTTTATTTGAATGTTTGAATATGGTCATATAGCAAGTCTTCTCAGATTGATACAGGAGGTGCCACTGTGCGCGACAAGCGCAGATGGAGACTGGTTTAGCATGTGGATGCTGACACAGCTGACACACACACACACTCTCTCTCTCTCTCTCACTCTGTGTCTGGTCTGCTTTCTGCTTGCACACCTGCTGACCCTCAGGTGAGGTGAGAAAACACACGTAACTGACAGCTTTCCGTCCTCTCACTTTTCAATTTTAAAAGACATTGGTTAAAGTACTGTTTGCACATGAAACATCCTCTCTACCACCTGCTGTTGCTCAGCTACTTAGTTAGCATTAGCCACCCAGGACAGTTAAGCTTAGACAGCTTAGCTCAGTGACCCAGTATAAGAGGTAGCTACTCCAAACGAAAGGAATTAGACCGGAAAGGATGAAGAGACCACTGCCCAAGTTGAAGTAACGTGTCCGCACATACACACATATGTTTTATAAAAATTTTGTGTGTGTGCATCTCTGTTTTTATAATCAAAAGGCCTATAAAGAAACACCACTGGGACCTTTTCCTGTTTTACTTCAATTAATATGGCTCAAATATTGGATTCTCAGGTCCATGAAGGTTATTATAAGACTAAAAAATTCCATCAAACACTGCTGCTAGTTAAATGGTGTGATATATAAGTCAATCTACAACCCTCTTACTGTTATGTGTAAATATAGCCTAGCACAATCCTCTACGCTGACCTGCTCTGAGAGATTACTGGAAGGTGTGGACAAAGCTTTACGCAACCCAATATACTCTGCTTTTTACTTTTTTACATTATGAGCCTCATTTAAAGTAACACTCTCAGAACCACTTACGCTAACAACAGCAAACATTTGTCTGACTGCATCCACTCCTCAAACTCCAGTTAATGATGGATTAGCCAACTTCTTCTTCCTTCATGGTGCAACTACAGAAAAGCTTAAAATACAGCAGCTACATTTAACGGGCAAGATAGTTTTTTATATGAAGCCACAAAGTTGGTCTTGAAATTTTACAATTATACAAGCTTTTATATTTTGTCTGAACAAAAGAGCGAGTGTGAAGATTCAGTGAGGGTGATGACAAGGGTTTACACACTATGTTGGTCAGTCACTGCTAATGTAAAGAGTCTTTCCAATTCCCTTCACAGTGAAACTAACTATCTGAACTCCCCTTTGGAGGAAGCAATTTAAATCGCAGTTACCCTAATGGAGAAAAGTTTCAGACTACACCTAATGGTTTGAAAAATAAACAGAAGACATGGTCAAACAGTGACCTTGGTGCATTTACCGGTACAGAGAAGTGCTAGAAAGTCAAGCACAAGCACTATTAGTGAAATTTAGAGACCTGAGGAAGTAGAATTAACTATTATGTCACAAGAAAAGAGCATTAGAGAAAAGTAACTAAATACCTGTCCCAGAAACATTTTTATTCCTATGCAATTAACCTTTTTGTGAACCCATGTTACCATGAAGCATCATACAGACAGATATAATCTTAACTGGTTTAACAATGGGGTGACAAAGTGAGTTTGAATTTTAAATAGACAGGGCTTACTACTTTATTACAAGCCCCAACGTTAATAGAAAGGGATGTTGTGGCTGCAGTTCAAAAGGTGTTTCAACACGCCAGGTTTCAAAAGCACAGTTATGTAGCTCTTTACTTTAAATACTACTAACTGTACGGTATGATTTTCTCAGTATTACACAAGGCTGTAAGTCCAGTATGTATTTTCAAGGTGCCAGAAGCTAAAGAAAGTTACACAGCCCAGTGTGAGCTGCAGCAAACCAACTAAGAGGATTATGTGGAATATCTTTTTCCCCATTTTGCACTAGACACTAGACAGCAACAGTTATTAGTTAGTTTCATTGCTGATTGAATGAATTTTCCCATGATTTCCTTGATTAATTGAGTGATTGTTTGGTCTATAAAATATCAGAAAATAGTAAAATTATGAGACTAAGAATATCAGCAAATATTTGAAGGGCAGGAAGCAGTTTATTCTTGTCTTTTTTGTCTTAAAAATTACTCAATAAACAATATCATTGTTTTTATTATTATAAAATAATACAATTGAAAACAAATCCATCCATTAATTATCTGTAACTGCTTATCCTCATCTGGGCGAAAACAGTTCATTGACCTTAAAAAACTGTTGTCTTTCAATTGGCTTATAAATTAATTGATGTGTCTCTTGTTTCAGCTCGAAAAGAGACACCCAAAATAAAACTTGTCCAGTCTAAAGCCTTAAGAAAATAATGCTGAGAGGTCCTTGCTTGCAAATATGTTAAAAGTAAGTTAAAAGTGCATTATAGATGAATGGTAGGTGTGTTACACAAACACTCAGTGCTCTTCCTCTCATCAGATTTAAAGCATGAGTACATGATAAACCAGACTTTTTCCTGAACAGACAACACATTTGCGATGCATTGGGCTGTGATCTGATTTAAGACATTTGGTTCCCGATAAACAGCCTGCCTACCACCAATCACAATAATTAAAGCAAACAGACAAATACCAGGATCATGACCCACTTTCAATATGTGTGTGCATGTCCGTATGTGCTTGCACATTTGTGTGTGTGTGTATGTGTGTGTGCGACAATGCCATCTGTAGTAGTGGTAGCTGCAGTGTTAGCATTAGCCCTGTGTATGCTAATCCTCTAATCTATCCTGTGTGTAGCAGAGGGATAAGACACTGCCCCCTCGCACAGGGGAGAGTCCAAAATGTTTCTTCACTGTAAAAACAAACACAGATTTGTAAAAATGGATGAGTGAATGAAGCCAGAGACCAAAGATGACTTCAGTATTTCTCTTCAGTCATTCTCACTTCTGTCATTTTCTTTTGAGACTCAGATTCCAGCAGCGCTACTTGAAACCAGAAAAATATAATTTTATTAATGACATATTTGTGATTTTGCCGCAGCCTCTGTGCCAATTATTAAATAGATAATTGTGAGATTAATAAACTACAATTCAATTGATATGATAAAACCAAGGAACCTTTCCTCGGTCCTCGATCAATTTCAGTTTATCAACTCAACCTGAACCAACCTTCGTCATCTCTGCAGTGTGTACGATGTAACCCAAACTTCAGGACATGAACATTATGACAGCACTATGGGAAACATACAAGACTAGTATGAACATAATATACTGTACCACCAAGAAAATGTCTGCTTTCTAAAAGTATATGGATATAAGATGAGATGTATCGCACACAAATCTTTTCATTCTCATTTTTTTTTCAGAGTAAAACCACAGTAGAAGTGTTATTTGTTTAATCAGCTAATTGTGTTCATACTGGAATATTCACACTTTATGCTTGCTCAGCAGCCCTTTTTGTACAGTTTAATGTACGTTGTTAAACATTGTTTATTTGGAGCTAACCAGGATAATTTAGCAAGATTTACCTCGGGGAAAAAATTCTGTTGGGTGCCTCTTTGCAATATTTTAACACAAAGAACACGAAAAACATCAGTAGGCACTAATTATTTATTATGGAGTTGAAAGTTGCAAGAGAAATAATCTGCACATACATGTATGTACATGCACGTACAAATATTTAAAGAAACTTCCAAAGTGTCGATGTGTTGATGAAAGTATTATAAGCTTTATAAAAGCTATAAGCTATAAAAGTGGCTTGTGGAACATGCATGTAGCTGTGGTCATACAAATGGTGTGTCTATGAGTAAAGACCTTTCTATATTAGACAGAGCACTATTTGAACTGTTGTAACGCTAATTAATAAATGTGTGTGTGCTAGCCTACAATATGTCCAAGACCTGTTTCCTGTGCTGGTTAATGCTATATGGTGAAGGACTTCTTTATTTTACGATTTACATTTTTTTCAACCTAGCCTTCACAAAACATTCAGAACTCATATACAGACAGTATACAACACCTAAAATGTGTCACAAACAACTTCTGCATCCAGAACTGATATAAATCATAAAATACATTCATAAAATCATAAAAACACTAAAATTATTAATGTATTCATTTAGCAAAAAGCCTCCACACAATGTGACCCTGAGTTATAGTATTTGTCCAACTATAATGAGTACTGTAATGACAAACGTTAAACTAAGAATTTATTAATTTATTATTTAATATTTAATATGTGTCAAACACTGCGCATACTATCAGGCATTGTCCTGCCAGTTTGAACTGTTATCTGTCTTCACAAACATCTTCAGGCTGTTCGATAAACCTTCACAACCCTTTTAGTTTTTAGATTCACAGACAAATCTTTAAAGTTTCCTAAAGATGGTCCCTGATCTGCCTTTTTATCACTTAATCTAAGCTTTCAAACTGAACTGACGTCTGTACCTCGACTCTATCGTTGTTGCTAACTTTTATTAGGTGTAGTGTTCGTTTAGGTAGCGTCATGGTCAGCTGAACCAGCCAAACCTCATCCTCTTCGAGTGTAACCACCTAACCTTCAGGTATGAACATGTGTTCAATGTGTATAAGCAACATGCATGTATATATGATATGTCATGTGACATATGTCATGGGAGCGAGGGATGTGACAACCAGGTGGTCTCTACCTGTTCGTGTGTGTGACAGTGAATCATACTGGAAAGTCCCTGGCAGTAGCAGCATATGGTCCAGTGGATTAAGGTATTATGCAGTGATGCAGGTGTCTGAGAAAGCCTCCTCTAATCGCAGATCTGCTAATTGATTACCTAGCCAGCAGCTCTAACCCTGGACACCAAAATGGCAGCATCTTAAAACCTTCAATCCTATTGCAACTCCTCCTACGTGACCACTCATAGTTGTACATATAGCACACACAAACAAACCAATTTAAGTTGGTTGTAGCTCTTTATAGCCATCACTGGGTTACTGTACTACACCAGGAGGGGGGGATAAGAAAGTCACACTCACTATGCATGGATTGATGAGGTCTCACGCCTCATCACCTTTTAATCACCTCGATAATGATGAAGCATGTGTCCAGAGAGGATCACTTATGAGTTATTGATCTCATTAATCTGCTGCTTGTAACGTTGGTTTATGGACTCACACACACACACACACACACACACACACACACACACACACACACACCACAATCAGTTGTTGTGCAGGTCCACTTGAGGGAGTGTTTTTTGGAAGACATGCATAAAGTTTAGATAGAGAGAATACAGACACAGCGGCAGTGTGCAAATAATCCCTGCCACAGCCGTCTCGTTGAGGTTTTCGATGTGTTTTGGACTTTGGTGTTTGGTTTATGACATACAAAAGGTCAGTCAGTTACAAAGACAGCTAGGCCAGTGGGTTTCCAACCTTTACAACCCCTAAAACCAAAGCAAAGTCTATTTATGACAACATCATCGGCTGTGGATGTAAACTCTGAGCAGTTTATATCCAAAGAGTTAGTTTTGAAAATGTATAATGACATTGGTACTGGACAAGGATTATTATTGAGCAGTATTAGAGTATATCGCAAAGCTTCAATCCTCTTTGTACTTTTCTTTTTTGTCAGTAATTTATAACATGCAATTTCATCCAATCATTTGTACTTTTTGTCACTTTTCTACATGTATATATGTATACTACAAAAAAATAATAATTTCATCCTGATCATCACCCTATTTTAAATTGTTTGAGGTTATAAATTTGTGTTAGCAGGAATCCAAAAACATTACATGGTCACTAATCAGGTCACTGAATCTGATGGGTCACAGAATTTAGTGTAACACCTGTTATGGACATGCGTACACGCACTCAATTTTACATTAATTTATTTACTAGGAATTTGATTTATGTGTTTATGCAGGATAAACTGTATCTGGAAGAAAAAATAAAGCCCTGACAGTTTTCCTGTGTCCTTGTGTGTGTGGAAGGAGATTTAAAAAAAGGAGAGCATGGATGTGGAGGTGGGGGGGTGACATTAATCTCACCTTTGGGAAATGTGTTCGGCTGAACGACGTAGAGAAAAGCATGGACCATGTGGAAGAGGATCCCCACAGCCCCTGGCTCGTAGTAAGCGTGGGTATCATAAACCGCCGCCGGTACAAACCCAAAATCCAACGGCTCCACCGGTGGAGGAGACCGCTGTCTGCGGGAGTCCACCCGGACATCAGCCGGGAGCCCGTCCCTCCCTCTGTCATCCGCCTGCCGCTCGCCGCCTGTCGCCCCCCAGCAGAGAAGCAGGACCAGCCACTTTGTCCACAACATGGCTCAGAAAAGTCCAGCTTTGAACAAAAAACAACAGAGAACAAGCAGAAAAGTAAACTCCGGAGCCCCCCCTCCCCGCCCGGGGTCGTAGCACAGTGTAGCTGGGGATGGAGAGGCGGCAGCTGAGGTGAGAGGACACCTGTCCCTCTCGGTGGTTTTAATCCGCACAGCTCAGAGACAACGACGGAAAACTTTTAAACTTAACATCCAACGGTCGACGTTGCTAAGCAGCCGTTAGCTCCTGGTTTCTCGGTCCGGACTCATCATCATCATCATCGCAGACATCTTCCCGGAGATACTTCGACGACTCAACAGGACTAATGGCCGAGTACGTGGCTCGTTATCTCGGTGTCCTCACTCTCACCGGCCGGGCTGCCTAATCTCGCGTGCACGTAAAACCCAAGAAGACCGCTCGTGACCGTTGCAACTCGCACGGGCGCCTCTACGGCGCGCGACACCGCCGGGCTCCAGTCACCTGTCCAGGTCCTCTACCTGGCTCAAGCCCAGAGCCAGAGCCCCAAGGGACTGACTGACTGTTAACATTTCTTGTTGTCACAGAGCTCAGTTTAATTAAGTTTAATTAACACTTAATTGTTAACATTAACAATTAAGTTTAATTAACACTGTGAATCTTCCACCCAAATACTATATATATATATATATAAAAATATATATATATATATATATATATATATATATATATATATATATATACTGTCACTTGGTGAGGCAACACCAAAATCTGCTCATCCACAGAGAGACAGCACTCAAAGAGGAGCTAAGCAGCAAGTGGGTACCATGGACAGCGATCAGCTAAGCTACTTTCAGCACGGCTACACGATAGAGCCCTCTCCTCTACCAGCAAGTCTGCAGCTGCACTAGATAAAGCCAGACCTAAAAGATAGGCTTTAGGCTGCTGATATAAACCTAATTTCACAGGTGCCTTAAATCTGTGGAACAAAAATACAA